>CM074499.1:12401103-12715168 GCA_037389245.1 Oryzias sinensis | reverse complement strand
ATCAATCTAAATCATCCATGGATGTAGTCAACTCTAACCCTAATAAACCCTTTGATGCTGAAGCAGCACTCAGATGCTGTACTTCGCAACACAATCTATTGAGCAGACTCAAATATTCGGTGCTAGGTAACCCACTCATTCCTGTTGTTCAAACATTGTTTCAGGGTGTCTCTAATGCCTGCACCGAGGCACTTAATCATGCCTCTGCAGCAGAAAGCTCAAAATGTATAAAACCTTTGTAGTTGCCACGCAACATAAACATGCATGAACTGAACAGGAAAGAACAGACGATGGTTTCTAACCAGCGTTCTAAAAGTGTCCATAAATCTATCAAACAATTCTTCACCATCTTTCACAATGCATAAGCAGAATCAAGTGTGTCTAATTACACAGCTGGCAGTGTGTCTGGATTTAAGTGCCCCACAATGTCAACTGCTAAGAGACTGTCCCCTATTTTTTTGGAGTAGTGTAAATCAGACAATGTTGAATCTTTTAATAATAGATCTATATGAGATCTTTAGGTTTCAAAGTTTGGTCAGTGATTTTGTTGGGGTCTTTTCCTAAAAACAGACTGAGTTTTTGATGATGTGTTGGAGTGTCCTCACTGGTTACAATGTGCTCCACAACTGTGAGGGCAGAACCCACTGCCCCACAGTTAAGTTCATTTGTTATATTTTTCTCTTGAATAAACCATTTCATTTTTTTTCACATATTACATAACAAAATTAACTTAATGACTTGTGCACACATTTAGTCAATTTTGTATTGTTTTGAGTAATTCTATTCTTTGAGTTCTGTTTGAGGCCTGATGCTGGGGCAGAGGCTGGAGCAGGGAAACTTCCTGATGATGTGGCAGTGGGAGGAGCTGAAGAAGCTCCTGATGACTTGGGAGGGAGGAGCATGGACAACTTCCATCTGCAGAAGATGGAGGGGAAAGACAAAGTGTATTCTTATGTTGGACTATTGTTTGTATTTTTTGGAATATGTTAAACTTGCTTTGAGGTATAAGTTCAGTTTCTCTGTTGAAGCGTTAAATTACTAGTAATTTACTACTTTCGTTAATATTTAGGTTTTGAATGTTTTGTATTCGTGCTCCCCTCCCTATTGTGTCATTGGTCTGATCAGCCAGCATAAAATCTCCCTAATGTTTCCTGTTGGGGGGTCAGTTTGAGTTCAGTTGGTTTGAGCTTTTGTTATTGATTCTCTCAGTTACATTTTTGTTAAGTTGTCCCCATTTTAATTTGAGCCCCTGTCGTTCTGTGTTGGGTAAAATAAAAACCCCTGATTTGAAGATCTTTTTGTCCTGTGGCTCAATCTCTTCCGAGCGGACCCTGACAACAACATAGTACTGAACTTCGAGTATATGAAGATCCCGGCTGGAGGTGGTGGAAGGGGTGGTTGTGAAACAGGACATGATGGTCGATGTGGCACAGGTCCTAGATTGATACCTGACGTGGTTGAGCCCGGCACACTGATATCAAACAGGTAATTATTTTGTCCTTGTTAGATTTACCATGCATAAAAAAATCAATCACTTCATCGTTGCTGTCTGTTACTGTAATGCTTTCCACCACCACCACTGCACTTCAATTATGCTTCCATGGTTGAAAGAACAAGGTGATGGTAAAACACAACCAACTACACCAGCTCAACATAAATAAACTATCATTTACAAACGCACAACTTGATAATAATAAAAAAGTATCTGGGCAAGAATCAGAAATTCCAAGGCTTGAGTCATGCAGGAAATTGTGTGGACATTTTTAATCAGACATAGACACAAGGTTTTGCAAAATAAAAAAAAGGAATTCATGAAATTTACAAAAAGTAGGATTTGCAAACAAAGTAATTAAAAGAGACTTTGGGTGGTTGTTTCTCTTCATGTTGTACATAATTTTCGTCCAAAACTTTCAGAAGATCCACAGTGCTGTTGAGAGTTCAATTAATGGATCGTGATCTTCTTCTGGAGGTCTAGACGATAGCTCACCATCACATTCATAAGAAAACGGAAAACCCAGCCTGCACAAAACAGAACTAACAATTAGGACTCAGTCTCAGTTGCTGCTACATAAAAAAGAACCATAAAATGTACATGATTTCCATTTATACTATGTACAATAACAAATTGTTCGACAAGACCAGCGTACTTCAATGTTTAATTGCACTACAGCTTAAGTCCCGCTTGTCATCTCACAAAACAATGAAGTTTCCTGATAAATCAGATTTTGAATGGGGTACTAGGAGCTAGGAAATATTGGCAAAATGAGTACCACTGTGTAACATAAAATACAATCTCAATATTAACAGTTTTTACACCATTGACCTCGTACACAAGCCCATCGTGTCAGTCATTTAGTCCAGCATTAACCCAACCCACACAGAGATGCATAAAACTTTGAATCTTTGGACAAAAAGTGTTTTATTCGATTTCTTTCCTGGACTTTATAATCTAATCACATTCCATAGTTGTACAGTACATCATTTGAAAACCATTGTTTGGTTCCTGCTTCCCTTTGTTTTGTTTTGTGTTGCTCCAGAGTTCTGCACAGTAAATTACATATAGTTATACCAGAGATAAATACAGCCAAAAGGAAAATTGCACCGAACCCGTATTTGTCTTGTTTTATTCAGAACTGGGAATTCCCGTTAATAATAAAACACAAAAATACTGCAACTGTTTATTTGTAGTTTTAGGGTATGTTTTTGGATGAGTTGAAATAAAGGTTTGTGGCTTAACGGACACATGTAGTTTTCAGCTCCTCATCACTGTCTGACTCATCTTCTCGCAGTTTGCAAGCAGAAAAATCTGCTTAGCCTGCGGTAAAGAACGTGAAGAGATGGAGCAAGGACACAGACCTGAAATGACACTTCAGTCCTGCTCTGACAGACTGACAGTTTCCTGAAAACGTAGTTTGACATATTCTAGGAAAAACGTACATAAAACAGTGTTAGTTTGATGTTACCTTTGTGTGATTATTACTAAGTAAACACCTTTTTTTTTTAACCACAGAGGTGGGAGCAGGAAGGTGCAGTCCAAAGACTCACTGAGTAATGAGCATCAAGTACAACTTACAGGTACTATGTTTTTTACCTTGGTTTTATAGGCAAAAATGTGATTATTTTTGCTCATTTTATTTACTAAGTGATTATCTTAAGCAATATAGGATTTGGTATCTGGGATAAAGCAAAATCACATCAACACTAAAACATTTCACTAAACATCCAAAAAGTAAAATGTGTTCCCATTTTTAATACTGAAGTGTGGAAAGGCTGCAATATTCTTGTTTTTCCTTTTTTTTCTTCTTTTAAAGGAACTGCAGAGGCAACTTCAATTAGACACGACATATTCCAAAACTGAAATAAAACCACCCACACATGTTACTATCAGATCACCATCATTAATTATTTCTTTGAAGAAGAGAAACTTCACTCTACCCCGCTTTTGTTTTACTTGTTTAAAGATTTGAATGTGTGTTCAGTCCGTTAACTACAATCAAAAATTGGGGCAGTGCAGTTTTTTTTTATCTTAAATGTCAGATCACTCGAATAGATTTTATTAACCTGCATGGATGAAAGAAAATACAGATAATTTTGGGTTATTAAACAAAAATGTTTCTGCAAATCTACTTTTGAAGATGAATAGATTATTCGCTGAGAGGAAAAGAAAATCACAAAAAAAGGGAAAATCCTCAGACAACTGCAGTCCATTTCTTTGATGTGAACCCAGATAGAGGAGACAGATTTTCTTTATAAACTCTGACGTGCAATTTTAAACCACACACTCTGTGAACAGCGCGTCAGCTCAGATTTTTCTCAGCAGTGGGGGATCTTTGTGGTAAACCGGTATCTGCCCTCCTATCAAAGCTTTTGTGCTCTCATGCTCCTGTTAAGGCGAAAGTCAAATAGAAAATGAGTAGAACTGAAGTCTCAAATGTGCCTGAATGATGAAAAACATTACAGGAATGATTAAATCTTGGGTTTAATCAGTTGACCTTTTATTGCAGCGCTCTGATAGAAAATCCCAGTTCTCCCAAAAAAAGAGAAGAATCTAGCCTGTTTCATGTTTTATTTACGCTGTTTTTGTTTATTTCATTTATGAAATTATTTAATCCTAATTAGTTTATCTGTCAAGAATAAAAGATCAAGTAAAATATGTTCATTCACTTAACAGTTACATGCAGTGGATCAATGTTACAATCAGATCGATGTCATTTCTGCTCCTCACCAATGCAAATGTATCCTCTGTAGAGGACATTTCTAAATCTGCGGATGTCCCAACCACTGCAAACTACTAAATGAACTCCTTTTGGCATCTATCGGACATTTCGGGCTTTTCAATGATACCAAATGGGAAGGGTGAGATTCTGGGAATTGTAGTCTTGGTGGATTTAAAAAAAAATCACTGAACCCTTTATCTTTACAGTTACACCACTAGCAGATTTGAGGCAATGGGTAAATAAGTTGTTTTTTTCCTGAACATTTATGTCAATACTTTTGTATCTTAAACAAATATTGTGTGAGAAAACATTTACCAAATCATTCAAAATTTTATAATCTAATTTTAATCTAGTTGAAAATATGACATATATCTAATTAAAAAATTAGATATGTTTGATGAAATCCACACAACAAATTCTGGAATATCATATGGCAAATTCTTTTTGCAGATTTCAAAGGGTTTAAAAAATATCTTAAAAAAATAAAATAAATTTCTTTCAATTCTTTGAAATGGTTTTACCAGGAAAAAAAATAATATTCAAATATAATGGGGTATACAGCGGGGAAAATAAGTATTGAACACGTCAACATTTCTCTCAAAAACATATTTCTAATCGAGCTATTGACATGGAGTTTTCACCAGATGTCGACATCAACCCAAGTAATGCACACATAGAAAGAAATCCAAACATTTATGTTCATAAATGAAGTTATGTGTAATAAAGTGAAATGGCACAGGGAATAAGTATTGAACACGCTTACTGAAATTTATTTAATAATTAGTGCAAAAACATTTGTTGGTGATTACAGCCTCAAGATGCCTCCTGTATGGAGAAACCAGTCGAATACATTGCTCAGGTGGGATTTTGGCCCATTCATCCACACAAACTGCCTTCAAATCTTCAAGGTTCCGGGGGTCTCTTCTGTGAAACCGGATCTTCAGTTCTTTCCAAAGATTTTCAATTGGATTCAAGTCTGCTGATTGACTGGGCCATTCTAGCAGCTTTATTTTCTTTTTCTTCAACCAGTTGAGTGTTACCTTGGCTGTGTGCTTGGGATCGTTGTCTTGCTGAAAGATCCACCCTCTTTTCATCTTCAGCAGATTCTGATCAAGAATGTCTCGATACTTTTCTCCAGTCATTATTCCTTCAATGATATGAAGTCTACCAGTACCACATGCTGAAAAACAGCCCCACGCCATGATGCTCCCACCTCCAAACTTGACTGTTGGTATGGTTTTTTGGGGGTGATGTGCGGTGCCATTTTTCCTCCAAACATGTTGTGTCTTATGACATCCGAAGAGTTCAATTTTGGTCTCATCTGACCAGAGTATCTTCTCCCAGAATGTCATGGGTTTAACCAAATGTTGTGTGGCAAACTCCAAACAAGCTTCAACATGCTTCTTCAAAAATGGAGTCTTGCGTGGTGTGCTAGCATGGAGCCCATGGCGGTTGAGTTCATTACTTATTGTTTTCTTTGAAACAACGGTACCTGCTGATTCCAGGTCTTTCTGAAGCTCTCCACGAGTGGTCCTGGGCTGTTGGAGAACCCTTCTGATGATTGTTCTGACTCCTCTGTCTGAAATCTTGCGAGGAGCACCTGGCCGTGGCAGGTTTATGGTAATGCAGTGTTCTTTCCACTTCCGAATGATGGCCCCAATGGTACTCACTGGAATTTTCAGAAGTTTAGAAATGCGCCTGTAACCAATGCCTTCAGTGTGTTTTGCAACAATAAGGTTGCGTAGGTCTTTGGACAGCTCTTTGCTTTTACCATTCATGCAATGCTTCTTGTCTAACACATTGCTGGTGAGGACCCTTTTTAAAAGGCATCAATCAGGACTATACCAGCTGATATTACTTTGCACTAATAGGGGGCAGGTTAAACTTCTGAATACTGACAAACTCCAGCTGCTTTCTTGGCTTGCCAGACCTTTTTACCCTCCTTTTCTTCATGTGTTCAATACTTATTCCCTGTGCCATTTCACTTTATTACACATACCTTCATTTATGGACATAAATGTTTGAATTTCTTTCTATGTGTGCATTACTTGGGTTGATGCCGACACCTGGTGAAAATTTCATGTCAATAGCTCGATTAGAAATGTGTTTTTTGAGAGAAATGTTGACGTGTTCAATACTTATTTTCCCCGCTGTAAATACCCCATAGTTCATTTAAATGTAAAATACTTTTTTTACTTTATTTGTCATTTGAAATGATTTTTTGCTTCGGGAGGTCTCAAAAAAAAAAAGTACCGGTAAATTACAATTAGTGCATTATTCATGTACTGTATTACAAATCTGTGACAATAATTCTGAAAATGGATTACTTAGTTAGCAGTAATCTGTAATCCATTACAAATGGACTCGCACAATGCTCTTTACATCCCTTTCAGTGTTAAACAAAAGCAGCAGAAGAGGAAAACAACACGAGGAGAGCCACGCTAAAGTGGTTTTTCTGTCTGCAAGCTGAATCATGTCCCAGCTGCTCAATCTTGCACAGAGCAGGTGTCAGATGGTGAGGTTGCCTCACGCAATAACTGCAGACCCAACTAATTAATAAAATGTGTGACGCCCACCTGCTCAGGAGACGCGCCGTCTCTCGATTTCTGTGGAATAAAATGCCATCGCTGTCGTGGACTTCTGCTCAGCAGAGTCACTAAGAGCATTTCGGAGCAGACATTAACCCGGAATTTTAATGTACCCAAAGGTTTCAAGACACTTAAAATCCCAACTCGCTGAGAACAGAAATAACAATACCAAACTAATCCTCAACTATGGAAAATACTCAGATGCTCTTAACTCTTGTATTTGAACACCTTGAAGTAAAGTTGATGCTGCAGACTGAGGTTCATACCCTTTTTTCTTCTAAATCATGCAGATTCTGTGGACCATTCTTGTGTTTGACTTGCTGCAGCTAGTTCTACCCCGTAGAGGCTCCCAGTGGCTCAGAGCCTCTTCCTGTGTAGCAGAGTGAAGGGTCAATCCTGGCAGGATCCACTGGATCTTATTGAACCCTTTGGGTTTACTAGACAGTTACTAGAGTTCCTCCTCTTGTCAGTTCCTGTGTGCAGAGGTCCAAACACGCATGGAATTGGGCCTTTTTCCTGATGTTTTCTCTTCTTTCACAGTCTGTTTTTCCTGATTTCCATGTTCAGCTGAAGTTTATCCAGACTTTTCTTTTGCATGTTTGGCTGGAAATGAAGTTTACCCTCTGCTGCCTTTCTCTGGAGTTCTGCATTGAGGTTCTCCCCAACAAAAACCCTATAAGCACCTGCAAAAGCACAGTAGAAAACTATTAATTCTTCTGATGGGAACGGCTGTCATTGTATGAAAATCACAATGGATCTTTCAAGGACCAAGGTTTGTCATTTTACGTTGTCAACAGATTTGCAGTAAAGCCGCAAAAGGGCCAGCTCCCTGACATCCCTTAGAAATGAGCTTAGTAGGGAGCAGACCTAATTGACTTAACTAAGGTAGGTTGAGCAGAAGATCCTTCAAGAAGGTTAAGGAGCATCCAGAGAGCTCAGAACAGAATGGGGCGACTGAGGAGGACTTGGAAAAACAAGCTTGACATTGACGAGTGCTACAGAGGACTTTGTTTTGTTGGAGTCATGCGACCTCCAAATTGATTGGGTTCAATCAAATGTGTGTGGGAGAAGTGCATCTGGTTTCGTTTTTTTTTTAGGCTCTCCAAGACAAAATAAAGAAAAAAAAATTAAGGAAAAGGCAAAAGGAGACATACAGCAGGCTGAGGCAGTTAGAGTTACAGCAGACATGTGGATTTCTATCAAACTGGAGCCATGGTTTGCTGTGATATCCCACTAAATAAAGAATAACAGAATAAATATGGTTTTGTTTGGCATGACCTTCAGAGAGCCAGATTTCAGATTTGTTGACGAGGTGGCATAAAGGAGAAAGCAGAAATAGACACAGATGCTGCAGCAAATGACTGCCTGTTTCAATTTTTTTGCCGTGTAAAGTTTCTCATCTGTGTCACTCATTTCTATTTTTAAAAAATCCTTTAAAAAGCTGCTCTCTCATTCGAATTGAATGAAAGGTAAAAAAAAAATATTTACATCAGAACAACAAAGACTTGCTTAAGAGAACTTGGACATGCCAAACCGTATATTATTGATTTATGACAAAACACAGGGGAGTAGAACAGAACATGGCAGGACAGGAAGATTTGTTTTTCTGCCTGCAATGTAAAATGTGGCCACAAGATGGAGATGAATTCACAAGTGACAATGGCTGGTATGAAGTTTTTGGTGAAGACGTTGATTAGTTTTCATCTCATTATCACAAGCTTGTGTTGTTAGAACCTAAGGATCCATGTGCAGGACATCAGAGACAGGAGAGAAGCAACTTAAAACTGTTTATTAGTTAGATAATAATCAAAAATAAATAAATAAACCCTCATCTGACAAAAATTACACGTAGATAACAGACCATCACACATCAGGATGAGAGAAGTAATACTACAAAAAAGGCTCCCTAGAAATAAGTCAAAATATTCTTGTGATTAAAACTGCCAATAGGGTAGAAAATTTAAGAATTCTAATAAATATTTTCTTAAACTGAGATGATGTTGCTTTTGAAAAACTTTCTTGATATCTTGTTAAGATAATTTTTCTTTCAAGGCTTTTTTTTGACTTTCTTAATATTCAGTTTTTGCAGTAACTGATCAAAAGAGCAGCAAGCAGTGATGGTTACAAACTGAGGGGGAAACATAGCAGCAGATTCTGCATAAAGTGACATGAAAAAACCCAAAACCAGTGTCATGTTAACCTTTAAAATAGAGAAAAATCACTTCTAATCTAACAAAACAAAAATAACTCTATAAACACTGTATTTATACATGAAAGTATCTCTTTAAAGACAATTTAAGACTTAGTGATGGGGCATCACAGCAGAAGACTTCACTTTTCTTATTTTTTCACATAAGTTTCATAAGTTTCAGGCTATTCTGTGCTTCATGAACTCCTTTGTTTACACTTAATGCAATCAGATTAAACCAGCAATTCAGAAGGCAAACCGCTGCATGACTCCTCAAAGAGGAGTACAAACTCATGGCAGAAATTTTAATATGTACATAGCAACTAACGAAAGAACACACTTTGCATAATCTTTGCAAGTTTTTGCAGTGGGTCCTCTTGTCATGTGAAATTAAAAACCTTTCTCAATATGTTTTTGCTGAAAGCATTTGCAAAAATTCAAATATCTGCTTTATTATACATGACAATATTTAAACAGGCAGGTTGGCCAAAAAAACATAAAGATCGGAAACATTTCTTGCACTGATGTGTATCTACACGTAAAATTACATTATTTGTAAAACTACAAAGCAGTAAACTTTAAGAAATGCAGATATTTGAACTTTAGGACTTGAGAATTTGAATATTTTAAAAGGTTAATAGATATTTTTGTAGGGATTCAAACCTTTTTTTAATAGAAAAAACAGATACAGAATGACGACTTCTGACCAGGTAACTAGGTCATTATAAAACACAGACTGTCAACCTGAAAGCCTTTGACATGTCTCTGTCAATTCTATATCTAAAGGCTTCTCTCCTCAGGCTATAAATGTCATTGAAAGCATGACTATGCTGACAGAGTGAGGCTCTCATCTGGCCTCCCTGACCTCCACTATAAATGTCACACAGTGTGCCTTGGACTTGAACTCTCGCAGAGAGTCGTTAGGTTTCAGAATGTACACTCTGCAGTGCAGAATTTGTTTGAATACAAACCCAATGCCAACCCTCCTTTGCCACTGCTGTCAGCTTTCCACTGCTCTCTGCCACAATCAGCAGGTCATTTTTTTCCGTCGCATGCGGCAGCTTCTCTCCAGACCCACACACGAGCACCATGGAAATGCACCGACCTTAATTTGTTTTTCTGCAACAAAACCACACAATTTAGCTGTGCGCTGCTCACACATGAACTCTGTTGGTGGTGGTGGCCATCTGAAATTGTTTAGGTTATTGTATTTTCACACAGTTCAAATAATGACTACAGCTAAATGAGCTGCCTAAGCGAGCGCTGGTCTAAAATGATGTCAAAATGGATTCTAGGAGAGGCAAAGGAAAGGCAGAAAAAGAAAAGCTTGGAAAGAAAAATACAGCAAAAGAAAAAGAACACAGAGGTGTTTTTTTGCACAAAACTCCCCTCTAGTGGTCACTATTAAAATTGCATATTCAATATTTTGTAAAGATGAGTTTAAGAGTTTTAAGGTCAAATGTGTTTTGTTTTCTTCTTTTTTTTGCTAAACTTTAAAAAGACATCCTTACAAAGATAATAAAACCCAATCACATTTTCACATGAGCATTAACTAAAAATAGTTATAGATGGTTCAGTCACTGTCGCAATAGATACATACAAGGATAACCTCTTTTTTTTTGGCTTTTAAGCATATTTAATCTGTCACTTTTGTTTATGTGGCTGGACTTCATCATTTATGTATTCTATTAACTCCTGTCAACAGATTGTCACTTATTTTAATGGAAAGTGATTTTTCAAATGGTTTTAAATGTAACTGAAAGCAGCTCACGTTGAGTTACCGTGTTGGGTTCGTGATGTTAGCACGCTGCAGGAAAATTTCCACGTTCCTTTTTTCCACTCTGTAATTAGGTGGGCTTCCTCCAAGTGATTTCTATTTTTCCCCACGAGCCAAATTGAGAACCATACAGAGCTGAAGAATCAGATCCTCCCCAACTGTGAAGCCAGAAGTTCATTGAACAACCTTGTAATTAAAACCAGCTATTTATGCTGTTTTTGTTTTGAAACGTTTGCTTTGAAATGGAAATGCTGTTGTTATGTCAATGGAAAATGATCAATTGCTTTTTCTAACATTTATAAGTTTTAGCGTTTGAAAGAAGCAATACTATTTCTTTTACTCTCCACTCTTTGAGCAAATGCATGTTGAAGAAGCTGAGTTTTTTTTAGTATTTCTGGCCTTCAATTCCAATTTTGGACAACGTATAAGAGTTTGGGGGAAGACTGGTCAGGAGCAAGACCCAAGCTGAAGGTCCAGTGTGAAATCTCCACAGCCAGTCATGATTTGGGCCACAATGTCTAGCGCTAATGTTGGTAAACTCTGCTTTTACCAATCCCAAATCACTGAAACAGTCCAGCAGAATGTTCTAGAGGACTCCATGATTCCTGCTGCTGAGGATCTGGATGGAGACGCAGACCTTTAAGCAGGAACTGGCCCCTGCCCAGACTATTGAAGATGTTCATGTCATTTTGAAAATACTTTATTTTGATTGATTTGATCTAATCATAATCTGTAATTATCTTTTTGCCAAAACTGAGAGGTAAAATGGGATTTCTCCAAACTATTCTAATTTTCTAAAATCCCGTTTTAGTAGGTTTGGGGTTGGAACCCCAATTTATGTAAAAAAAAAAAAAATTTATAAGTTAAAATATTTGAAGTCAATTGAACAGTGGGCCCTAAATATATAAATATATAAATATATATTCTATGAAAGTTTGCATTTTTTAATTGAATGTACTTTTACATGATAGTCTACATTTTTGGAAAGAGTTTGTAGACTTAAATAGAAAATTCCATAATAATTTGTTGCTGTGTGACCCTAATGCAGCCTTTAAGTTAATCATTTCATAATACGCTAAGCGCATTAACTCTGCAGTGACCCTCTTTCTGGTGTGATTTATGAGGAGTATTACATAAAAAGCAGACCCCTGCAGAGATGTAGCTGGCAGTGAGACAAGTCCTGTTAACTTAATGTCTGCACATGGATGTTGAACTCCAGACATGTTCTTGTCCTTCAGTTTGACAGAAGACAAGTTTGTTTTTCTTTGCTGCCTTTGGAAATGGATTAGTGTGATCACTTCCAGGTCTTAAAGTTAGATTACACGCTATGTGAAAACACAATTCCAGTGAGGAAAAATGTCACTCGGAAGAATTCTGAAGTTCCAAAGAAACTTTAGGCGCAAATTATTTAAAAAAGAGGGGCAAAGAAATCGACAGGCTTCAGTTAATACTTAATTATAAAAACATTGCATATTATTTTTGAAAGAGCTTATTAAAACATGAGTGAAAGAAATCACGAGGTATTTTACAAAACTGTTTTTGAACAAAGCACATAAATAATTGGATTTGTTTTCTCTAAAGAAATGAAGGAAAACAATTTGACCAGAATTAATGATAAACAAATACAACATACTATAACACCCAAGTATTGACTTCAAGTCCCACTCTGATCATCTTCTGAGCTATTCTAAAATTGTTCCCAGTAGTCTTTTGATCATGATTATGACGTTTTTGACATCAAATGAGAAAACCTGTGGTTTTTCCACCATATAGTTTCTGCAGAGCGGGGAGAGTTCATTAGAAATTCACCTCTGAGTTGTGGACGGGTCTGTTGGCAGACATCTGTTTACGCACTCTCCCACTACCTTACAGCCCATCACAACCCCAACCTGACATTACCCAAGCAATAAAAATGGCGAGCAGTATTGGCGCTGTCCAGCCGTGCAGTTTTTAACCAGACAAATGAAGACGTATGTGGATCTAGTCTTCAAGTGGATGATGCATCAGAGAATGAGCTTCCAGTTCCGGGTCTAATTTAGTATTATTTTTATTTTTAATCGTAGTCATGATTTATTCTAAAAAATATAATCAGCATATATTTTAGATAACTGATCCGCATTATTTGCTATGTTGATTTCTAAAATAGTTATGTCTAATTTTACATAATAATTAAGTAATTCATCTTTGTCATGTCTTTTATTGATACCTGAAGATTCTTAATCCTGTCTGATAGAAGTTAGGAAGCGGATAATAATAAATCATTTAATGAATATGGTACGGTAGAACAGGGGACCATATTTTTATTTTTTTAAATGGTTTATTTCAAGCAATTAAGTAGAAATAATACACCAAAGCAATATAATCATCATTTGTACATTCATACAGTAACTAATCAAATGTAGGATAATTAGACATATTAATAAATATTGCTTGAAAGGGAGTGGAAGGAAGCGAACTTATATAATCCCACCCCATTATACTATAACCATTTTATTACATGATTTATCAATATCCATCTAAATATAAATTCGCGTCCTTCCACTCCCTTTCAAGCAATATTTATTTTAATCTCCAATTATTCTAAGTTTGATACGTCTTTGTATGAATGTGTAACTGCTGATTGGATTGTTTTGTGCATTATTCTAATTTGATTGCTTGAAATAAACCATTTTAAATCAAATCAAATCAGAATGGAGCAGAGCAGGGAGCTTGTGCCCTATTCATTGCAGCTTCTATGTCACAACTCCAAGCTTTTTCTTTCTGCATTTTTTTGTCTGCTCCTTATTCACAACGAAAAGAGAAATACTCTGAAATGAGTTTTAAAGCTTTATTTTCTTTATATGCTTTATGTCCTCCATCATCAGAAAAATGCCACAGAAGCATGTTAAAAACGGCAAAAACACTGACTCGACCTTTAAGCACAACAGTAGAGCCTTATCTTTATATCATTCAAAGTCTATTGAGAGGTGACGTTTGGTGAAAACTGTGCTTTGTTCAGCGAAACAATAGTTCCAAAACTCTGATCTGTAACAATGACTGAATAGAAACAGGGTTACAGGTGAGAGATGTTCTCCGCGACACACCGATTAAAACGACACATCAGGCAGGAGGTGATCGCCTCACAGGTCATCAATCCATACAAAGCTAACAAATCTAAAGGTCAATCAAACGGACCGGTACAAAGAAGTCACATTATCAGCTTCTACCAGAGATAAGGCTTTAGCAAAACACAGGTAACCTTTGAAAAGGCAAGGTCAGAATACGAGGAAGAGACGAGACAGAAGGAGGAGAGCAGGAAGAGATTTGAAAGAAGAACAGATATACTCAATGAAGCCAAGCCACAAAAGAATGATGGGATGTAGAGGGAAAAGAACAGAGAAGACTTTGATATAATTAGCAGACGAACATTTGTCGGGTTTGTATTATTAGCTGTGTCATGAAGCAAATTAAATGTAAGAATACAGAGGATCGCAATTAGGGAGCAGCTATCAGGGGCAAATGCAGAAGTCGCAGATGCTATTCGTCACCAAGGAGCCCCTATTCTGCTAATCAAAACCTATAACACTGGGATGAGTCATGCAAACTCTGCGCCTGATGTTGTTTCCTGGCTTATTTGCTAAATTTAGTTTTAATTTCCTTTCAAGTGAACGCCTCACATGAGAGGAAGCGCTTCTGCCAGCATCTTATTTCATCAGGGCATCTTTAAGCTCCAGAAATTACCACCTGGTGTGGATTTTGAGAGTTGAAAAGATTCAATTTACTCGTCTGTGATTTATTGTAACAAAAAGAAATCAAATCTATCCAGCAGCGTCACAGGTTAGCTCAAAACAAGCAAATTTTGGAAGCTAATATGCTGTTTCTTGACACTTCATGCAGACGAATCGTTAAATGTTAACACTGAAGGGCAGACGTGCTGTTGAACTTTGAACTTACTCTCCCCGCAGACAGGAGGGGGTATCGGCCGTAGTTACAGTGTGTACAGTTCAGGAAAGCTGCTGAGCAGCAGAGCTCTGCAGGAGGTCCGATAAGTCTTTGTGGGAGAGCTGAGCAAAGGCAAAAGGGCGCGGCTGAAGGGATACTTGGCATTTTTGAGCAGTTAACACGTTTTTAGTAATAGCCCATTCACCGAAAAGCTCGTGGAGGCCGCCATTTGTTTTACAGTCCACACATTCCAGACCCCCCATGCGTATACTTTATTAGACAAAGCCTGTAAGAGTCCAGACCTGATTGGCAGTGAAGAAAGACATTTTTGGTGATGAAATGCAGATTGTTTATTTACATAAATAAAAGACAAGAGCAAAAGGAATTAAATGTGTCAAATTATGTGTTTGATGGAGACTCTGACAATGGGTTCCATCTAGCCGACCCAGCCTCAACAACAACATGTCCATAATCTGTTCTTATCAGACACAGAAACTCAGTGTGCAGGAGCTTGAAACATTTCTGCAAAGAAAACCCCTTTTGCTGGATGTCCGTGCAGCTTCCACGCCGTCAGTGGTGTGACAATAGTTTCTGGAGTTGATGCCGCCAGCGCCCCAGTGGTTTGGTTTACTGGACGGGTGAATATTGACCAGTTAGTAGCAAAGCTGGTGGTCACTGCAAAAATGGCATGGATATTTGCCACTTCATTAAAACTTTTTCTGTAAGAAACCTCCTTTAGGTTTCATCCAAACTCATTTAGCCCCAAATTTAAAAATAAATTACTTTAATACTTTTCATCAGCCCTTGGCATCCCCAACTTGCATTTATTTATAAGTTATCAAAATTTCCTGTTGTTTCCCAGCAGGAATTTGCAGTTTTCTTTACCATTCCTGGTGGATTTTATTGAAAACATCTGACAATAAATCTTTGTGTATGAAATACGATCTGATTTGGTCTTCTACAGGGTTTACCCCCCCCCCCCCTCCCAAAAACTGTGATGGTTGGGTCCGAGGGTGGAGTGCAAACAGGAAATGGATGCAGTTTAATGGACAATCTCCATCGGTCATCACAGAGGCAACCTTGAGCATCCTGATTAGTTATAGCCTTACTAAATCTATTAAATAAACTCACTCCTCCACAATGTCTATTTCCCAGTAATATCTTCTTTGCAATTTGTCTGGATTCAAAGTTAAAGCAATGGTTTTCCCAAATGGCAGCAAGGGAATTCGATGCAGCATCTGTGCAATTTGCATTTCCTGCTTTACATTTCTGTGCTTCCTGGTCTGTGACAGCTGAGCATTCATGTTTGCACGGCGCTGTCATACATGTGCTTAAAGCGGGATGAAAAATTCAATATCACACAGTGAAGTCAATGCAATTGTAGAATATAGTAAAGATGCATTTCTATTCTTTTTTGTTACATTAAACAAAAACTGTATTAACATTTTAGCTGATTTTTTTTTCTCCTTTTCTAAGTTTTATAACTATCTTTAACTTCAGCAGAAAGAGATTACATTTGAGTGCATTACAAACTGGTAAAGGTTTGATTTGGTTAATAAAAAAAAACCAGGTCAATCCTTATTTTTTTCCTTTTTAGCCATTTTTTTGTAATTATAATTGCGGTAATGACTCCAAAACTCTGAACATTCACCAAAATTCCCCCATAACCGACTAAAACAGTTGATTACATTTCTCGCAAGAGGAAGTCAAAAAGAAATCAAGCAGTTTTAAGAAACCATTAAAGAAAAAACAACCAAAAACCCCTCTTACAGGATCTGAATCAGTAGAGTTCATTATCATTAAAAATCCTCATTCTGTTTTAGTTCTTCTCAGAAGTTTTTTTGCAAAAAAAAAAAAACTTTAAAAATATTCTAAAAGTACAATACTAAATGCAGTCCAAAGGATTTTTTTTGGCATTTTATGTTTTTGTTTACCTGGTGTTTGAACTTTCTGGCCTTCCTGAAGCCATAAATGTTGCTTGGGTACCCAGTAATCAGATCAGTCCTGCTGGTAATTTGTTAGAAGCAGAAAATTGCATTGTGCATTGATCCAATCTCTCCTAAAAACGTGCAGTCAGGAGACGAGGCACGTGGCAGATCTGGGAAAAATAAATGAGTTTTTATTTTCTACTCCTTTAGACAAGAACCCAGAAGGTTTGTAAAATATTTATTTGCACAAAATTACCAGGTAAATCACGTTTATGACGTTATTTTGGCCCCCCTGAGAGTCCCTGACATGACTGAGACTTCCAGTGTTCAGTCAAGCTTTGATGGTTAAGTTACTGTTTGACAAAGTCCAGAACTTCTGTGAAGCTTTCAACAAGTTTCTGGCTTTGACTGTCAGTTTCCATTACTTTGCAATAGAACACTGAAGAGGGCAAGACTTTTTCCTCTGCATTATGTCAGTTGTGTGCAAAATGAGAACACAAACTCATTTATTTCCAGTAACATTCCACCAAAAAGAAATGAAGAATGAAGTGTAATTTCTGTAATTCAATAATAATTTTCCCAAATTAGATAGAGATATTATTCATTGATCCCACATTGGGGAAATTCAATTCCTACAGCAGTTCAAAAATCAGAGAATGACAGCAATGTGCAAAAGAATGAAGGGTGTTCAAAATGCGCAAAAATACAAATACAAAATGTGCAACAATCGAAAAAGTAACAATTTATGTACACTATTACGACATAACTTGTGTTATGCTTAATAATAAAATTAAATAAATAAAGTAAAAACACAGAATATACAGATGGGCTATGGATGTATGATAACCGGTTTGTACATGCATATGTAACCCTTGTGCTATCCTAGGCACTTTAACATTGGGAGTTGGGTCATCTAGACCCACTAGACAGTGCCCAGAACCTTTTTTCTTCAATGATTTGTGAACCTCACTGGTGTCCATGGATTACAGGAAATCTTTCCACCTTTTTCCACCTTTGTCATGGTAGGGAGAACATGTCAATGTAAGGGTGGGGTCATCTAAGATAGCACAAGGGTTAAACTGTGGCATTGTACAATCTTATAGCTGTTGGGATGAATGACTTGCGGAACCGTTCCTTCCTGCATGGGGGGTGTAGAAGTCTGCAACTGAAGGAGCTGCTCAGCACCTCCACTGTCTGATGTAGTGGGTGAGAGGTGTTGTCCATGATGGATGTTAGCTTGGCCAACATCCTCAAATTAAAAGCAAAATGTGTCTTTTCACCAGGTTTTTGCTTTTCTGTGTATTAAATTCTGTGAATTAATGATTACCTTGTAAAAATTGGATATTTAAAAAGAAATGAAATAAAGTAACAGCAAAGATTTCCTTTTTCAGTTCAAACATTTTTTGTTTGTACTTTTTAGTTAAGTTGATAATGCAGAAATCAGAGCAAGCCTGTTTTCTCCATCAGATAATGCCAGTTTCTTCCTTTCCAGTCAGTATTTTGCCTTAAAGATTTTGTTCTGAAGCCCCCTTCAATCAGCTCTTGCAAGCCAAACACCTACTCCGGCTGCTGTTTTGCCTTTTGGCCGCAAAAAATCCTCAGGGGTCACGGAGTCTGACAATAATCTGCCTGAGCGTGACAGCCAAAGCCTTCCGTTATTGAGCCCTGCCTTGCTCCTGTCACATTCTTCATATACAAGTACAGACGAAAAGGCGAGCGGCACCAGCTTATCTGCCATTTGCCCTCCTGTGCCGCCTCTTCAAGAGCCAAAAGGGTTGACACTCTTCCAACGCCTAACAGCAAAAGCTTGAAAGGAGTTGAGGAGGAACACACTCCTCCCTTTAAACTCCAGGGGTCAGAACACGTTTAGTGGAGTAGGCCGCAGAAAAACTGTGGATATTCTAAAGGAATTACATTCTTCTTGTAAGGAGGAGGAACTACAAACTTTTAGCTCTCAATGAGTGTGGAAGGAGAGGACTAGGAGGAGACTGCATGTCTCACTCTGGAGAAAGGGAGGATATAAATAAATTCAAAAACATGAGGCTTTCTTTGCAGCAGTTGAAGCACAAACTTATTTGCTTCTATTTCAGAAACACTTTCAACAGATGAACAGGGTTTTTTTTTACAGGACATTTTTCCAAATATGTGGCCTAAATGCTTTTTTATACAAATGTGCAGATTTTCCACATACAGTACTTTGAGAGAAAAAGACACCCACATCATGTGAAAAATGTTGGCAATCATGTGACAAGAACTGCAGTTCAACTCTTCAAATGGTCCACTCTGAAGAAAATGATGTTTTTAACCTGTTCTTGTTGCACTTCTCTCATGATGGAGGACATATCACTAAACCCCACATTGCTCCTGGTGGTTATAGGTTGGCGCCAGTGTTAGGCAGCAGAGCAGCCATCAGTGTGTGTGATTGGGGGGATTGGGACTGTGACTGCAAAGCCCTTGTAAGAAGGTAGTACAGCACCATGTAAAATGGCATTTCTGAGTATTTCTTCTTACAAATTGTCGTAAATCAGGAGAAACCGCATAAATGCTGTTGGGAAAAGCTTTTAGCTGTGACGTAGGATCTACAAAGGCAAGCCAAAGCTCCCTGCTCCGCGCCGTTTTGATGCATCCACTTTTATATGACTAGATCCACGTACGTCTTGGTTTTCCTCGTCTGAGTTAGATTTTGGCACAAAACTGCACGGCTGGATTCCTCCAATATTGCTCAACATTGTTGTTGCACTGGTAATGTTAATTTGGAGTTGTAAGTTGTAAGGGGCTGTAACCCTTGTGCTATCCTAGGTACTTTAACCGACAGTGCCCAGAATCTTTTTTCTTCAATGATTTGTGATCTTCACTGGTGTCCATGGATTACATGAAATCTTTCCACCTTTATCCACCTTTGTCATGGTAGGGAGAACACGTCATAGTAAGGGTGGGGTTATCTGAGATAGCACAAGGGTTAAACGAGCAGGAGAGAGTGTAAAGTAAGGGATAATGGGAAATAAGGGTAGGTTTACTCCGTGCTAACAGTCCCACCCACAACGCGGAGGTGAATTTCTCATGAACTACAGCCACTCTGCAGAGACTATTTCCTAGAAAACTAGTTTTTAGTTTGGCTAAAAACAACATAATCAGAATCAAAAGACCACTAGGAACGCTTTTTAAATAGTTCAAAAAATGATTGGAGTGGAACTCTTTCTCACTTTGCCATGCACTGCTGCTGCTGGCCAAATGGTGCTGGAATAGCCAGACTGTAGTCAAGCTTGGAGTACTGCTCTAAAAAAAGGATTTTACTGTATAAGACATGAAAAGATCATCATGAATGCAGTCTAAAAACCCACAAGCTCAACATCAACACAAATGGAAATACTTCAAACTGTGAAGGTGGCTGTCTGAGTGGAACACAGGCTGAAAGTGTTCCCCATCTGGGCTCTCAAGGCATTACCTATTGAACATACAGTAAGTAACATGACCTGCTCCACGGGTCAAACATGTCAGAGCAAAAGAAAATTTTCTAAAAAAATTAAAAAAAAAACGTAAATTTCTGGACGTCCAAAACTAAAATGTAAAATCGGTCAAATTAGCCTGTTCCTCATGAACTGATTGAAACAACTCAGCACAGTTTATGCTGCTTTTTTCTGTTCTGCAAAAAAAAAACACTTCCACAGAAAAGCAATATACTTGACAGCTCAGTTCAAGGCAACGTGGGTTTGAATTTTCTTTATTTTAAAAAAAGATCATAAAAACCGAAGTCAACAAAAGATATTGAAGAACTAAAAATAAACTGTATATATAGTTTTGCTTTCATTGATACAGCAAACATAAATGCTTCATTCTTAAGGACGCTCAATATATTTTAGTTTCGAATCTTTTGTCACCCCAGCTGCCTGATGTTATCATAACTGAGACGTTCTTTATAAAAATAATCACATTTATAGAATTCACTTTTATTTGTTTGGGAACTACAACAAAGTTTTGATCTGAGTATATAAAATGAAATATTTTTTGAACCCAAAGGTCCTTCCAACATCTTATCAATTATCTTATGGTGTTTTATTTGCTTTTCTTGATTAAATTATTGTATGGCATTCAATATATGGCAGCGATGAAACGCAATATTATAGCATTGAAAACTTGAGCCTATCGGAAACCCATGAGGCAGAGATCAGGTGTGTGAAGCATCCTTTGACTTTGTTGCTTTTGAACTACGAAAAAGTCTTTATTCCGACATTAGAAAACATCCCTTGCGTTTTTCAGCACAGTGTAAAATAGTGCACATCTGGAAATACTGCTTTTCTTTGTAAAGACTGAAACATCTGCAGCCTGTGAATGCTTATTTTCAGTTCAGGATGTTGGTGCTTTATGGCTTATTTCTTCTTCTCACAGTTTATCCGACATGAGGTCCATCTCAATAGTCTCATGTGACTGTTTTTTTTTCCTCCTCCGTCATGCTCCGCCTCAGAGTGAGTCAGTGCGTCTCCTGGCAAATACCGCAGACATACTTTTCACTATGCCCTTGAACCTCAGAGGCCTCTTGGAGGTCAGCTTTGTGTCCTTGATCCTGTCCATCAGGCCGTGAAACGCTGAAAGCACGCCGTGGTAGTTCTCTGCTGCTGACACCTCGTAGAAAAGGCAGTCTGTGCTGAGAGCCAGCAGTTGGCCCTCCTCGGCCAGCACTGTCCGTCTGTGGTGCAGGTCCCTTTTGTTGCCTACGATCACTACGGGGGGCTTCTCTGCACCGTGGTGGTGTTTGGTGGACCTGATGTTCTGGATGAGCCGGCTGGCGGTGTTGAAGCTGGCCCTGTCGCAGATGCTGTAGACCAGAACGAAGCCGTCCGCCCACTGGACCTTCTTATGGAAGAGCGATGTTTCTCTGGACAAATCCTGTCAAATTGTGCAACAAAAAACATTATTTTAATGTTTTCATGTATTTTAAGACAGAATTTTAATTTCTGGCTTATATTTCTCCCACATGCCCTCCCTACAATTAGATTTTAGTGGAAATTATTATATTTTATTAAAAATATACTAATGATTCAGCAACATGTGGGTGGGACAGATTTAATAAAGTCTTTATACCTCAGAAAATGGTGAATCCCAAATATTGAGAGTGATTTCCTTCCCTTCTGACATAAAACTGTGACTGTAGATCGACTCTGGAAAAAAAAGGAAAATGATTTGTTTAATTCAAGTTTTATATAGTAAAGAAAAGGAATAAATAGAAGGATTTCTTACCTATGTCTCCATATTCTCCTATGAATCTACGGGTTAAGAGGCGCACTGTGAGTGCTGGAAAGAAAAAAACATCTTTATGTTTCTAATCTAAAATAAAACATAAACTTGACATTTTTAAAACAATAAAAGTCCTCACCTGATTTTCCGACGCTCTCTGTGCCCAAAACAACAACGTTGGCTTCCATTTTTGGGTTGGAGGCTTCTGTAGCTCCTGTCATCTCTGTGAGGAAGAGGAGGCTGCTGCTGTGTGTCTGCTGCTGCTGCTGAAGGCAAGCCTTAAAGACTGCAGGGGGCGGGGCCAACAAATGATGACTTTTTAATCAGGTCTCCTTCACAAATGTTGCTGCTGCAGCAAACGATGAAAGTCCAACTCCTCTTTTTTAACCACCATGTTCTTGTTTTTCTTACAGGAAGTGCTGCCCCCTACAGCTTATCGGCTTCCTCTGCAGTTCTTCAGCTCAAGAAATACATTCAGAACTTTATGACTGGTTTGAAAAACCTTAGTATTTTTACTTTTAAATAAGAATACAATGAAAAAACGTTACATCACGTCACCTACAAAGAACTATCATAACATTCACAACACGTGAGGAAAATTTAAAAAATGTGTTTATTAACATTTTTAAAGAGAAAAAAAAATCAACGATGACAAACAAGTAAACTCAGCAATTCTTTAAGGATAAAAAATAACAAAATGGTAAATCTAACAGTCCTCATTTCATTTAACCCATTGCATTTTAGATGGGAAAAAATTCACATCATTGTTTTTAAACACCCTCAATTTTGTATTCTTTGTTACACAACACTTTAGTCTCTATTTTTTAGAGGAAATGATGAATTGTTATAAATGTTTCATAACTGCTGAATTACAAACAAATTACTAATTCGTCCTGTTGCAGCTGACTAAAAGTGCTTGATTTTCATCATAAACCTGTTAAAGTAAAAGTAAAACATGTAGTGATGCAAAACTATTCCTAGTACAGATTATAAAGAAGTGTACTTTGTTTTATTTGAGTAATAATTGTTTATTTAGTATTTCATCGAGATTGGATCGTTTTTGCTATCACATTAAAATAGGGTAATATTGATTTAACCTACAATAAATACATAAATGCATAATAATTCTAATTGCATGAAAGTAGATATATTTTTTTGTTTCTCTTTTCAGATTTGTTAATTATAGCAGTAAACTAATTGTATTATTCACAGCTATAGTTACACACTTAGTTACAACTACATTTATCAGAAAAGAAAGAAAAATAAACACTATATACACTAACACAATAAAAGGGATACTTGAGTATTATTTAGACAAGAGCCTTTTACTGGGTAAGTGAAATCTCTGAATTCATTAGACTTGGATAAAAACTCAAACACAGTGCAATATGTTGCACTTTTTGCTGTTTTCTGGCCTTCTCCTCTCTCTCAGGCACCGAATCTACAGAAAACAGCACTTCAGAGGCTGTTTTACTGCCTCCGTAAAACCTGACACTGTTTAGAGGAGTTTTTCTCAACGTTCTTGTCTAAATTTTTCTTTATTTCATGTGCGCCAAAGAATCTTTTCGTAGTGTTACGAAGTGACAAACGTGTTGAACCCAAATTAACCACAAGGGGGCAGTAGTGGGGAGCAGAAATTCTCCACAGCAGACTTACTTGGTCTGCTTCCTGTCGTCACAAAAGGCGCGGAGATGATTTAAAAAAAGATGATTGGTAGACAGAATAGAAAGGTTGCTTGTAATTTGTGGTTTATTTAACGCCCACCCCGATGGAGGTTCGGTTGTGTTTTTTTTCTTCTCTTTTTGATATTAGTATACTATAACCCTGTTCAATAACTCACAATGCAGAAGATAACCTTTGCACGTTTTCTTTTCTCTTTTTCTTTATTTTGCCCATTTCTTTTGCACATCTCTTTACCTGCACTGTTTTGTAAATAGCTCTTTAAATGATACCACATTTTCCTTGTTCTTGTTTTTTATTTATATTATTCTTAGTCTTTTTTTCCATGTCAGTTGTTATGGTAACAAACAAATTTCCCACGTGTGGGATCAATAAAGTATTTCTGATTCTGATAGTTAGAGTTTTAAACAGGGTTTTAGATGATCCTCAAAATTATTTTACAGCTTTAAATTTTAGATTACAGTTTAAAACTAGTTTACATGATGGTGTGGTAAAAGCCTTGTTTATTGCTAAAAATGTGTTGCTACAAAGTGAATCATAGAAATTATATTTTTATAGACCCAAGTGGGCTTAAATAGGTTCAGTATTTTATGTACACCTGTCTAAAGGTATATTATTCTGGTTTCTAATCATATTTCACCTCTGGAAAAAAAAGTCATGCAGTGAAGCAAACTTCTTCATAATGGAGCCAAAATGAAGAAGCTTCCTTAACTCTAATTAATCACCATGAGAGGTGTGAGTACATGGACATGCCTTATCATGAATAATAACCCTCACCAAATATGCTCTAAATGATGATCTAATACAACATGTTTGGACCTCACAAACCTCAGAATATGAATCACATTTATTCATTTGGGCAAAACTAACCCCAAATGAATGTCTATTATCAAGACCCACTTGATTTATCTCGAAGCAATAACTAGATCATGCATGTTCCTGCTATCAATGACCCCTATCATCACAACATGTCTGTCCATGTAAAGCTGAAGAGATATCAAAGCACAAACTGTTTTAAATAGTCATTAAAATGATGCAGACTTACTAATCTGTCAAAGGAAGTTTTTTTTTATATCTAAAAAAAATTTGAAGAAACTTTTCCAAAAAAAATATATCTGGCATTATGAGTAAATTAATTATTTACATAAATGAAATAAAGATTGCAGCTCCACCAAGTCGATGTGATTCATAAAAAGTATTGAGCATTCAGATTGTTCTTCTCTTTGAAATTGAATAAAAAAATTAGGAAAACTTGATTGAGTTAAAGCTTATTAACCTCTTTGGATGTGTGACATTCGCTGTCAAAGATCATGTGTTAGCAGATCATGTGTCAGATCATGTGTTATGTCTGACAAGAAAACAAAAATGTACTTTGAAAATGACTGTGGATCTGAAAATCTAGCAGTTAAGTATTATTTGTCTCCCAAATAGCCAAGCCACATAAGAAAATACAATATCAAGCTATAACATGAACTATATTTTTTTAGGTTCTCTGAATAATTTCTTTGCTCCACTGTTGCAATACATTTCCTTCAAAAAGTTCCTTCATCAAAGATTTTTTCACAGGAGAAAGCGTTTCCTGAATGTGCTTATGCTAATAAATCCTCCTACCGACTTAACTTAGACTTGCATAATGCCTCTGTATTTCTTTATTTCCATGTTCCAGGGAAATAAGAAGTTTCCTTCTTTCTGTCAGCGTCGAGAGGGATTACTGATTCATTGACACTGAGCTTCCCATTCAGACACAGACTTCCCATTATTTTACCCACGACGATGAAGATGGCTCTTTTAAATTTCAGATCACTTTTAAATAAGTCTTTTATCATTAATGATCTGATTTTAGACCATGATTTAACTTGTTAGTTTTTAACTGAAACCTGGCTCGGCACTGATGCACCAGCTATTCTCACTGAGGCTTCTCCACCTAATTTTAATTTATTATTTCCAATCAGGGGAGGAAAGAAAGGTGAGGGTACTGCATCGATTGCTCACAAAACAATATCATCTGAACTTAGTAAGTGTTGTTCATTTGAGCATCACGCTTTTCTCTTTGACCCACCCGTTTTAACTGTCACAGTACACAGACCACCAAACCCTCCTTTCTGTTTTATTGAAGAATTTTCTGAATTTTTATCATGTCTTCGTATTAGGTACAATAGTATTTTAATAACTGGTGATTTTAATCTACATGTTGACAAAAATGATGAAATCTGTGAGTTTTAAATCTTCTAAACAACGTGGATTTTCAGCAGCATGTCACACAGCCAACTCACAACAGAGGACACACCCTGGATCTTGTCATTACCTATGGTCTGTCCACTGGGGTGTCCTCTGTTGTTGATTTGGCCATATCAGATCATTATTGTGTGTTGTTTGATGTCACCAGTGAAACCCAGCAGAAAGCCCCATTGAGAACTGTGAGGAAACGGTATTTAACTCCTGAAGTGGCTGCAAGTTATATTGATATTTTTAAGCAAACTCCTGCTCAGATCTATCCTGCACCCTGTGATTTTATTGTTGATCATTTTAATAACAGACTTCAGTCTTCCATAGATGCAGTGGCTCCATTCAAAACAAAATCATTAAGAACCACTCCTAAAATCCCATGGAAGACTGATGACATTAAGGGTCTGAAGCAGAACTGCAGGAGGGCAGAGAGGAGATGCAGAAAGACTAAATTAATAATTCATAAAGAATCTCCTCCTATATTTCAAAAATCCTTTCAGAAAATAAAAAACAACCCAAACGTTCTTATTAAAACAATTTTAATAAACAAAGACTTCAACAAGTCCTCCATGCCATCATCTAATGCTGCATGTGAGGACTTTGCAGACCATTCATGGGTAAAATCAATGATATAAGATCAAACATTTAATCTGTGCAATACACTGGGTTTAACAGATCACCAGCATTGTTTTTACCAGAAGAAACACCGGGGAGTTTTGTCCTGGTTGATGCTTGGTCGAGTTGTATCCCAAGTAAACACTACAACCTGCCTTTTAGATCCCCTTCCTACTTCACTTTTTAAAACATTTTATGGATTCTTTGAGTCAGAGCTTTAAAATATAGTAAACTGCTCTTTTCAGACGGGGGTCTTCCCCTCTGCCTGTAAGACGGTGGTGAGGCCCCTTCTGAAGAAGAGTCATTTAGACCCGAAAATTCTGGATAACTACAGACCCGTATCCAACATACCTTTTTAAAGTAAAATAATAGAAAAAAGTATCGCTACTCAACTGCATGAGTTTTTAAACACCCAAATATTTTTAGAGAAATATCAGTCTGGTTATAGGGCAAACCATAGTACAGAGACGGCTCTTTTAAAGATCGTTAATTATCTTAGAATAAACTACGACTCACAGAAATGTTCTGTTCTGGTGCTACTGGATCTTAGTGCCGCTTTTAATACAGTAGATCACCAGATTCTATGAGATAGACTTAGGAGTCTAGTGGGCCTCTCTGGAAATGTTCTTAAGTGGTTTTACTCTTACCTTACAGATCAACACTTTTATGTAAGTGTGGATACGTGCTCTTTAAGAATCCATGAAATAAGTTGTGGGGTTCCCCAAGGGTCGATTTTAGGTTCAATACTTTTTAATTTATATACGTTGCCTCTTGGGGAGGTCATCAGGAGACACGGCGTTGACTTTCACAGCAATGCTGATGATACACAGCTTTACATCACCGTGTCTCCTGATGACCTGGAACCTGTTGACACTTTTAAACTGTATTTTAGTGATAAAGTCATGGATGGCAGAAGACTTCCTACAGCTTAACCAGGACAAAACTGAAGTTTTAATCATCGGTTCTGAAGAGAAGAGAGAGATGATTTTACCACATCTTCATAATTTTAAACCTTCTCAATGTGTGAGAAACCTGGGCGTACTTTTTGACTCTGAGCTAAATTTTATCCCTCACATTAAAAATGTCGTTAAGACAAGATTTTATCCTCTTAAAAACATTGCCAGAGTCCGCCCGTTCCTCTCTCTTGCCAGCACAGAGGTGCTGATGCATGCTTCTATTTTTAGTCATTTAGATTATTGTAATGCCCTGCTCTCTGGTTTACCCAAAAAGTCTATTTTAAATCTACAACTATTGCAGAACTCAGCGGCACGAGTTCTGATGAGGACGGTAACACATTACACCGGTTTTAAAGTCACTGCATTGGCTCCCTGTGCATTTCAGGATTGATTCTTAAAATGGTTTTAAAAGGTTTTTATGGTCTTGGGACTTCTTATTTAAGTGATATTATTTTAAAATATGAGACCCTGAGGTCCTCCTGTTCTGGCCTCTTAGTTGTTCCCAGGGAAAGAACCAAAACTAACGGTGAGGCTTCGTTCTGCCATTATGGTCCTCATCTGTGGAACAGCCTGCTAGAGAGCCTCAGGGCTGCAGACACCCACCTTTTTAATTTCGCTTTTAGTTGATTGTAACTGCTAATTTATTCTATTAGTTTTAGTATAGGCTATTTTATGTATTTAATTTCATTTTATGCATCTATTCTCAATTTTATGTTTTTATATAGATCTTATGTCTTTAATTTTAGTATCTTATCATGATTTTAGCCCCAGTGTTTCTTGTGGGGTTCTTTTCTTCCAGGGCTTTCCGGCTTGGTCGGTGGTTGTTGCCACGGTTGTCGCCCTTGCCGGGGCAGCTGGAGTCTAACTTTGCAGATTCACGGCTGTGAAGTGGACCCCGGTGCTGTTCCAGTCTGGGTGGGCACTGTGGTGATGCTCCCATGGCCAAGCAGGCTCCTGGTATGAAGAGATTCCCAAATACTGTTTCCTCATAGCAGAGCTAAGCCTTACTTGTTTATTTATGTATTTATTTATTTATATATTTATTTATTTATTTTACAGTTACATAGTCATTATTAATTGTACGTGGGGGTCATGGGTCATGTGTTTTAACGGAGGGGAGTGGGAAGGGTGAAGGGTGGGTTGGGTTTTTACTGTAATATTGTGTGTTTTCTGTTTTTAATGTTAAAGCGCTTCGAGCTCCACAACTGCATGAGAAGCGCTATTTTATAAATAAAGTTTGATTGATTGATTCAACACATGCCCATCTCTCCTTTTATGACCACCCTTCCTTTGAGCCATGATGTGTGAAGAATGTGACCAAAAGTTGAGAACGTTTTATTGTCCATTAAGTGCAAATAAGAAGAACACACTTGGGCTACGTTTACACTACCATCAGCAACACAGGTTCAAGAGACTATTTTCAATGAAAATGAGCGTGTTAATGCATGTACATCTTTTGAGCTTCCATGTTCAAAACTTTTATGTTAACGCGTCATTACACAAGTTTCTAAAACTGTTTTTTGGGACAAAACTGGTAACAAAACAAGTCACAAAATAACCAATCTTTGATGACCTTGTCATACAGAGTAGTTGTGTAGTCAGATAGACGTTGAAATAAATGCTGCTGTTGTTGAAGAAACATCTCAAGCTACGTTCACATCGCCCTCGCCATCGCGCGTTCAAGTGGCTACTTCGAATGAGAAGTCAAGGTAAACGTGGGAAAATGTACATTTCAAACGTCCATGTTCAAAACTCACACATTAACGCGTAGCTGGGCACACTTTTAAGACCATTTTTAGGCTCTACGTTCAAAGTGTATGGCCATTGAATGCATGTTGATAGTTGAATTAGATGGAACTTTGACCAATTTAGTCGTGATTTTTGGGTGACATCCTCTTTAATTCATGTAAGTGCCAACAGTTTAGAGAGTCATCACAGGGAAATGAATAATTACAGTTTGTGCCCAGCTGAAATTATATGATACCAAGTCTTTTAGATATTGGAAAAGAGCTGTGAAACACTAAGTGTCTTCCAACTGTAGGTGGCAGACATGAGTTAGTTAGCAGGAGGGAAAGAAGAAGCCCCTCCCTGCTTGCCTAATGTGAACAACTTGGACTAAAAGCCCGTTCCTGAATGCCCAGTGTGAACGAAGCATCAAACAAAAATATTTGTACAACATTAAGAGACAAAAGGATTATTATCTTCTGGTCAAAGAATTTACAGGTGTCAGGAATCTTTTTTATGTTTTATAAACACAAAACTCTTAACTTGTTGTTCCCTTAACGCTTGTCAAATAAAATTTGGTTTTGCATCAAATGCAAATCATTTATTTAAGGATTGGTAGGAGATGCGTCTTGACCAAAACCACTCAAAAGCATTTTGTACCGTCCTTTCCAAACCTAAATTTACCTCATAATTCTATATATAAATTCATTTCTTTCATTTTTTTCCATCAAGCCTCAATGAATCAAAGTAATGTTTTGCAGAAAAGGAGAATCAGATTGTAATGGACTGTTGTAAAAATAAAGCCCTTCTTAAAACGATTGCCATGACTACAGTGCTACTTAAAAAGAAGGTGTGCTTTGTTCTTTTCTTTTTTGTTGTCATCTCAAATCGAGTTAGTCTGGCTCTCTGGTGGGGAGTACATTAAACAACATTCCTGTACTTTTCACATACTTGCGTCTCTGGCACGATAAGCTCTCTATTTGAAGTGTATCAGTATTCAATTACCCCTCTAGACGTCCAGACAAGGATAGATGTCTGCATCAAGTAATCTAAAATACCAAATACCCTTCAGTAGCTTAATCCACTCCAGTGTTTATCACTCTCCCATTGCAGTTTTGAGATAAATCCACTCTTGTCTATTTGGTAAATTCACATAAACACAGGAAAGGTTTTATGAGAGAAACTCTGTTCTAGCTTTCGTAGCTCGACTGAGTAATGGCTGTTTTCCATTGCAGTTGTGAGTCGCTTCCACATAGGTCACCACAGCCCACTCAAAACTGCTGCTATGTCCTTTTAACGCAAACCAGTTTCCCAAAGACCATTTGTGTCATCAGGAAATGCACAATAACTTGTGCATGGAGTCTGAAGACAAAGAAAGACAGATGAGAGCAGAACTAGCATGTCTAGTTGCTTGTGCATTGTCAAACTAAAAGGATCTGTCATTAGCACCCACTTCTACACTTACGCTGTCATTAGACAGCTGCAGAGCAGAATTGGAAAAGAGGGGTGTGGAGGCTTTTAGTGTGTCAATTCACAGACAGGAAGGAAGAGCTTTCCTCTCACACATTTCGAATTACTGGAAGAGGGTAAAAAAGATCACAACAAGCCTTTTCAGCAAAGGCTCAACTCATTTTCTGTCCTTGTAAAAAGACAATGAAGGAGCTTCTGTAAACAAGCATCCTCTTTCAATGCACTCAACTGATCAGGCCTGAATCCAAAAAAATCAAATAGAGTAGCGACACATTTTCCCAAGACATTTACACATTTATCAGTGAACAGCTGAACAGAACAGTGAACAGAAAATATGTTTTTCAGGGCGTCTCACTGTGCCTGGATTTGTTAAATAACCATATGTTCTGGTCTTATGGCTTTGGTGCCAAAATCCACTTTGCTGGGAAATTGCTAACTGAGTATTTCATGGTGCAAATACTGTAAGTGGTTTGTGAAGGCATCTCAAAAGCTAAATGATTCAGTATCCAAACCGTTTGATGTAAATCCAAACCAGAGTAGTATATACTGGCAGCTACCGGAAAGCTAAATCTGTGAGCAAAATAAAAAACAAAAGAAAACCATAATTCATTCATTCATTTTCTTAGGACGTCCAAAATGTCTAATGCACAGAAGGGGTATAACATATGTTTCACCTTCATAAAAATGGATAATCCTGTCCAAACTTCCTGTATGCATACATACTTCATTTATGTTTTTTTAAGGCACTCTACAGGTTTAAAGCATCTCTGGTTATCACTTTGCATTCTTCATGATAGCTCTGAGAGTGAGTACAGATCTATTAATGTTGCTCTTTATTTCACAAAAATGTATGTACACTTAGACCACAATTTTGTGTTTATTACAACAACATGAAATGTCTGTTTAGATAAAGAGTCACAACTGAGCCATTGATGCATCTTGTGAGTTTAATGACTGAGAGTGTTTCTCCAAACAAGGAAAGAAAAAATGCTGTTTCATCTGTTCATGTGTGAGTCATGGGTATTATGGTCTTTAGAAATTCAGAACATCTTGTTTAACAGCTATCAGGTTTATCAGATTTGCTTTATTTGCTTTTTTCATGGGGTGAGACCTAGATTAAGTACTATCTGGCTACAAACATCATTTTTTTATCACTGGGTCTTCCTGAACGAACATTCCGATTTTCATTACATGGAATTCCAAGACAGTTACTCACCAAACCATGGATCAAGTACTAGACATTTTTAATTAAACTGTGTTTATGATAAGAACTTTAAAATTTAAAGTTTTCAGAGATCCATTTAATAAAAATGCAAGAAAAAGGCTTCACTTCACAGCTACTGCTGACATCAAATTTCAAAACAAAAAGAAAGTGAGAAAAGAGAGAAAGACCAGGAACATATACTGTTGGACTAACAAAAAGTTACATGCCTTTTTGGAGCTGGGTGCAGCAAATTTACAAGTTAATAATCTGTTCATTTAATAAAATCCTCTTAACTCAGAGCATCCTCCAGAATCTTTTGGATACAGCGACCAATTAGTCAGCTTTTTAGTGTGAATTATCAGCTTCCCACATGCCAAGTGCTGACAAAATGTCAGCAACTGAAATATATCCTTTGAACAATGAAATCGCTTCAGCAGAGAGATGAAGCCTATACCAAACAATTTTTCTTTTCAATGGATGCTATTTTATGCCACTTTCAAAGCCAGTACTGTTCTGTGCTGCATGGCTCCTGTTTCTAATAAGTCATTTTTGATTTCCCTTTGGGAGTTAATACAGTCTTTTAGGACTAAATAAAGAACAAAACCTCACTGAGGTTTCTGCCCTCTATGTAAAAGTACGTTATCAATCAATCAAACTTTATTTATAAAGCACTTTTCATATAAAAGTATAACACAAAGTGCTTTACATTAAAACATAACAAGATAAATAATATAAAAACAAGCAATGAAAATTAAAATAAACAAGCACAAAAAAAAAAAATAACAATAAAAATAGGGCCCCCCTCCCAGTACCTACACAACCCCCCACTTCTTTCACATCTCCCACCCCCTAGCTAATGGGGAAAGATAATGAGAAATGACAAATAAGAAATAAGAAACAGGGCTTCCGCGTTCAAAACTAGTGTTCAAACTCGTGTTCACATGTAGCTATGCAAGTTTTCCTGTCCGTTTTTGGGCTCTACGTACAAAACGCGCGGCTGTTGAACGCGCGTTGCAAGTTAAACCAGTTGAACTTTGACCAATCAAGATCTTCAAAACATTGTCCACTATCATTTCAAAAGTAGCTCACATGCCAAAACAGTGTGAGCACCCCTGCCCTAACTGCTTCAAGACAACTGGATGGTCTTGTTTCTGGAACTGCCTGGGCCACATTGCACTTGGCTTAAAAACACCTCTAAGCTGTCTCCATGGAGGCATCCAGAAGAACCAGGTGCTGCATAACTCTTTACGCTCCACCAATCCCGTCACCTCAGACGTCCACTGCTGTGGACCAGAGCTGGGAGTCCAGTCCCCTCAAGATTTACTGTTCCCTTTGAAGATAAAAGGCACCTTTAATGTTGAATATTTTAAAAGCTGCTTATTTTATCTTTTTAAATTTGAAAATGTGGGCTAAAATTGTTGATATTGTAGCCCAGGGGTCTACAACCTTCAACACTTAAAGAGCCATTTGGGGTGATTTCTCACTGACAACTCAATAGGAGACACCCTTCTTCCTTCAGGAAAATAAGACAGATATGTTAATTCTACTATTATGATAAATATAAATGAACAAAGGTTTATGGGCAGAAAAATATGAAAGCAGAGAAAATAAACTATTTTTATATGAAATAGCTTACAACTATTGACAATTTTCTATGACTTTCTTTCAAAATAAAAGACACCCAGTGTCAAATACGATCATCTCAATTAAGCGAATGGAGTAGTAATGTCATGGTTTTAAAAGAACCTACACAATTTATTTAACCATCTGGGGTGCCTCTCAGCCAGAAATGTGAAAATCTAAGTTGCCAAAATTAAATCAGCGCTTATTAAGTGACCCTCAAAGTAATTTTCGAACCATAATCTTAAAATCCTTGAAAAAAATAGAAAATCTGCCTTATAATTTGGTGCTAGAGGAGTAAAAGAGCCACATGTAACTCTGGAGCTCCAGGTTAAAAGTTAATGACTTTATACAAGTAGGACAATATGAACAATCTACATGTAAAAACGCAAAAATTGAGATAAACATGTGAAGCTGAAAGGAATTATAACTAGAAAAATGTTATCCTACACTGTAATTTCCTTCAATGCATCAAGTAGGCAGACATTTTTCTGCAGGTTCTCTCTAACAGTTTTATTTGGTCTTTTAGAATGCATTTGTTTATTTCTGTTGCACGTCACTGCAAACAGAAAAAAAGTCCCACTCAGAAGGTCAAACTTCAAACAATAAGTCAAAGAAGTGCAGTTGCCTCAGGTGATGCTCGCTGGTCACACAACTGCCTGGGACTGCTTCTTTCTGCCAGAGAGTTACGGTTACTGACACTGATAGTCATGTTAAAGGAAAAATGAAAAAAATAAACTGACTGAACTTTGTCAAAAATCTCCTATTTGCTGTTAATTTAATATATTAAAGTTTGGTTAACCCTGCCAGTAACCCAACTTGTTTTATCTCTGCCACCAAACTAGATTGTCCAGTTTTTGCAGCCTGTGCACTTATTTTTGTTTGTTTATTTGTTTATTCATTCCTGTCACAAAATGCCGAGCCTTTTGAATCCTCTCAGACAGATGTTAAAGTGCACTTTAAATAGCAACATAGCACCTTTTTTTTCTAATGCATTTCCCAATTCACATGTTCCTGTATAAAAACAGCTTGGAGTCAAGCGGAGAGCTGGCCATAAAGCCTGAAGATATACACACCGGCTTTATTTATCTTTAATGAAAACTACCCAGCTTCAAACGTGCCACGTTTGAAACTCTCTACCCAGTGAAGCAGATAAAATTACCCTATTTTAAAAACCAGATGCTGGCCCTTCCATTCATACTGCTTTAAAAATAGAGAGCAGTGCAGCAGCATGAAATGGTTCAAAAATCTAGAACAGGCTGCAGCACCCTATATTTAGAAGCAGCACAATCACATGAAGAGACTTGTGACATTTTCTGAAATCCCAACTGACACCTCGCATTATATAGGTGCCCCAAAAGTCTTTACAGACTTTTAGGAAAGAAATTGGATCATCTGTTTACTTCACAGTCAAATGTACTAAAGCAAATTATTGATAAGTAAACCTCTGCAGTGTCTCTCTCGCTCTCGTTGTTTGTTGTTGTAAGAAACTCCAGAGGCAATTATGGGTCGGAATTTGACTCCAAATGAACCAAACTAACAAAAGTTGTGATTGTCTTTTCTTATTTTATAAGATCTTTAAAGTAATTCTTGCTCTACAAACAGGCTTGCTTTGCAGAAACATTCAACGGTTTCCCAATAAAGTCTGACACTGCATAAAGTGCGAGGCATTTTTGGACTAAAACTGTTTCTCAGGGACAGTCAATTCTCAGGGCTGCAGACAGCAGTCCTTCTGTTGGTGAAATTCCATTTCCAGCTCAGTTCTGCTGATTGGCGGGTTTATGCAGTGCCTGAAGCTACTCTGGCAGATCATGTGTCTGCCAAAGACAGGTTTGGGTCCACACTTCAGTAACATGCACTTACCTGCTGAAGAGGCAATGCTGTAGTCAAATTTTGTAAGAAGAGAAAAATGTATATTTAAAGGAACATATACCTTTATGCATAAAAACAGTCCTCTTACAGTAACACTAACAGTACAAGGTTTCCAAAAATAACCCAGATTTTATAATGATCTGAAAAAAGGAGAGTTGCACAAGATTTGCCAGATATTTATGTAAACAAGGGCTGCACGTTGGTTCAGTGGTTAGTGCACGTGCCTCACAGTGAGAAGGCCCTGGTTTGATTCCTGACTGGGATCTTTCTTTGTGGAGTTTGCATGTTCTCCCAGCATGTGTAGTCGTTCTCCAGGCAGTCTGGCTTCCTCCCATTGTGTAAAAACATGCTTCTCAGGCTTATTGGTGATTCTGTAAAGTCCCTAGGTGTTTGTGTTAGTATGTGACCCTGCAACACAGGTGACAGGGTGTACCCTTCCTTAGCCCGACACTAGCTGGGTTAGCTTTGGCATCCCTGTGACGCCAACAGGGATTCAGCGGGTTCTGAAGATGGAAGGATGGAAGATTATATAAACAAACTTAGCACATAAAATTGAAAAAGCACATACTTAGCTGTGCTACTCATCCCACAAATTCATTTATTTTACCATTTAAAAGTTTGAATATTAAAAAAACAGTCCTTCTCATGTCAGAAAACATTAAGAAAAGCAAACTACATAAACGCACCATAACTGTTTTTTATGCTTTGATAATGATAGAGGTGAGTTGTTTTCTAACATTTGTTGGAATCCTTCTGCTAAAGTCAATCCCTGTACAACCCAACAGGTCAAAAACCAAAACCAAAGCAGCTGTTGTCCTCAAACACTAGATTCCATTCCATTCAATTCAATATATATAGCTCAATATTACAACAATAGTTGTCTCAATGAGCTTCATACCGGTCGTTTTATAAGAACATGAAATCATAATGAGCATGACGTCATAGAATTCAATAGGTAATTGCTAAATTGAACTAAACAGACTAAACTGGGCACCACTGCCCTTAGACCGTCCTTCTCCTTGAATTGAATTGAATTGAATTGAATTGAATTGAATTGAATTGAATTGAATTGAATTGAATTGAATTGAATTGAATTGAATTGAATTGGTGGTCCGTGTGTCATTTGGGATCTGCTCACAGTAACACAAGTAGGGTCTTGTCTGAGTGCATCTCACACCAAGGTACAAGTCTTATGGAAGCAGTGATCGTTCAGGTGTTGTCTCTGAACATTCATCATTGGCCTGTCTTGCAGGAGTGTGTCATGGCAGCAGCCCCTGGACTCAAGAACTAGATAGTGGTGTTGTAAGCATAACTCATGACAGATCGCTCAGCCAGTAAAAAAAACCAAATGCCTCCCCCTACTGTTTTGGAGTACCTGCTGTTTGTGCCTCAGCACTGACAACAAAGAGAAAGAAGAGCAAATGACCGAATTAATGAGCTATGAGTACACTCTGAGTACCGTTGGAGATGTGTCAGAGCAGGTGGCTCCAGCTCTTCATTACCAATATGGTAACAATTACTGCATACAAACTCATTAGCACACTTGTAGCTTCTGCTATCACACAAACAAGACTTGTATGCTGATACTTGAGGTATGCCTTCCGTCTAAAATACAAGCTACACGTAGGAGAACAGGAGCTCTCACATGTTCCATGGAGCTAAGCGCTATAAATCACTATTTGGTAGTGCCAAACTCGTCACCAGCATCACTAGTTTGTGAATCCAAGTAGGATGTTGATGAAGATTCTCATTCATCTAGATGATGTTGCCTTAGACTCTAAGACTTAGAGTTTAGTCATCAGACTCATTAAGCTACTTGGAAGAGAAAGGAAACATTGAATACCCACAAAAGTCTGAATCCTTATAACATTCTGTACTTGTCTGTGAAAATATTTTTAAGTGACAAGAAAGGTTAAGTAACCCCTGCACATGATAGGATCTGCTGGAGAACAACATCAGCCAGGTCATAGTGGGGGCACTGGTGACCACATGGGCAGGACTCACCACCCGAATGATAAGTGTGTTGCAAAACGGAGGTCTATCGTCTACTCTTAACAACTGCTTTATCGGACAGACAAGGAGAGGCTATGAGTCATACACAAACGTCAAATGCGTCATGTTGATCGGAGTCTGGAGTGGCACCCAGTTCACAACTTTGTATGCAGCTTTCTAATCCAATAACTTAAAATAACATTTGAAAAAACATATTTCCCTTAGAAACGGTTTCTCAAACAAAGGGAATTTGTTGTTTTTTTCAAACAATGTGTTTCTTTGAAAGCCACTGTACAGTATTCAGCCAGTGTCAACATTCTACAAGAATTTGAAAGGAACCACAACAGTACAGTATTGTTTATAGTCCCAATGGTTTGTCAGACTTCTGCTGATTTCCCTGTCTTCCAGTAAATGAATTTGGCTTCAGTTCCACTATCCACCCTTTCCCAAATCCTATAAATAGCAGCTGTTTAAGGAGGCACAACAATACAGTACAGGCTTCTCTATGAAACATTCTTGGCAGGCGGCCATGGTCTCCTCCCTGTACCTGACTTCTGTCCGTGCACGTTCCCCTGGATGCAAACACACTCAGAAATAAGCAAAAAGGCAGAAACCTGTTTTTTTTAAGAGGTGAGACGATGATGGTATTCATATAAAATACAATATTGCAAACTTTGGTAGTTACTGTGTGACATTTGCAATTTAAACTGTGACACAGTGATTTCTTACTCAGACTTTCTGTATCCCCTTTTCTGAGAAACCCCTTTTTTTATTTAAATAAATAAATTGTGTAAAAAAAATTCATGATGCAGGACACATATTAAAGAATTTGAGATTTAAACTTCTATTTCTTTATTAAAATCATGATTACCAAGAACAGATAAATATTTGCTCTTTGAAAAAGTTATAAGTTGTGAAGGAGCAACTGAAATGGGTGGGCTAAAGTCTTCCTTCTCTACTCTATTCTGATGCATCCACTTGCAGACAAATAGATACATGTATGTTATAATTTTCCTCTTCCAAGCTGACAATTGGCTCAAAACTATACAGCTGGAAAGCTCCATTGCTGCTTGTGCTCTTTGTATAGGGTTTCTTTGCTAAGGGTTGCGAGGAACTGTAAACTAACGAGAGAGAGTATAAACAAAGGGACGACAAAATAACAACGGAGGGTTGCCTCCATACCATCAGTCCTTCCCACAACTCAGATGTGAATTTTTGATGAACTCCTGCTGTGCTTCAGAAAATACGTCTTCAAAAGACAACACAGGTTTTTTTAATTGGCAAAAAAACGGCATAGTCATAATTGAAAGACCACTGGGGACGCTTTTACAATAGATCAAATAAAGTGAACTTAAACTGAAAATATATGTGTGCTGAGAGCTAACATATATGGAGTAAATGAAGGTTATGTTAAGATTTACTAACATCAGCAATATAGCTCAAAGAAAAATACTTGCAGTTGTCTGGATTCATTACGTTTCTTGCTTGTCATAATGGAAATTAAAGTACAACTTAAGGTGATTAATCCATTTAAAAGTCATGGACAAGTAATTTTTGCAAAACAGTCACCAATCGGTCATGAATCAGAGGCTTTAAAGGTGAAGGTAAATGAAGCATATCCGTAATTAGAAGCCTAAAAATCACATAGCATGAGGCCACCAGGATATTACAGACAGAACACTGTTTTCTGTCACGGCGATTAAATTCATAATCTGTAAATGACGTAAAAGTTGAAAGGACTGGTCATTTATTTAGTTTCAAAAAAGGCTTAGGTGGCTGGTTCAAAACTTGTTCCGGCACTTAGTATGAAATACATACAGGTGGCTGCTGCAGATGTGTTTCAGGGTTTCCCCCACATCTGGCCCAGAAACTATTAGGTTTGCATTTCTCACACTGTTCAGTCAAGCATTTAACATTTACTTGTCTTGGGTTTTTACATGAGTACTCCGGAGGAAGCAAACACTTCCTCACACTTTGTTGATTAACTTAATCAAAGGCTGTCTGCCTATCTGACAGAAAAAATATTTTGCCAAAACTAAAATAAAAGAAGACTTATATAATATAAGAATGATGATTTGAGGTATAAATTCTTTACAACACTTACTTAATATTTGTTTACAGTTTTCCCAGCCCTTACTCCCATAATTATCATATTTTGCGGTTGTATGACATTATAGCCACTGTATTACTTCATCCCAAACATGCTGACACCATAATCCAATAATAGGTGTTGGAAAAATGTTTTGCAAATGTGTAACTAATATCATGTTTCTAGCAAAGTACACCTAGAGACAGTATGTTGACTTTTTAAAAAGGTTTTTGACAAACAGTAACACTCGGTTAATTCAAATTATTTTAATGCTTGTGTGATCAATAAGTACATTCCTGTTACTCCTGAATCATTTTTTAAACTTAAATTCCCTCCTAAGGAGATGTAAAGACTAATTTTACACAATAATAAATAAAAAAACCTGGTTACCATTACTGTTTCAAACTCACCAAACTTTTTAAAGAATGTGATAAATTTGTCTTTGCAAGTTTAAACAGGGTCAGATTTTTATCTCTTTAAAATACAGTCTTCACAAATATGTGAAACTTGGCTGTTATTAAAAGAAAATTAAAATCGACATAGGACGTTCACTTGTCAAGAAAGGAAAAAAGTCAGAGGAACAAGTCAGAAAGAACACCAAAAAACTGTTCTGTTGGTTTGCAGTTAACTTAGAGAAGCATCTGATTCCACTGAATATCATCCAGTCAACATAGACATCATCTTGACCACAGTGGCCATAAGACAGCTGGTCATATACTGGAGCTGACAGAGCTCTGGGAGGAGTAGATGGAAGGGGCTCGAGAGGAAGAGGGAAGAAAGTACCAGCAGTGTCTGTGGCCATTGGACGAAGGCAAATTTGCCTACCAAACCAAGGAAGACCTAGGATACACTGAGATGCTTACTGAATAAAATCTATTTGGTAACTTTGTGAAGGCAGCAAAGAAATAATCCACTTGAATCAGGTTGAAGAGAGGAAAGCAATGGGAAAATAGAATGCCACTTGATCTCAGGTTGGGGTTTGATCAGCCTCAATCAGTTTGTCTTAGGGAAGGTACATTAGCACATAAAAAAATACTACAGATATTCCAAAGTGCTGCCCAATAAAACAAAGAAACAAAAAGGGAGATGATGAAAGAGCAGTATGAGAAAAACGACCGTAAAGGAACATCAAGGCCATTGACTGTTTAAGAGAACTCGACTGAGCGAGTGTGACATCACCCATAGAAAATGCCTTACTTCAAGCTCTAACCAAATGACGCGAATTTAGTCCCCCCCCTTTTTTTTTGCAATAAGGAGACTATCATGTTGGCGCCAGACAACCTCAGTAAGCAGTGATTGGTCAGTCGGTCTGAGACATTGTTGTTATGGCAACAGTTTGCCCCATTCAGGAGCAAGCTTGTTGGAAATCCACACCTGAAAGCAGGCTTGGGAGAATCTGTCAATTAAACATTTCAAAAGTTCAACATGGGGACCAGCAGGCACCACAAACTTTAATAAAGGCATCTGATTGGTCAGTTTTAACTTGAACAACTTGCACTAGAAAAATGTAATGAAAAAGGATTAGCAAGAATATGTTCAAAAAGGTAGCAGAGCAAGAAGGGTTATTCTGACAAATACATCCTTTGAAACTGTTTATTTCTCAATATAAATCTATAGGATTTTAGCTTCATAGGTTCGGCCTATTTGGAACGTGGAGGGGGAGGGGTTACTCAGCCTAGTTCTTACTTTAGTTTTTAAACAGTTTATGATCAAGAAAAAAACAGGAACCATAATTTTAAAACTGAAACAAAAGGTATTTGTAACAAGTCGTTTTTTCTTGAAGTCACTGTGGACTTTTAAACATGGCAGTCAATGTAACTTTGCCACCTCTTGAGACCTACCTCTAGTGGTCATTTGAGGAACTGCAACAGTTAATACTTCCAAGTTGGTTTTTAATGCCGCAGATGTATATTGTGTGTGTGGAGGGGGGGGGGGTCATCATGGCAGTACACCACTTGCTTATTTAACCAAATGAAAGAATCCAGAAATATTTTTGGTCAATAATACATAACATATAGATAACTGTCTGGATTTATTTATTTTTGCATTTCAGTAGCACGCTTTTATGTATAGTTATACTTATTTACAAACGCATTAATATATATTTATTTTGTATACATTATTCACTGTAAAGCCAACTAATACAATTAAAACCCAACTCTTCAAAAAAAATGTTGAGTTTTAGTTTGGATCATTAATTCTGGATTTTTCTGTTTGTGTGAAGGTTTAAAAAAACTTTTTAACCGGCATTAACCTGTCGTTGTTTGTGTTGTTGTTGTTAAGTGTTGCTGCTCACTGCTGTAGAGCCGTGCACGTGCTACAGAGCAGCGCGAGGAGGCGGGCGCGCGGAAACACAGCAGCCGTTGTGCTTAAAGACCGTGACAGTCCGGCGCTGGGGGAGTTACAAGAAGGTACGGAGCGGGACCTCCGTCTGCTCGCAAGCCTTCCAGGACCCCCGCCGTTCGGAAAACATGCGCTTCGACGTCCGTTCCCGCGGCAGTTGTGTTCGTGTGCCTTCGCCTGAGACCTTCAGGGAGTTCGCGTGTTTTTCGCCGTCGACGAGAGAGTAGAATGTGTAGCCGGAGACGAGCCGCCGATCCCCGCAGAGTTCGGATGTGCGTTCGGTAGCCTCCAGATGGTAGACAAGCCGTTGGTTGGTTGTGGAGAATTGGCGCCGAGGAGCACAGCGAATGTAAACCAGAACGCGCTCCCGCGACCACTCTCCCGTGCGTTTCGATTTCTCGCAGTGCTGTGGGGACAGAGACGAGGATGCAGGTGAAGAAGCAGCGAGACTCGAGCCGGGGCGGCGGGGACATCCTGGAAGGAGAGAGCCCCTCCAAAAACCCCTCATGTTTCTCAAATATCAAGATATTCTTGATTGCTGAATGCGCCCTCATGCTGGCCCAGGGCACTGTGGGAGCTTACCTGGTGAGTCCAACACACGCACGCGGGGGGGAGACGATGCTGCAGCATGATCACTCAAATCCACTTCCTCTATCCAAATACAGACGAATTCACAGCAAATTAAGCCACAACAACAACAAAATAAATATCAATACTTGTAGTATTAAATAAATAGGTCGGACTCTAATCCAACTTTATTCTTAGAATTCAAAGTTTAACCTCCAAAATCTGACTTTAATCTCAAATCAGATTTCCAAGAACTCACTCTATTGTTTTATTTTGTTTCCCAGTCAATCCTCTCTTGCCTCAATGGCAATAATCTTCATGTTCTCAAAGTGATCTTAATGTCCTTTAAGGTCAACAGTTAAATCTCATTTGTTCGTTCCTAAACTGTTGAGCTCTTTTCACTTTTTATGCCTTTTTTTTTATCCAAATCTAGAGGAAGTGATCCTGCGGGGAATGCCTACTCTGTAAGAGTGGCCCCTCAGCCCACTCACAATTAATAGACTATAGCCCAAAACGCTTCATCCATATATGGAGTGGAACATCTTATCTTCCCTCTAACAGGACCGCTGAACATCCCACGGTCGCAGACGATACAAGTCACATTCAAAAACTCATCTTTATTCGTTCAGATACAGGTCCAACGGCATGACCCATTGGTTTGGACACCTGTTCAAACACTGAACAGGGCAATAGGGGAGATTTGCATTCATTATAATGTGGTAAATACACAGAGGGTTTGGGCATCATCTTGTTTGTTCAGCTTTTCCATGAAGCCTTCTCCACACAGACCGGACATGAGGGGTTTACCTGGATGAGAGTCGGCCCCGTAAACGGCAGCAGACCTTAACTGTGTCGTCTCTGATCGGACTGACTTTGAAATCTCTGGACTATCACAACACGTTCTGCTTTAGATGCTTGGCTGCCACAGAGCAGTGGAGCTCAGCAGAAGAAGGCAATCAAGTGATTTAAGACGAGAGCTAATCAGTGGATGGGCTGTCTGGTTTAGGACATTCAGATATTTAATCATCCTGCACTTTAATGCAGACATGATAAACTGTCTTTCCAAGTGTTCTCCAACCACGATGCTGCGTACCTCAGCATCCTCAGCTGAATTTTAGACTGTGTTACAGATTATCATCAAGTTAATAGTATTTGCTTAAGAAATACAAGCATATTTGCCTTTCTGCACTACTTATTGTCTTCTTCAACCTAGCTTAAGTGTTGTATGTTTGATAAAACTGCCAGAAAAGGAATAAACTGTGACTTTAGGTCTAATGTGCAAAAGCTTTCAAGTAAAGAGAGGTATAAAACATTGAAGAAACCAAACTGAAAGTAGGATTTTTCTTTAATGAGGAAGTGACATGGAAATGATTCATTCATTCATTCTTCTTCTTCCAAATTGTGACAAATATGACAATTATTTGCCACAAATAATACCAGGGCTTATTTGTAGCACTTGCATGCACATTCTGTGTGGGACTTCCAAGCCAAATTTGATCCACGTGGCATTTTCTTCTAACAAAGTGTTGCATCCAAAAGTGCTTCGAGACGAAATCCCCCAAGGAACCCAAAAGCAAGTCATGGCCCACACAGAAAGCTTAGCAAGATTTACGATGTATTATCTGAAATGCTATTAGTTGTTGGTCATATTTGCAACCGCTAACAACGCCTCAGTATGAGTCTACAACCTCAGCTGTGCTGCTTCCAAACTGTTAATCCTTTCCTCCTCCTCAGGTTTGAAGTCAGCTTAAACTTTAACATCTTCAAAGTCCCTGAAAGGGTCATTTGTTTATTTCAGGTTAATGGAGACATGACTCAAACATGCTACCCTCTTTTGTTGTTGTTGACATTGATGTCATCCTCCTTTCTGAGCAAAAGTGTAAACCATTGCTGATGAGCAACCTGTATGAAGGTAGGAAATGGTCTCGAAAAAACTGTTGAATAGTCATTTTATTACTGCAGACTGAGTATGAAGCCTAAACCACTAATATAAACTCTATAAACTGGAATGATTTGCTGCTACAAATGGTTAGCCAACCTTTAGCCTACCTTATTGTCATTTGCACAAAATTTGAATGAAAATTATTCAAAATAGCCCCAGCTTTTGCCTTGAAAAGGTGCTCGGCCACTGACAATAGCTCAATGTCGGCGCCCTTTGTCTGTAGGGAATAGAATGAGCTACAGTGGATGGAAATACTACTGGCGTGAGAATACAGCCCTGTCGGTTTGTCCTGAAAAACGGCTCCGGAGACCGGGATTCCTCACGCTTACACATGACTCGCCTCTTTGTTTGGCGACAAGATGCCACGCAGCATAGCAAAGTTTGTCCCGTTGCCTTGCAACACATTAAACATTTCCACAGTCTTGAGTTGTAATCTGCGTAAAATGCAGCCCTGACCACAGACCAGCCTTGCATTCTTCACACTGCAGCTCTTCTCATATCGTTTATGCCGCTTTGACTCCTCCTGGAAAACTCCCACTTAACGTCAAGATGGAAAAACTTTGTCCTGCAGACTTGGAGCACACTTTTATTTTCGGCAGCAGAAGCTGCACATTCTCTCCGTGTCCCACAGACAAATCACAGCGTTTGATTCGATTACCTAAAGGAAGGGAGGAGACACTGGCCTTTTCAATCACCTCAGCTGGGTGGAGACGAATACCTTATTATCTGGTTTGTCTGCATTCATGAGAAACTGCCACCAAAAGCTGGAAACATTCTGGCTCATTTCCAAAGTTTTGCTGCTCTGAAGTTTACTGGAGAACTCTGCTCCAAACAATCACCCCGCCTGCTTTTTCATCTGAAGTGTGGGAGTCAGTTCAGTTGAGCTTAGAGCGACTGTGTGAATGATTCGCCGTCAGTTCTGTCTCCCAAATAAATTCCACTGTATGTGAATTTTTGACAATATCAGAAAATCGACAGTTTGTTCTCAGAAAAAGCTTCTTTCTAAGTTCCATCTGTAATAACCCAGCTTAAATGACCCAACAATCTAAACAAAGTATCATGTTTTCAGTGAATTCCAACTTCCAGCAACCCCTCCAACCAAAATGTCATTTCTGAGTTCAAATCAGTTCATCTGTTCTGAATTAAATGAGTTTACTTGAGAATTTAATAATTATCTGCTCCCACCAGAACAGTTGGATACATTTTGTTTTTTAAGGGAAAAAAGCATGTTTATTTTCAAACTCCATCCAAACTTTTTCACTGAGGCGTGGGAAACTATGATGCCCTCTCAAGGTTAGATTGGGACAAATGTATAAATAGTGGTTTAGTTGTTTTTTTAATGTGAAACTGTGAGTCACATGGCTCAGAATCTCCAAGCAACTATGCAGTTGCTTCCTAAAAAAAATGAATTCGTTTTTCATGAAGTTTTTGCTGTGGAGATCACTCTGGTGTCTGACTAAACCTCATAGGTTTGTAATGCTGAAGACATTTTGGCTCTGTCTCATGGAAAGCAAAGATCTAAACAACCTCTCTGCTGTTTTCGCTACGGGTAATGGTTTCTGGTGGCTCTCAGCTCTAATGTGCTTTTGGGCTGGTGATGGAAGAAAAATCAAAAGGGCTGTTGTCGGGGAGGAACCTCCGTGTGGAACATCTGAGCAGCTCCTTATTCACAAACTTTCAGAGCAGATTCAGAAGAATGCTTGAAAGTGACATAGCTGAAAAAAACATATTTAACCAAACTCATTTACATGAAATACTTTTGTTAGGCCATAAAGGCCCACTCAGATAAAAGAAAAGTGTTTTTTACATGTTTATGTGGCATATTTCTGATGATGGAGGACTTATATTAAGAAGATTAAGATTAAAAGTGCATTTCTGAGTATTTCTTTATTCAAATTGTTGTGAATCAGGAGCAGAGGGAAAAGGCTGTTTGAAAATGTTTTTAATTGTGATGTTGCAAAAACAATGGGCAGGGCCACAGGCTCTATTCAACTGCTAATAAGTAGTAGTTCTAATGAACTACTGCTGCTCTGCAGAAACTATGTCCTAGAAAGGACACATATTTTTGATTTTGGCTAAAAACTGCATAATCGTAGCTAAAACACTTTTACATTAGATTTAAAGAATATCGATTGGGTCTTTAAAGCACAAAAATGTAAGATTCTGTGTATATTGTTGCTCCTTGGTTGGATCATCCCTTTTTTTTTTCCCATGATCCCGTACTGACTACTTTGTCTTGTTTTTTCTAGGTGAGTGTGCTGACTACACTGGAGCGGCGGTTCAACTTGCAAAGTGCTGATGTCGGCGTGATAGCCAGCAGCTTTGAAATAGGCAACCTGGCTCTGATCTTGTTCGTCAGCTACTTCGGGGCCAGGGCACATCGACCACGTCTGATTGGCTGTGGGGGCATCGTCATGGCCTTTGGCGCTTTTCTCTCCGCCTTGCCCGAGTTCCTGACTAATCAGTACGAAATAGTGGAAATTGGGAGGACTGATGTGGGTCGGGACATCTGCTCGAACAGCAGCGGCAGCTTGGAGGCACAGCAGGTGGACGTATTGTGCGCCAACAGGGCCAACACCAACATGATGTACCTGCTGTTGATCGGAGCTCAGGTGCTGCTAGGGATCGGAGCCACGCCGGTGCAGCCTCTGGGAGTTTCCTATATTGATGACCACGTCAAGAAGAAGGACTCCTCTCTTTATATAGGTAAGCTCAATTATTGGATGTTTCATCAACTACTCCAAGATGGAAGGCTTAAGAGGGGGGCTGCAGAAAACGGATGATTCTCACCCTGGATATTGCAAGTCAATGCCACATCACTGACCTCCTGAGGCAGCTGAAACTGCTCAAACATGAGTCTGTTTGCTCTTCAGCATCACTGTTTGCTCAGTTTGATTCAACATCACACTCTGCTGCCAGCACAGGCTTTTTGATAGAAGTGCTGGGTGAGCACATCTTGGAGCTTTAAAAACAAAACAAAAAACCAAGGAGGTCTTATATATGTGCTGCTGATGTGGCGGTTGAAGACTCCATTTTAGGACTCAAACCCACAAACTCCTAACATCCTTTCAGGGAGTCTTTATTTGCTGTAATGTTTATACTTTATTTGGTGTTTAGGATTTTTACTACCATCTTCTCTGATCCCATCCCTGCTCTATAAACCAGAGCCACAAGTTCTTAAAACATTATGTCTCCGTGTTTTGACTGCTGGTAATTTGTTAGTCTAGACTGTCACATCAGCCTTTGACGGAGTGGAGGAAATGTGTTTACAGAGGTGAGGAACAGAGATAGCCAGAGCAGGTCAGGCTTGAATGCTGTCTTCCTCTTCCAGCCACGCTGCAGCTTGGTTGTTTGCTTGCCACGCACTTACAGAGGTGTACCAAAGGTGTGCTCTGTCCTTTTAGTTAAAACCCCAATTTCTCTGATTTTTCCACATCATTTATGCTGAGTGTTTCTGACAAATGACAACAGAAGCTTTGACCCATCCACGCTACTGTTGTAGGGCTTGTTTGCGCCTTCCGTTTGGGAAGTGGACCGTGCGTTCTACAAGTTTGGCAGGGGTAATTGGAGTGAGCTTTGGTTCTGTACTCCTCTGATAAGCTGCTGCTAGGAGAACTGGAGGAAAAACAAAGCGGGGAACAATGCGGTATTGAGACGTGCTCAGCTGATTGTCCTAATCCTTCTGCTGCAAGCATGTCATGTGCCCTCGCCTGCGTGAAAGGCACAGATTGTCTGCAATTCTCAGACATGTCCTTTTATACACTCTTGATGCATTTGAAATAATTTATAAATAGCTGTTGCAGCACTTGAACACATAGGTGCACATTGAACTACAAACCAGTCATTTTTATTACAGGTTTTGAATTGGATTTCTCTAGGAATCAGTCCCTATAATTTTATCAGCACCACCAGATAATAATCTTCATACAAAAAGCTCCATAAGTTTATTTGTGTTTCCTAAACCATCCATCCATCCATCGTCCACCTCTGGGAACTTTCTTCAGCAGTGTGATGACCGCGTGGAACCACCACCACCACCACGCCTGTAACAACAACATGGTGGTGTTGGTTCTGATAGAGAGCAAAGCAGAGAGGCCTGGGTATGGGCCATAATTACAGAATGAGACAGGAATGCCAACCAGCCAGCCATGAGGTGGGTCTGAGCGGGCCAGGATGCACATGCATACCACACAGGCCTGTGAAAAACAACTCCTCCAGAGTCCCCGGCTGCCTGCTTTGACTGTGTATACTCTAGCAGACATGTTTCACTGCTGCTCTGATGAATGGAAACACACTCATGGGGTGAACTGTACCAGGTTGAGACATTTACAGTTTCATAGTTTCGTGTTTTGCTTTATTTTGGGGGGGGGGGGTTGACTCCCCAGTCTCTGTTGGGCCTGATCACTGAGCGAAGGAAATAAAGATGATTGGCTGGATTATATCAACAGGATCTCCATTCTGGCTACTTTATGACCTTTGACGATCCGCGGATAATTATGGCGTTTCCCACAGGAGCCCAGACTGCATAAATATACAAAGCAGGAAACGCATTCAAGAGTTGAGAGCTTATGTGTGTGTCATGAAGACCTCAGCCAGCTGTCTGCTACAGTTTTAATCAGTCCAGGATTTTTTTTTTTGGTTGTAATGTTTGTGTTTCTGTTTTTTTGAAACTGACATTAACATGCAATTGCTTTAAAAATGTTAATGTAGCACACTCTAAACGATGAAATGCACACAAACACACCAACAGTCACAGAAAACAACTGTCACTCCAGTTTCTCCCAAGAGTTTTTCCAGCATTAAGAACGAAAGAAAGCAAAGAAAGAGTGAAACTATAGATCATTTGTGTAAAATTGATTTAACGCAGGACTCAAATAAATTGTTTCCCTTCTAACACTTACACACCTTTCACACCTTAGTGAAACCTTTAGTAAAGCCAACATTGGTTTAAATTGATCTTTTTCATAGATTTTACAATGATTTCATTTGATTTGATGTATTTTATTATCTCTTAACCCAGCCTCTCTGTGTCTTATATATAAATTTACAATAGAGCTGCCCTGAAATGTTTTTTTTTAAATGCCTCCAACAAAAGGAATAAACAGAACCAGGGATACATACAAAGATGGGTTTTCTCTCTTCTGATCCATGCTAATGTCAAACGACAGCTGTAACTTCATTTGCCCTAAAACAGACCTTTCAAAAACGGGCACTGCTCTGTTGGAGCGTGTCAACAAGAGCACAGGGACCACTTTTAGAGGAAGAAAGAGATACTGCAATTGATTTTGAAGTTAAGCTTCAATTTTCATTCAAATTGTGCTCTGCAGTTCTGTTTTGTAGCTTGTAGCACATTATTAATATATTTTTTTTGCTGAGAAAATACTTTAACCATTTGGGATTAACTGAACTTCTGGATTGCGTCCATTAAGGATTTTCCTGCAGTGCATCAGTTATCATCGTACTGTCTCATTTTTCAAATGTATTACAAATGATGCAAAGTCAGCAAAAGGGAACATTTTGTCAAACTTATCTTTGAAATTAGACTAAACTCCATGATTCATAACTATAAGTTCATTTCATAGCATGTGTGCAGTGCTTACGTCTCCACGAATGCATTCTCTTTGAGTTTAGTTTTACCCACATTTGTTAAATTCTACTCCAATCCTCTTTTGATGTATTATAAAAGTGTTCCCAGTGGTCTTTTAGGTCGAAGTATGCAGTTTTTAGCCAAAGTTGGGGGGAAAACGGTTGTTTCCATGTTCATAGTTTCTGCAGAGCTGCAGTAGTTTATTAGAAATTCATGTCTGAGTTGTTGGCGAGAGCACTGGCTCAGAGTAAGCCTGCACTCATTTCCCACCATCCCTTTTTTTACACGCTCTCCCACAAGCTTACAGCCCCACACACACACACACCTAACATTACCGGTGCAACAAAAATGGCAAGCAATATCAGAGGCATCCAGCCGTATTGAGTTATGAGCCAGATGTCAGAAATGCAGTTTGAATCTTAATTTTCTTTATATATTACCTCAATCTCAAGAAAAAAGCTACAAGAACATGTTAAAAACACATAAAAGAAAACAATTTCCTTTGGAGTGGGTCTTTAATGTGTGTATAGGTAGTTTGTGTTCTTCAAAGTTGAAAACTCTACACAGATTTCTTTTTTTATTGTGTTCCCTCGGTTTTGCCTCCTTACCCATACCTCCATTCTTAATCAGCCCTCCTTGGTCAATGACTGCTTGGAAAACTGCTGCTGACCTCAATGACCTTGAATAGGATGGGGTGGACATAGTACATTTATTAATGCTGTTTAGTTCACAGTTCTAGTCTCAGACAGCAGTTGGTGTCCAGCACCTCTGCAATATAATATAATATGATAAACAGGAATGTCAGGTGTCTGATGATAGATTGATGTTTGTTTAAACGATTTCATGGTAGCTGCTCTGTAATGTGAACATTTTTTGGAAACGTAATTGCTACAGACGGTTCGTTGTTTTTGTTAATTGTTTTATTCCTGCACGTTCAATACTTCTTTAATTTTTTTAGCCGACTTTTCAAACTCAGGTCTGCTGTGAAAAGTAATTGAAGTAGATGCAGCGGGAAAAAGCTCAGAGGCTTCTTCCAGAGTCTTGTCAACATTCTTTAAGACAAAAAAAGTGTTGGTGCTCCAAACACTTGCTGCAGCAGGGTGTTTATATAAGCTACTTAAACTCAGACCCTGTTAATGTCATCTTGAAGGATTAGATTCTAAATGGGTTTTTCCGTTCTTCCACATAAGCTGTGTGCCCAGTTTTCCCTAGCAACGCCAGTTTGGTTAAACTAAAAATGATAAATGACATGGCTGGCACTAAACATTCATCAAACATCAGCTGCTCCTCTGCACCACTGCAATAAACTGCATGCTGCATATGGTTTTTATGACATTTAAAAAAAACCACAGTGTGGTGGTCTGCAGACTTGAGAGGCGCTTGCACGATAGCGGGTGAAGCACTGCTCGGTTACTATCAGCCCGGTCCTATAGGACTCATAGGACAGTGAAAGGGGGATTATCTTGTATCCAACTGGGCAACAACATGCTGTCTAAGAGCTAATCAGTAATTATCCCAGAGCACTCTGTGTCACATCATGTGAAAGAGTCAAGAGAGGGAAATGGCCAAACTTGGTGCTGAGCAGCAGACAAAACCACACATTTCAGTCTTATCATTTGCTAAAAGGCAAGTCGTCATGATCAATATGCAGCTTCCCCAAATAAGAGGCCCCTTAAATTTAAGCAGGAGAGTTTCTCAAAAGAGCATAACCTCTTTTCCTCTATTTTTCACCCGCTTTTTTTAGATAGATATTTATATTAAAGGTGCATTTCCCTCCTATGGGTTTTTGTCATGTCCTTTGTTTAGGTTTAGCTTGACTGATTGTGTCACAAAAAGCAGACTTTTTAAATCTGTCTTAGTCACAGTGCTGCAACGGTTTTCTGAACTGTTGTTTTGAAACACTTGAAGGGGCTTTCTACATTTGTGACTTTAACAGAGCATGTCTTTTTTTTTATAAGGGAAGGCAGAAAACGCAGAGCTTCACGTTGAGTTTGGCTGTTTAAAATATTCTGAAAGTTATTTCTTATTCCATAATCAAAACCTTTTTTGCTGCGGAATTCCTGCCTGGAATAAGAGTCCCCTGTTGAAGCACTTCCTAGTATCCCTATTTAGAGACTCGAAGAAGACTTGTTACTCTAAACTGATGTTCAGTCTGTTTACAAAAACCACATAAAAAGTCCCTGAAGTGGTGTGGCGTTACTCATAGAAAAGAATTACTTCTGGCTCTGACAAAATAAAGTCAACATTTCTTGGCAATATGAATGCTGTTGGAGCACGATGTCAGAAAATAGTGATTGGTCCAAATCGGTCTGAGTCATCGTTTCTATGGCAACCACTCTTGCCAATCAGGAGTGAGCTTGTTTTGAAATTCCACACCCCTACCACCTGAAAGCGGGCTACACAAAATATGTCACCCAAACGTGTAACGTAAGATCACATACTTTACTGACTCATTTGATTGGTCAGTTTTTAATTGGAATAACGTTCAGTACAGAAAAAAATATTGTAAAAAAGTAGATCATCAAATACATGTTAAAAAGGCTGTAGAGCAAGAACGGTGATTCTGACAAATATAGCGACTCAATAGAAGTCTATGGGATTTTGGCTCCTTTGAGCCAGCGGGTACTTCCTGTTTTGAACATAAAGGGAGGAGGGGTCACTTAGTGTGGTTCTCATATACAGAAAGTGGTTGTGACATACGGGCATCTGCCTAAGTCAATCGACACTGGCCTCTTATGCTCTATCCTGCGGGTGATGGGCCTACGGTACAGCGATCACATGTAGAGTGTCTTTGTTCTGAGCCAGGCTGGGTTTTGTAGGAACAGGCCTAACTCTAACTTTAACTCTAACTCTAACAAGGGCTCTCTTGGAAGGCCCAACCTCAGACTAATTCCAGGGTGGGGCACTGGTGATGTCAGTCCTGGCGGACGGGGTGTAAAGGGGTGTTGGAACCATATCCAGTCTGGATCGTCACCTAGTTCCTGTCCTCCATGAGGGACCTGCCGGAATCATTTGTCCCAGACGGCATCACACAACAATAAGGTGGCAGTTTGGACCAAAGCATTGTTGAAGCTGGTTTTCTTGCCCAAAGATTAGTCACAACATAGGTGAAAAAAGTATAAAATCTTCACCAAGGGATGTTCTTATGTAGGGCTGTTACAGTAGTGCAGTGAGTCAGCTGCTTGGTCGGATGATTCCAATAATTGTTGTGAAGAAGTTAGCACAAAAGGCTCTTTGTTGTCAACTAATGATGAATACAAGATGTTTTTTTTTTTGTTTTTTTTTATGGCCTGACACGTCTTTGAACTCTCAGGTCGACCATAAGGTGGCTGAGAAAGTAACTAGGTCAGACCTCAGTGTGATATGATTCGTTTTTGTGTGGCTCTGTAGCTCTGTCATCACAGCCTGTTAAGCTTCTGCTGTTGCCACGAGCAGATTGACATCTGTAATAATAAGTGTGGCTCAATAGCCTGAAGCCGGTTCATTGTAACAAACTCCTAGCTGATCATTATTTTCTTTTTTTGTTCTAAAAAAAAAAAAACCTTTTCATGTTTAAGTGAATTTATGAACCATCTGCAAACCTTCCAATGCTGCCTGGCTGTCTTCTTGATGCAATCTGGGTCAGGCTCTGTCAGTCCTGATTAAAAAGGGGATTTTTTTTTTTATTTGTCATCCATCGAGGGAGGAGCATGTGGATAAGAGGTGGGAGGAAACATATCATAACTAAATAGCGCAAGCAAGCTGTTGCCACAGAAACAAACTGTTGTTAGGCTGTTCCTTCCTGTGGCATAACTGTCATGGATGCATCTGCTCTTCCGTCCACCCCCCACCCCCCCGCCACTCCCCCAATCATTAAAGATAAAGATGCAGAGTTTAGAAATATTACAGTTTAAAAATAACACAAGTAGTGCTGCTCCAGAGTATCTGTTCCTCTGAACTGCTCATTTGAAAAAGCGTGCGGCAAATCCCGACCTTGAACCGGGACTTAGGGAGAGCAGATTTAGACAGCACTATTTACAACAAATCCCAAGATTCATTGATTGAGTGGTGAGCAAGAGGTTGCTCTGTGGGGCCTGAGGCTTATTTAAACTGATCCCTATATCAGTGATGGCAGAGTGTGGATGAGCACAGGGACTAATTAAATAGATTTGGATCAATAGGTGGGGAATAAATGTGAAATAGCCAAGCCACCTTTGATAAAAGGCACAGTATCTAAAGTAGGCCTGCACAATATAACGCAATTTTATCGTTATCGCGACATCAAGCTGTGCAATATGCATATCGCAAAAGACGGTAAAAATTGCAATAAAAGGTTGGCTTAAATGTGCTAAAACAATCTTATGAAGTATTTAACAAATCAAATAAATCCTTTGCATTTGACCAATCAGATGGAACCCTTCACGTTGTTGACTAATCGGATGAAGCCCTTTTATGTTAGATGCTCACCTTTTATGTAGATGATGGTCATTTGGAGAACATTTTTGTAACTGTGACTTGGAAGTTATGTTTTTGGTTGCATTGCTATTTGTTCATATACCGCAAGTTATATCATCATCGCAATATTGATTACTAATATCGCATATCGCGATATCGTTAACTTCTACATCACAGAAAGCTTTTTTAGACTGCATTTTTCCGTCTGCTCCCTATTCACAATATCTTGAACAAAGACTCAGAAATGCTATTTTAACTTTAGAAAAATGCCACATAAACATGTTAAAAACACCAAAAATTCAATTTTTTTTCAGAGTGGGTCTTTAAAATGTTTGTACATCCTTAATAAAGTTCTCAATAAATTGGATTAATTAGTGAGATTTACATAATTCGAACTTGGAAGTAAATGTTTAAATTTAAAAAGTACATTTATATTTTGTGTATAGAGCTTGATGTGTATTTTGATGTGTGGTTAAAAAGAAATTGGTTCAAAATGATGATGATGATGATAATCTGATTTAATTTGATTGCAGCCTCTGTTTTTATCCTTCCTCTTTCCGTATTCACTTTATCCGTCCTGAGCTAGTCTTTTAATCAGTGCCAGACATAATGCTGTGCAATTATTTGTCTAAAATGTTCCGGTTCTTTCCTTGTACTTGTAGCGAAGATGGAAAACAGGCCACTGGCATCCACATTCTGATAATTAGCCAAGACCACCTGCAGAAGGAGACGTTAGCAGCCGCTCTCAAACTGCTCCAAACCTCTCCTATGGCTCCTCGTCTTCAATGGGACAGCTGCAGCTCTTCAGCGGAAAGTCCCTCTGCACTTGTGTTTTGCCCCTCGCCTTTACCCTTCCTAAACCCTGCCAAACACTGGCGGCTGTGTGCAGCTTTCCCTCAGCCTAAGCATCACAGGCTGGTTACAGACAGCACTCTGTGCAGCCAGGCCTTGCTGCATGAACTCCCACACGCCGTCTTATCCGCCGTTGTCTCTGTTCTTTGTGTCTCTCGCGATCTGCCCTTCAAAGTTTGCTGTCTGGCCAAGACTCCCAGCATAACAGCAGCCCCTCGTTTGGAAACATGCCTGACATGTTTGTGTAATCTTCCAGAACGGAGCGACCGTCATTATTGTTACATCACTAGCAGAAGCTTGCCTTACAGTATCATTGTGGACGTCACCACCCATGCAGAGGGAAAAAGAGCTGGCAGAAGACGTGAAATGTAATCGGAAGCCATTACGATGACATGTACAGCTTGGTGTCTGCTAATCAGCAAAGATGCTTTCTGCATCCAGAGTGGATTCAAATCCAAGCCGTATGCAGTTCAGTCTGTGCCATCTTGTACTGGTTCCATTTAGGTTAATGAGAGCTCTTACTGCTTCTTCCTGGAAGACTTTAATGACATGAGGCTAATTGGACTCGGAGATTATGTAACTGCAGAACAGGTTAAAGCAGCCAAAAGTCACTGGCTGTTAAGGAAAGGGATTACAAGTGACTGTGTACATTTAATCTCCCAGAATTCTTCAGTTTGGATCATATCTCATGTAGCATAAAACCTTATTTTAAAGAAATTCTAAAAAAAAAAAAAGGCAGCCAAATAATGATGAAAAGATTTTACATCCTCTAATGTTTTTCATCTGATTAAATAGAAGCTTTTAGTTCTTCTTTTTTTTTGTCGCTATGGTTAATTTCACACCTATGACAGGTTTGATTCTTGTCACTTCCTGTGTAAAAATAACTGTTCAGTGTCATGGCGCGTGAGAAAACACTCAAGCTGGGCAGAACGCGGGCTGTTGAACCACACGGCGAATCTAAGAGATGGCCCTCTTTGTGGTTTGACAAGAATTCATTGGTGAACTTTTCTCCTCACGTTCCAAACACAAAGTTTATTTCTTTAACCTTTATTTTAACAGGAAGTCCCTTGAGATAAAATCTGTTTTTCGAGACAGACCTGGCTAAGAGGCATTGACACCCACACCCACCCACACACACACACACACACCCACCCACACCCACCCACACACACACACACACACCCACCCACACACAAAAATAAACATAAAAACATGACAAAAAAAACAAAAGTACTCGCTGGTTCCAAAAAGCCAAAATCCCACAGGCTTCTATTGATGGCTATTACTTTGTCATTATAGTTGTCAGAATCAGCATTCCATCTCTACTACCTTCTTTTCAACATGTTCTTTTATAATCCTTTTTTTATATGAAACCTTTTGCTGTAATACAAGTTATTAAAGTAATAAACTGTCCAATCAGATGCTTTAATAAAAGTAAATGGTTAAAAAGGCATCTGAATTTCATTCAAAGGAATTCATTTTCTGTGGGTGACGTCACACCCGCTAGGGCCAGCCCTCATATGCAGTCAATGGGCTTGACCTTAAAAGGCATTCATTATTTAAAATGAAACCTCTTAATGCAGAAAAGCTCTCATGTTATAAGGAAGCTCAGCATATCCAAAGTACAATATGGCAACTTATTTTTATGTAAGACTTTACGCAATGTGGAAATTTTAGATTGGGAATATTACTGTGACTCTTTTCTTTTTTGTCCTATAGGTCACTTTTCTTAACCTCCCTGTTCTTCCTGCTCTACAGTTAATGTAGTTACAGGATTTTAGCTATAGCTTGGAGCAGATATCGGCTGGACATGGAGGCCCTCATTTGAACTCAAAATAGCTGGAATACACCTACAGTCTGTCTGTAGGAGGGAACTTTTTGTTGTTGTTCCTCTGACCCGTATTCAAAGTAACACAATGCTCTGATCTGTCGGACATTTGGCGTTAACACCCGTGATGCGTTTCACAATGAGCCTCAGAAGATGATTGACCATGCAGACTTATTTTAAACAGTCATCTCTTATCAGCTGTCTAGTTGACTCATACAGTCAGATAAAATAGGTAACAGATTAGAGGTAGTTAAACGGTCAACCCAAAATGACGTCAACTGGACCCCCCCCCCCTTTTTTTTTTTCTGGCCACATCCTCTCTGGGTTTAAATGGAGCCAGAGTTCAGCTGGACATGACAGGGTGTTGAAGGACAGCGAGGCGCTGTGTCAGCCAGAAGCTGGTTGGAAGCTGTTCTGTAGTAACCTCGCTTCTTATCCAGAGGGTCAAAAGGCTAATAGCATTAAACGCGTCCTCAGGCTGTAGTTTCTCCACTCAACCACATGGCTCCAGGGAAAACATTGAAACCTATGTCTGCTCCCGCTCAGATGACATCTGCGGAGAAACGTCGACGGCCGCTTTGATTTGTGATTTGACGTACACAGGAGTTAAAGCAGGATCATCCTGACGTAATGGCATTTGAACCAGAGTCAAGAGACTGCTTTAAGCTTTACCTTATTTAGGTCAGGACTGTCACAAAGGACAGTGGGATCGAACTAAGTTTAGGTTTACTTTTATTATTATTATTAGGTTTCTTTTAAGGATATTCATATTTAGCAAGTTGAAAGGGTTTTCCCATGTTTCTGGATATTTTGCAATAAAGTTGGCTTAAAATGACTGTAGTGACAAATGATTAAACTTTGACTGTGTTTTAAAACCTCAAACACATTGAGGGTTTTACAGTTTACATTTTTATAATTTAATCTAAAATTCTCCAAAATGTAAATGAATCAATAAGAATTTTGCAGAAACTTCAGTTTTTATATGAAATGATCCTTCATTCATTTATTGTTGTAAACACCACAAAAGCAGATTTAGTAAACAACTGCTATTGAATATATGTGGAGGTTTAATTGAATCCATACATTGATTTCTCAGTTTCTTTTATTATTCAGAAAGATTACCATGACACAAAAAATCTAGAAGTATTTTCAATGTCAGTTAAAGCAGGATGTGGATATGAAGGCCTCACATGTGCCAAAGATAAATGAAAGACACGAGTCATGCGTGGAACTGTTTTAGGCACTGCTAAGTTTGCATACATTTTAATAAAATGTGTAATATTTCATACGTAAAATGAGCTTTGAAGATGAACTGTTTTGTTTCCAAACTGACTAAAGAAGTGACGTCTCCAGATGTGATGTAGCCAGACGGATGTGTGTTTCCCCTTAAGCCCTCTAAATTTACACTTCACACTTATGTTGTTTTCCTATTTAAAGATCTCTGAGTCAGACAGTGTTGAAAGTATTTCACTTGTTCCTTGTTGTCAATAGCCACGAGGAAACCAGTTATCGAAAACACTCTTAATATCTTTTTGGAGCATTTGAAAAAGAACAATTGTTGGCGTTTTTCCGTATAGTACCTGGCTGCAGACAAGTAAAACATCACTTATCTATTCAAACAAGTTGTGTTGTGTCTGCAAAGCAATCAGATTGTGATTCTTTTTGAGTAGCAGCTATTGCAGAAAAGAATTCAGCGATCACCACAGGTTAACCTGTGGCTGTCTCCTGTTGCTTGGACACATCGTATGGAACATTGAAATGAAAGGAAATGCTAAAGAATTAAACTTGGCTTGAAGTTTAAAAATAAAATCATTTCGTGAAAAACTCTGATTGCGGTAGCTTCTACCTAGAACCAGGCTGTGTTTTGTGCTTTAGACAGAAAATGTCCACTTTCTGAACAAAAAATACAAATTGAAAACTTTGGAAATGTATGAATTCGTGAATGAGAAGCATAATGGGACTGAGTGTGGACAATCATGACTTTGTGATGTTGTTTTAAAGGTTTTTTGCATTCTTTTGCAGATATGTGAATAATGATTATGTTCAATATATAAAATTGTATAAGAGTAAAATTAGGGGTGGGAATTTTAAGATTTCTGTTCTATCCACTCTTTTTTTTTGTGTGTGTGCACTTTATCACTTTCTGTTTATTATGTTTATGCAACCATTTTGTTTTGTGTTGTCTGAAAACAAAAGGAAATCAATGAATCAGTCAAGTTCCTTAACTGCTAAATGGATTTATGCCGTTGTAAAAAATCAATACGTCGGTTTTGAGTAGTAGAAGAAGCTGAGGACTATTGTTGTGTTGTTGTGTCGAAGTCTTTGATAGCTGCTTTCCATTTTCTGAAATGGAGTAGGTGTTAGTGCCAAAGGCAACTTAAATCTCACCATTCTTGAACTTTTTAGTCTCTATAAATGTAACCAGTACATTCTGATTAATGATTTTTGGGCTTCATTGGTTCACTGAATGTTAAGTTATAGTCAGGGCCCCAAAGTTGACTTCTGAGGTGCTTGCTTTTACTTAGACCCCCTGTGAAAGTGGCGAAGGGTTTGTTGTCCGGCCATTCCACACTCTGCTCTTATTGAGATGGCAGGATTACAGAGCCAACTTCAGCAGGATTAACCAAGGAGGAAAAGGAATTCACTGTTGTCTGTGCAGTGAGAGCAGGAAACCAACGGAGGATTATGCAGCGTTCCTGTGCAGGCTTATCACTTTAGTCCTTTAGATTGGATAAAGAAACCAAAGTGTGTGTTGAAATGGCTCTTTCAATGAAGGGTCTGATATCATTTTGCACAGCCCACCCCTCCTGAAACATCCTCCCTCCAGTGTCTTTTTGCCTGTTAAGATGACAAAAACTGAAAGGTGCTTCAACACGACTGGAATTATGACAGGATGTCCACGTGTGAAGAACTTGGCTCTAATGAATTACAGTGTTGTTTACATGGCCTAGTATTGATTTCATATGATTGGGCCCTGCTTTGTAGCTGGTGTTTTATTGCATATGTTGAGAAGGAGAAGCCTCGCCGAGCCTGTTGATGCATTTGTATTGGCTCCACACAAGATCCAATATTTATCACTCAATTATCTGACTTCCTCTGCAGGAGAGCATCATTGACATTATGCTAAAAGCTTTGCAGGAAGTCATTTGCTTGTGTTGTACTTATCTGGCCGCACCACCGCTTAAAAGGCAGGGGGATTTGGAGGTCGGCTGGAAAAGTGGTTACAAAGATTACACCCAACTCTTGTTGTGTACTCTTTCCTAAATGAGATTTAATGTGCTTAGGCTTGATTCTGTTTCCTGACCTGCTTAGCCATGTCCTGAAAATGGGGAACTGTACCCTTTGGCAGGCTTTTAGCAGCATGGTTTTCAAATGTTTGACCTCAGGGTCGCAGGAGGGCAGAGGACTGGCAGGTTGGAGCAGATGCCCAGCAGTGTTTTGCCCCACTCTTGTTATCCATACATCTGAGCAAGAATCTCAATGGCTCCAATAGAGCTGCTCAGTAGCCACATTAGTCTGAGATTATAAAACTAAGAGACAAAAATGAAGGATTTTTAACTATGTACTGATACCAAGTTAACTTTTTTGTGCCTAAACGACTTAAAAACTTTTATTTTTTGAAAAGGGAAGAAACTGGAAAGGGGGAGTTTTTCCTTTTTTAATCAAAACTGGCAGATTGATCCACTCCACACGTGACGCTCGTGTTGTTATCATCAAGGAGGCAGCGTGTCTAAAAGCAGCCAGAGGCAGAAACGGATCTGTGTGGAAACATTTATCCTCTCAGCGGTTCCAGACTCGCTGGCTGGCTGGGCCAACATCTCGTGGAAGGTGGTTTCACTAACTGAGTTTCCTCTGCAAGGTTTCCTGTGGTGAATGCAATTGCGTTTGTTGTTGCCATGAGCAGTGTCAAGAGGAAATGCCATGCACAGACCACATTTGCAACACCGCAGGAAAGAGTGACTGCAGTTCTTTTTTCTTTCTTTTTCTTAATCTTTTAATGAAAGGACAGTTGGCCTCTTTAGTTACCACAACAACGCCATCCCGTGCAACGATTGTTTCTTGGACCGGAGGGTAAATGCATTTCTTTTTTTATTTAAATGAGGGTTAAAAGAGCGGAAAAGGTTCTAGGTTTCGTATCTCATCTCATCTCAGAAGTGCAACTCATTTCTGTTGTGGTTTAACTACTAATGTGGTTCACTTTTAAGTCAAATTCAGTAAAGAAAAAAAGAAAAATTCCCGTCCCCACATTCTAAGTTTGACCATCTCTGCGGCCTGCTTGTAACCCGTTTAAAGGTGCGGAGCCCCCTCCTCACACGTCTTTGACTCATTTCCTTCGTGTGAACAATAAGTGAGCCAGCTTAGATTTAGATTTATGTGACTGCGCCGCCTCCCTTCCGATGTAAGTGGTGGGAGCAGGAAGCAGGCGCTCTGATCTTGGTAAGGGATTCCATGCTTCATTAGGTAGCAGCTCCTGGCATCTGAAAAATCTAAGAGGAGATGTTGGTGTTGGTTGTAAGTTAGGAGGCATTTCTAATGTAACAGAAGAGATTACAGCCAAACACTGCAATGTTGCTTCCTATCCAGTTTGATATTATTGCAGCTAATTATAGTTGGAGAACTTTGCATCCCAATCTAAATCGTGGTCCTCTTTATCTGCTGCAGTTTGACTCATGGCGCCCAAGTCGAGCTCTAATTTGATCAAACTCCACCTTTTATCTTTATTTTTTGGCACAAGTTTGAGGGGAATATTCCATGCAGGGCCAAACCAACCACAGCACTGACTGTGCAGCTGGTCTAATCTGCCCTGACAGCCAGGATGCTTTCTGTTCACTGTCATGATCCGGCTGCACCTTCTGGAAGCCTAAAATACACGTGGAACAAACATGACATTTCCTGCCTTTCAGTTTAAAGATCCTCTTTAATAAAAAATGTGTTTTTTGGTGTTTTTAACATGTTCTTGTGACATTTTTCTGATGATGGAGGACACACAGGACGAAAAATTTGCTTAAAATTTTCTTTATTCAAATTGCAAAGAGCTTGTTTGTTTTGTAGAAAATACGCCGGACGGGCCACAAGCTATCTTCTCCACCCTGCTCCGCAAAGACCACTGGGAATGCTCTCAAATAGGATAAGGGTTTTCTGTCCACCTCGAGAGTGCCGATTGCTTGTTTATTCAAATCAAAGTCAATGAACAGCATCATCCAGCTTCTGGATGTTTGAAGCACTGTTAGAGTCTCAAGGTGCTGGATTGAGTTTATTCTGGTCTGTCTGCGTGTTTCTGAATCATTCAGGTGAAAGTGGTGACCTTAAACGGCTTTTGGGAGTATTGTTAGCGTGAACGCGTCGTCTGTAAAATCAGTTGGATATTAAAGGCCAGGTTTTCTAAGGAAATGATCCGTCATCCTTCATTTTTTTTTTTTAAATCTGCTCATCCTGACAACACTGAAGCCCCTAACATCTGAGTTTGTCTTTCTCACCACTTTATTCTGTGTCTGCAGGAATCCTCTTCTCCACGCTGGTGTTCGGACCCGCCTGCGGCTTCATCCTCGGCTCCGTTTGCACTAAGTTCTATGTGGATGCCATCTTCATTGACACCAGTGAGTTCTGCTGTCCCCCCCCCTTGTGTCAACATTTGTCTCCGTGTATATTTGCTGACTCGTCTCGCCTCCCTCCAGAAAAGCTGGGCATCACTCCTGAAGACCCGCGGTGGATCGGGGCCTGGTGGGCGGGCTTCCTCCTTTGTGGTGCCTTACTGTTTTTTTCGGCCGTCCTGATGTTCGGCTTCCCGCAGTCTCTGCCCAAGATGGAGAAAGAAGACGGAGCAGAGAGCGAGCAGGTTATGCTGCCTAACTCTCTCAGCTCCGACTCTGAGACTCCAAAGCCCAGTAATGGACTGATGCTCAGCAACGAGCCTGACAACAGCCCCACCTGCTGCCAGCAGCTGAGAGGTGACATGAATTCTTTGTTCTGTTCTTTAGATTTCAAAACTATGTTGCTGTTTGTGGGATGGTGTTGTTCACCCTCTTTCCTTTTTCATTGTCAGTGATTCCAAAGGTGACCAAGCACCTGCTCTCCAACCCGGTGTTCACGTGCATCGTCCTGGCGGCCTGCATGGAGATCGCAGTCGTGGCTGGGTTTGCAGCTTTTCTGGGGAAGTACCTGGAGCAGCAGTTCAACCTCACCACCTCCTCTGCCAACCAGCTGTTAGGTAAAACGTCCTTCGTGGATTCTTCCAGGCCACAGCATGCATCTGTGCAAAAACCTGGTTCTGATTTTCTTCTACGGTGAAGGTATGACAGCGATTCCCTGTGCGTGTTTGGGGATCTTCATGGGGGGCCTGCTGGTGAAGAAGCTGAACCTCTCCGCTCTCGGGGCCATCCGCATGGCCATGATAGTCAACCTGATCTCCACCGCCTGCTACGTCTCCTTCCTGTTCCTCGGCTGCAACACGGGTCCCGTGGCAGGAGTCACAGTTACCTACGGCAACGAGTAAGCCCTTCTTATTTTGCGTTGTTGTGTTGTTCTCGTAAAGTTCCTTTTTCCTGTTGAACGTTTTCCACAACTGCTGTCGATGCTGGAGTTTCCAGTTAGAAAAAAAGGACAAACTTTGTCTGTAATCTCAAACTAATAGGGGTCAAGAAAAACATCCCTGTTTATTTGTTTTAGGTGAACTGCTTCTAGTCTAAATGGAAGACACAAACATTTTAGCCACATTCATATTCATTTCTTCACACAACTGCAAATTCTTCTCTTTTTGTGTCACGTTTGCTAAGGTATTTAAACAGATTAAAGACATAAAATGTAGATAAATAAAATAAAACTGAAGTAAAATACAGATATTATTTATTAAAGACGTCACAGAGCCACTTAGAAATTCCCAAATCAAAGCTAAAATGTAACACAGAAGATCATTTTATTCCATAAGAACTAGGCCTGCACAATATACCGCAAATTTATCGTTATCGCAATATCAAGCAGTGCAATATCCATATCGCAAAAGTCAGCAAAAATCACAATAAATGGTTACCTTAAATGTGCTAAAACAATCTTATGGCAGCTTGAAGTATTTTACTAATCAAATAAATTCATGTATGCATTTGACCAATTGGATGGACCCTTTCATGTTGTTGACCAATCAGATGGAGCTCTTTTATGTTTGATGTTTGCCTCCTACGTCAACGAGGGTCATTTGGAGTATAATTTTTAAATTGTTGCAATGAAACGGTAATTATGTTTTTGGTTGTTTTGCTATTTGTGTATATACCGCAAATTATATCGTTATCGCAACATTGATCACTCATATCGCAAGTTTTGCTCATATCGTGCAGCCCTAATAAGAACCCATTTTTCCTGAGAAATTAACAAATCTAGAATACACCACAAACCAAGTGGACCACTCAACACATTTCTGATATTTTTCTGTTACACTGATCTCACCATGGGTTCTTACTGGTTAAAAACTTTTTCACCTTTTCCACATTAATGTTTGTTTTTTGACTCTGATCACTAAAGATGTTGGCAAACAAGCAACAACAAGAACAAATAATCAGCTAAATGAAAAACTGCTTAATCAGTAAGCCCAAATAATTTAAAAATGCTTCATTTGTTTCTATATTATAATAGATTAGTTCTTTCTGATTTCACCACTTAAGATTATTAAACTTTTAAAGTTAGATTTTGTTGTTTGAAGCTCAATTTAAAAAGAAAATTCATTGTAATCACAAAAAAACCTGTAAATAACTATTCATTCACTGGGTGATCAAAGACTTAAACATTTTATCCCAAATTACCATCAGTTACACATGAGGATAGAAATGTATTACCAAAACATCCTGAAAGTGTGATTCTTTTCTTAGAATAATTTACATTGGAAAACTCAATTAAGGACAAAATAGATCGTTTTCTAACCCAAAAACGAAATAGATCAGAAAATATTTTATGTTCGCTGTTTAATATCTAAGCAAAAAACTAAATGTTTAAGATCTTTAAAGACCCCAGGAGGCAGGTTGTAAAAGAGAACATTTCTCCATTGACTCCTATGTTAAAGAGCTCGACTTTACACCAATAAAACAAAACATAGCAGCTGGTTTTAAGTGTCTTTGAAATCTCTATTGCTTTATTGCCAATTTGTCAGTAGTTTTATTTTTATTAGAGCACAAATCTGTACAGTTTTTGAGGGGGAGTTTGATTGACAGGTGGGTGGACCTAAAAGAGCTTCAAACTTTTTGCGTTGTTGGCATTGACTGACCAAACTCTGGTCAATATGCACATCCCACTTCAGGCAGAATCCAACGGGTGGCGTCAGAGATCCAGTTATGTCAATAGAAGTGCTGCGTTTGTGGTTTAAGGTTTGCTTTCCTGAAGTTAAAGAGGAACTTAAAGGTGCTGCTGTTACTTTGGGTAAAACATAAGGGTTTAGAAATCATCAAAATTCAAATACATTATTGATTAATGAAGTGTTTAATCATTGGTAGATTGGTCTGCAAGCTTTTTTTTTCCATGTATCGAGATGCAACCTTTGGTCTTGTTGTCCTGAGCCTTGATAATCTGAAATCTTTCAGTGTGTGTTGCAGTTTTTGTTGAGATTTCTTGTTGCGTTTCGGTTCAGGAGGCTGCAGGTGGGAGAAAAACCGGAGGCTGAGTGCATCAGTCACTGCAACTGCTTCACGTCCTACATCAGCCCCGTGTGCGGCTCCGACGGAGTCACCTACCTGTCCGCCTGCTTCGCCGGCTGCGCCCGCAAAGGCCTCTCTCAGAGTCAGTCCAACATTTCTCAGGTAATCAGCAGCTGCAGTCGCATGTGTGAAAATGGAAATGAGCTGACGGCCCACCTGCTGCTGCCAGATGTGGACAGTCACCATCCTGATGAAATGCTGCTTTCAACTTCTAAGGATTTCGTTGTCATGCCCCCAGCAGCCATGTGTCAGAAGCTCCGATTTCTGCCGCTAAAGAATTCCGCCCCGCTGTTCTCCCTGTGATCTGACAACACGAAGAAAACAGTTTTATGGTAGCTTCACATGTCTTTGTGTTGGCAGAACCTGACGGGATGTGCTTGTGTATCTGCCGGAAGCGAGCCCGCCTCCGTGGTTCCGGGAAAATGTCCCGTGGCGGGCTGCCAGGAGGCTTTCCTCATCTTCCTGTGTGTGATCTGCGTTTGCAGCCTGGTGGGAGCCATGGCACAGACTCCCTCTGTCATCGTTCTCATCAGGTAACACTTTGTTTTTTTGTTTAGTTTGCTAACCCGTAAACTTTATTGACTAAAAAGCAAATTCTTCTGCTTCTCATGAAGAACGGTCAGTCCTGAACTGAAATCGTACGCTCTGGGAGTGCTGTTCCTTTTGCTGCGACTACTCGGTAAGAATGAGCTGGATGTGAGAAATGGATCTTTCTGTCTCCTGCTATGTTTTCATGGTTTTGGTCAAACTGTTGAATGCTTTTTTTTTGTTTTGTTGCTCTGATAGTATTCAAAGTCATTTTCGTGGTTCTTTTGGTCACCCGACACCTCCGTTTTTGCAGGTTTTATCCCGCCTCCTCTGATCTTTGGTGCTGGCATCGACTCTACTTGCCTTTTCTGGAGCTCGGACTGCGGGGAGAGGGGGGCCTGCCTGCTGTACGACAACGTGACCTACAGGCACCTCTACGTAAGCCTCGCCATCGTTCTCAAGAGCGTGGCCTTCCTCCTCTACTCTACCACTTGGTACTGCTTACGCAGGAACTACAAGAAATATATCAAAGGCCACGAGGGCAACTTATCAGCGACGGAGTTCTACCCGTCTCTGAGCGAGGGCCCCAATGTAGCAGACAGGACAAAGTTCATAAATAACCTGGAGAACCAAGAGCTTTGTGAAAACATGGAGTCGGTTTTATAAGGATTGCTTTTGTTCTTGTTCCTCAAAAGAATAAAGACTTCTTTAGGCCGCAGAAGACATTCTCCACGTTTTTTTCCAAAGTGGAGATGCCCTAAAGAGGTCGAAGTAGTAACAAACAGCTGCAGCCCCCGTCCCGCTCGGCTCTAGCGGACGCTGCTCCAGCTGGAGCTGCCACGTGTGTCATGAGTGTTTCCGCCGCCACCGTGTGACGTAAAGACGCTTTATTGATCGACGTCATCGGTCGTTTCTTCAGTTTGTTTAAAAGTTGCCAAGTGTTTTAAAAACTAGTCGTCCATCACTGCATTTTACATGGAGGCAGGAAGCAGCCAATCTGCATTCTTATAGTGGCCTGTTAGACGTTTCACTTTCCTGTTCTTTTGCTGGATCTTAGGTTTCGTTTTTGATACTTGCTTAGGCGCAAATGTGCAATCCTCCATCTGGATTATTATCTGTTTATTCCTTTTTTTGTTTGTTTTTTTGGAGGGTTTTTTTTTCACTGTAGCAGTTTGCGTTTTTCATGTTTACGTCTGCAGAATGTATTCAGCCTAACGTCTTAATAAGGGATTAATTCAATATAATAGATAATTATATTTTATTGTGGCTTCTGCTCCAAGTGGAGAAGCAAAGAAGAGAATCAAAACATCCTCCTCTTTATGTTCATAAAATTAGCAATGGTATGTTTGGTTCCTTCAAGGAGGTTCTATTAGATTGTTCTTGAAAAGAAGAGTTTAAATTATTTAGAATTTTATCTCTGCCGGGTTTGTGTTTGCGTCTCGATTGTGGAAGAATGTTGGTGTAATTGTTGTGTTGAGACTACGGTAATTTGATGCATTTATTTGCGCAGAATGAAAACCAGTCCTATATGCAGGTCTGTATTATTTAACTGAAGCTCCCAGTAACAACACAGAAGGAAAAGAAATTGCACCGACTGCACATTACCCCACTGATCTCTCTGCTACAGTTATGACTGTCTCTTTTCTTACTCTTTTTGTATGTCAGCATATCATTTATTTTATTCTGGAAATAAATTATTTTTCAGAAAATTGACTCTGCTTTGAAAGTTTGTTTTTTTGAGTAAATTAGCATAGTAGAATATTTTTCTGAGATTTTAAAATTGACCAAAATTAGATTCTGATGAGACCATTTAAAATAGCGGGGAAAAAATCTATTTTTAGAGACTCTCTTTATTATGTTGAGGTTCAGAGCTGTTTATCTTTTGCAGTAAATCCTGCAAGGAAGGCTGGACAAAAATAAATTTAAAAAGTAATAATTGTGACATTTCAAATTGGTAAAGTGAATAAACTAACTAATGAAATCTCCTTGTTCGTCTTTTTAAATGTAAAGTTGGTAAAAGGAAAAAGAAAGTTCTCTAAGAAGATTACCTTGAGAACTGAGAACTACACAAAGTATTTTATTTTGAAAAATCAGAGCCCACAATTTTGAGAGACCTGGAAATTTCCTGGAGTTCTTTATAGCATTTTTTTAAACTTTTTTTTTTTAAACATTGGCAAAAATGTCCTAATATTTACAGTAAGAGTTGTTTTATTGATAATGTACAAAATATTGGATGTTGGCAGTTGGAAAAAAAATAAGTAAAGATTTAACACATTTGAAACTGTTACAAATATTGTTCTCTGTTATCTTGAAGATTATCCAACACTTCTTTTTTTCCCCCTTATATTTGTGCGCAAAAAACCATCAAATCACATCAGATATTTTGAATCTGGAAACAGTGGGACAACTATAAATGCTCCATTCCTTCTGAAACAAAGCCGACATGGATTTTGAGGAAAAACGTTCAGGTTGGAAGATCCTGCAACACTCACCTACACCTCACTCAAAGCAGATGTTTTACATTTTCTGCTTGGATTTCCCAGAATTCTCAAATGTTTAATTTGTCAAAAAAGTGAACTGGTGAACATCCGACACATCAGGGTGGATGTTCGTGATGATGTTGAGCTGCGAGGATGCTGTTGGCGTGTTTCTCCATGTCACTCCCCAGGCGGATCCATGCCGAGAGAACGAGGTGAGGTTTGGTTGGCATCACGCTGCTTTACGTGCAGGGAATCCAAAGGCTTTTCAGAGAACTTCGAGCTTGAATTTTTCAGATGGCTACCACGCAGAGTTCATGTCTGACTGTGAGTTTAGCTGGTGGTTTATTTTCTGTTCCACTGCAGCACAAACACAGATGAAAGGGGACATTTCTGCCTTCCTTCAATCTTTTTAAAAGAAAATCAGCAAAACTCAGAAGCTAGACATTTATAACTAAGTCATTGCAGCTTATTAATCTATGAAAACTGTGTTTGCACAAAAGTAGCCACAGGAGTTTTTCATAAACTCTCATTTCATTGCATTACAGATTGCACACATGCCTAAAAATGGAAAGCAGCCTTTGGATGTGTTTGTGTTGTCCTCAGGTGGCAGCAAAGCCTAATAATAGCAGAATGATGCTAATCATGAAGACTGTGCATGACAGCAAGATCGCTGGAACAGTCGGATTCTCACTGTTGATGCACAACACAGATAAAGACACGCAGAAAGCAGCTGAACAGGAAGGTGTCCTTGTTGAAAGTCAAACATCCATCCATCAATCCACACAGAAGCAGCTGCACGCTGCTGTTTCCTTTTGGAGCTGTCAACTAAGAATGCTTTAGCGAGATGAACCCGAGCTGAGGTGCAAAAGCGATAAGTCAGAGCTTTAACTTATTTACCTTTTACCGTCTGACTGATCATCTTTTAGCAAGCATTTATTTTATAATAATTTGACACTTATTGTCATTAAAACTATCCCAAACGGACTAAATATGTAAAACAAACTTCATGTTACCTGAACAATTTTCCCTTTTAGTCAAAGCACCAATAGCTCCATTACAGTTTATAGGGCTTAGATCCTTATCTGTGTCTTTAAAATGAAACAATCCATATTATACACAGAGGATTTTTTTCAAAAAGCTGGTAGTCTGGGTGTAGGTTTGTTTTGCCCACAAAATATGCCACTTTTCCCCCAATAAACACATGAGATAGGCTGAAATGAAGTGTGAAATGGCACTTTAGATGAGGGATTAAAGATCATCACATTACATTGGAATCTTTAGATTTAACGAAAGATAAGCTATTAAGGTGCAGATGCAGAGTAGAAGATTAGTTTTATGAATGCATACGGTTAAATTAAGTTAATTAATGGGATTTCTCTTCTCAGTGACTATTGAAATGATATTGTCAAATAATAATAATCATTTTAAGACAAAATAATTCAATATTTCAATCCTTTTTACTTGGTGTTATTTGTCTCCAATAACGTTATTATCTCTTGTTAAGATGAGATTTTAAGATAGATAGATAGATAGATAGATAGATAGATAGATAGATAGATATTTGGTATATAGGCTGGCCAATTGGAACAGTCTTTCCTCAAATTGTTATCTGATTTACTTGAGGATTTACAGATAGGAACACTATACAATGAGGATCGATCAATTAATGTTAGTGCCAGATGCATATTAAATAATAATATTAGTATGTAGTTAATGCCTGTAATGCACTGAGTAGCACTAAATGAAAGACCGTTGTTGTACAGTGGGACCAAACAAGACAACCTAAATTCATTTACCCATGTGAATTTGAAAATGTTGATCCACACAAACACATTTCACTCTCAGAACCAGGTTTTATGTACATCTGCTATTAGGGGTCATGTTTTTCAGGAATGTTCTACAATTTCTTCCATTTTAAGCTGCATCAGCAACTGGAATGTTCAGAACTTTGTAGAAGGACGTTTTTATTATTATGAGACATGATGACATTCTTCTCCATAGACATTCATAGATACATTAAGAGGCTACAGGGACAAAGTTGGGGAGAATTGGCGTGTTTTTTTGTGCATGAATTGCTTGGTTTTATGACAGAATTCAATACAGATCATCATGAAAAAGTGAGGATTCTCGCTTGAATCCAGGTTCCTCATGAAACCCAAACGCCCTCAGGTAATATGTTAATCCCCCCACCACCACCACCACCACCACCACACACACACACACCTGAGCTGCTGGTCCCCAGTGCATCCTCCAAAAAGGATGGGAGGATGTGTTCGAGGAGGTGTGTGTGTGTGTGGGGGGGGGGGGGTCACCCCTGTCTGCGCCTTTAAGAGTCGTCGTGAGCTCCACGTCTTGCAGCTCCACGTCCAGCTCCGTGGATGCACGCGCTCAAAGTTTGGCCGCAGCGCTGCCGCGAGACAGAAACACTTTCAAGAGGAGGAGGAGGGGGGGGGGTCGACTGGACTTGAGTGGAGTGGGAGGGGTAGGGGGTTGTCCGGCGATGAGAACAAAGACGGTGACCGATCCGCTTCTCGGGGTGTCAATGGAAACGTGGGGCAGAATGTAGGAGAAAGAAGAGACTCCCCCCTCCTCTCCCACCTCCACACCACGCTTGGTGCCCGCTCTGTTCTGTTCGGGTCCGTAACGCTGCTGGTGCTGCTTCTGATCATTGACGATATTGCAGAAGTGGAAAAAGAAGCTGCGTAAGTACAGCCTTCATTATTTATCCTGGCTCAGCTCCTTTTTGTTTGCAGCCCAGCAGGTTTTACTGCCTAATGATCTGATCTGATCTGATCTGATCTGATCTGATGGAGGAAGAATGGATGAGTTTCTGAAGCGTAGAAAGAGAAGCTTTTATCTGTTCATATCTCCCAGCACTTGCACACAGCAGCAGCTGTTCCCCCAGCAGCCTGGCTCTCCAAGGACCAGTCCTTTTTTTTTTTTTTTTTTTTTTTTTTTTGCAGCTTGCATGCGGGACAGGATACATTTCCACCCTGCTGCCTGAAAGAGAAGGACAGGTGAAGGAAGGAGCAGCTCTCCCACACTTTGAGACTTTGCAAAGCTGAGGAGGGCAGCAGGAATGAAAGTCACCCACATCCTGCCCCAAATCCTCCCTAAATTTAGCTCAATAAGGTGCAGAACAGAAAGACTGTTTGTTTTTTTCCTTCTATATGGTAACTGAGACTAGGTTTGTTGCCCTGAAAGAAAATAAACTATTTTTATCCCCCTCCATAGCTGCTGGGTTCTCATATTTCCCTATCAGCAAGAGCATTTTGTTTTAAATGCAATTACGCTGCTGTGGCTGACAGTTATAATGAGGTCACACTGGTGTGTGATTTACCATGGGAGAGCAACCCGATCCAATTCCCTGTCTGCATTAATGCCGCCAAATAAAAGTCTATTCTGAAGGCGACTTGAAGCCGCTAACACCTCCACACCGTGCTGTTGTGGCTCCGGTTTTCCAATCATTTGTGTCATAATTGTCAGATGTTGCCAAGGTCAAGTTAGCAACATCCTCTCCAAATATCAAATCTGTAGCATCGCTACAGTGAATGCATGCACGGCGGATGTGCTCGGCACGCTGAAACAGGGGTTGCACTCTTCCGCCCTCAAAGCAGAGCTGGAAGGTTTCATTAAGGACACATTTCTGGTCATTACATCACCAAATGGGCTCACGGTGTGGTTTTCCCGAAAATATGTGCTGATATGTGCTTCCTGTACTTTCCCTCCATCATCTCCACTCTTTAAACGCATCAAATGCAACAAGCCTGGGCCCACTGAGTGATCTCTAATTCAATCTCTTTTCTGCAGAGATCTTGGACGGAAGAAGATAAACTTACAGCAACTCATCCCCAAACCCCACAGGTCTGACATCCTCTCTTCTCACCCCCCCTCCCCCAAACCCATCTTATCAGTCAGAAACAATGTGGTGTCGCTGTGCATTCCTTTTTCATTGAAAGCACAATGAATCACTCAGTGAGGGTTCCATAACATTTAGAAGAAAGTCTGCACACTGCAAACACGAAATCTGAAGAATGATCTGAAGAAAAACGTCCTATTTTCTGTTCCTGCAAGAAAAATAATCTTATCAAGAAATAATCTTAGTTTAGGAAAACGTGTCTGGGCTAATAGAATTAGTTACATCATTTTTTTCTAAAGGGCCTCCGGCTTTTCTTAACCCGTCGGTTGGCACCCCCACCTTGCAGTGAGAAGGCACTGGTTTGAATCCCGGGACCTTCCTGTGTGGAGTTTGCATGTTCTCCCCTTGGGTTTTCTCCAGGCACTCTGCTTTCCAAAAAATATGCTTCATAGGTTAATTGGTGACTCGAAATTGTCCCTAGATATGTGTGTGTGAGTGCTTGTGTGCCTTGGTGACTGGCAGCCTTTCCAGGGTGTACCCCTCCTTTGCCCAAAAGTAGTCAGGATAGGCTCCAGCAACCCTATGACCCCCCCCAAAAGGAAAATGGTGGGTTAACAAAATGGATGAAGGAGTCCTTCGTCGAAAACAAAATGGCACAATTTGGGAAAAGTCCCACTCCAATCATCTATTCATCTATTCTAAAATCATTCCCAGTGATCTGTCTTTTAATTATGATGATGATGTTTGGCAAAATCAAAAAACCTGTGTCATTTTCTTGGACATAGTTTCTGCAGAGCGGCAGGAGTTCATTAGAAATTCACTTCTGACTGATGGCGTGGAGTAAGCCCACCCCTTTCCCATCACTCATCTCTTTACACCCTCTCCTGCTAGCTTACAGCTCCTCACAACCCCACACCTAGCATTACCGGTGCAACAAAAATGGCGAGCAACATCGGAGCGATCCACAGCTCCAAGCTTTTTCCAGTTGTATTTCTCCGTCTGCTCTTGATTGACAATTTGCATAAAGAAAGACCCAGAAATGCAATTTTAAGCCAAATTTTCTTTAAATGTGTCCTCTATCATCAGATAACTGCCACAAGAACATGTTATAAACATCATTTTATTTAACATTATGGTGATTGAGTTTTTGTAAAAGTTGAACGGATTTTTGCAAGGGGTAAAACTCACTTCTGATTCAAGATCTAAGAGGCAGTTTCATTTCTTTTCTGAGATCTTTTATGAGAAAGGAAAGCCCCACACTGTGAATGGAAAGAAAAACACGGCCTCCGTCTTGTATTGATCCAGACATTAAAGGTCAGCGCTTTATTGTAAATACCAGCTATTGTCGTTCAGGAAAGCCGCAGCTCACCCGGATCCGACCTCTGGGATAAAAACGCTGAAGGATCCTATTGGTCTGAGTTACAATAACCACTCATTAAAAACCTGGACCTTCAATAAGACCCTCTCCAACCTCATCAGGTATTTTCCTCACTCCAATGACCATCTGATCCGCTGAGAAGTTGTTGTTTTTTTTCTTACGCGCTTTGTCTCTTAATTGCAGGAAAAATATCCTGCAATTTCTTGACCCAGAAAGAGACATATCTATTTTAAAGGGCACGCTGAAGCCGGGAGACATCATCCACTATGTGTTTGATCGCCACAGCACCACTAACATCTCCGAAAATCTCTACCGCCTGCTGCCGTCTGTGTCGCCAATGAAAAACCAGCACCACAGACGCTGCGCCATCGTGGGAAACTCTGGGATTCTGCTGAACAGCAGCTGTGGATCCGAGATCGACGCTCATGATTTTGTGATCAGGTGGGGGTTTTTGTTTTTATATGTTCCTTTCAAAGGACGTTGCATTGATACTAGTCTCCCCGGTGAAAGAAATCCTGAAAGACGCCAGCCTCAAGGCTGCTGCAGAGACTCATTTGCACATCAGTCTGATTTTTTTTTTTTTGGAGAATTTGCATAAATCACATTAGAATAATAACATCTCTGACATTTTTGATGTGCTCTAACTGGAAATACTGGAGCTGTACATTAAAAAAGAGGTTTACAGTCAGGTAAAATTTTAAATCCAGCAGCTAGACTGAGGGCAATTAAATGCACGATTGTACACAAAATTGACATTTTGAAGCGTTTTAGGCATGCACAGGAGGAGAAACATCGGCGCTCTCCTGATTTCATTTACAAACATGAGGCGGCTCTGTTTGTGCGAGCGTGCAAACTGATGAGCCAGTCTGATTGTGATTTATGCACCACACTTCAACCAGTCTTTTAAAGGTGAAAAAAATGAGTTTTTTTGCAGCTCTGTGTTGTTGAAACTGATGGATGTGAAGTGGTGAGGTTGGTTGAAATCTAACAAAGAGATGGACTGTCTGCAATCCCAGTAAGAAGCAGCACTTGCAATCAGTGATTTTAACACTGGTGAATGTGTAGGAAAGCGTGCAGCAGCACCCGATTGAGCTGGAAAAACTCTTGATGCCACTCTTTTGGTGTCACATCCTCTCTTTGTAGAGGCGCCCGTCCTGATGAGGGGAGATTTCAGCTCCTCTTGAATTCCCATAGGCGAAAGGAAGAAGTTGTATTTAAGTAATAAGATATACTTTTAGCTCAGTGGCTTTACTTTAAAGTTCCACTGTGATGATCTTTTGACCTATTCGTAAAGTGTGTCCAGTGGTCTTTTAGTCGTGATTATGCTGTTTTTAGGCAAAATCAACAAACCTTTTCCAGAACAAAGTTTCTGTAGAGTGCCAGGAGTCCTTTAGAAATTCACTTCTGAGTTGTGGCAGCGTAAGCCCGCCCGCACTTGCCATCATCCATCTCATTCATCAGGATGGGTCTTCAACAGAATCTTCTTGCCAGCAGAAATGCAAAGTAGATTGAAAGGATTCATCAGTAATTATCACAAGGATTATTAAAAAGATGTATATGTATTTAATTAAAAACAACTTTACGTTTTAGCAATAACACTAAATTCTAAAAAACAAAACATTCCTAAAAGAACAGAACACAATTTATAAAAATGAAACAAAACAATTAACTGGAAAATGTAGGTAATATGGGACGTCACTGATTGGAAGATGATCTTCATTCACTTTTTCAATCAGAAGTTATTAGGCGTGAAGCAATATCATCTGAGAAACAATTTTTCTTTAACCTTCTGACTGCAGCTGCTGCAAAAGTTTGTTGATATCTCAATGAACTCTTTACCACAGTTTAAAGCGATACATCCCTCCACTTTCCCTCTTCTTTAAACATCATCAACATCCAATCAGCCATGTCCCATAATACCTACTTTTGTCAGTTTCTTATTTTTTATAATTTCTTAACAATTTACTCTTGTTTTCCAATTTTTTTTTTACGTTTTTGTTTCTGGAATTTTGTTTTGATTTCTAAAATGTAACGTGGATTTTTATTATTTGTTCCTGTTTAATTGTTGTGATAAATATATATTTTTGCATTGAGGGATTTGTTGATTTGCACTTACGGACTACTGTACATTTCCCAGTTATTGTGGTGTTAGCCGCTGGTCCCCTGTTTTTTTTTTAGAGCTGCACCGTTACATTTTCTTCTTCTTTCACAGCTGGCACTTGAAGGGTTTTGCACCACAGCTTGTTGCTGCCGAGAGAAAAATGCATCAGTTCGCTCCAGTGCATCCCGTCACAATACGACGTGTTGTTGTTAAGACAAACAGCTTTTGGTGTTGGCAGAATGTTCGGCCTTTGCTCTTATTCTCTATCATCTGGATTATCGAAGCGTTAACAGCCTCAGTTGTTACTTTTTCTATCCCAGCCTTGCAGCAACACATGTTTCTGGGTTTGCTCAGAGGTTTAGGAAAGCTTCAGACATAAAATGATCAGGAGAGAAGTGACAACTATGATCAAATATTAAAACACTGAGAAAAAATAATTATTACTCAGATCATTAAAAGAAATTATTTATCTATCTATTAGAAATAGAAAAAACAAGTATTTGGTCCTTCAAGTGGTCCCTGCAGTACTTAATGCAGATATACCTTGTTTTTCATATACTTGTACTAACTATTGTTGGATTAAATATCTGCAGGGGTGACCAAAGCCAGTATTGGACGAAGTATGTTTATGTTCACACTTTTTCTGAAAAACTCACTACGATCATCTCTTGATCCATTCCAGTGGAGCAGAGCAGGGAGCTCGAGGCCTTCCTATTGTAGTTTCTATGTGATAAATACGATCTTTTTCAAACTGCCTTTTTTCGTCTGCTCCTGATTCACAACAATTTGAATAAAGAAATAGTCATGAATGCTGCTTTTATGCTTAATTTTATTTAAACATGTCCTCCATTATGAGCCACAAAAATGTGTTAAAAAAAACTAGAACACAATTTTGATTGGAGTGGGACTTTACAGTTTAGAATAGCAATCTAATAAATAGTGCTCGTTTACAAAGTTAAATTTCTTCCTTGAAACGGATAGACAGTTGCAATACTGTAAGTTAAACAGCAGATAACTGGATTCTGTGACTCATTCATGTCCTTTTTTAGAAGATCTACCTCCATTCTCTACAGAGCTCGCTTCCATCTGTTGAGCGTCACTCAGTGAGGTAATTACCAACAGGCCAGTGCACAAAGAGGTGCTGCAGGCTGTACTTTATTCAGCGACATGACTTTTCCGTGTCCTTGTCTCGCTCTTCAGGTGTGCTCGGTTATAGTAAAGGCTGTTCCCGATAGACATGTGATGCTTAAACCTGAATCAACTTTGTGTGTAGGTGTAACCTGGCACCGGTGGAGGAATACTCCCAGGATGTGGGACGGCAGACGAACCTGGTGACCATGAATCCGTCGGTGGTTCAGCGGGCTTTCCAAGACCTGGTCAGTGAGGAGTGGAAGCAGCGCTTCCTGCAGCGCCTCCAGAGCCTCGGGGGCAGCGTGCTGTGGATCCCGGCCTTCATGGCCAAGGGGGGCGAGGAGCGCGTCGAGTGGGCCCTTCGCCTCATTCTGCGTCACACCGTGGACGTGCGCACCGCCTTCCCGTCGCTGCGACTTCTCCACGCTGTCAGGGGGTAAGCTGGTGAGAACACCTGTGAGCAGCATAATCAAAAGGCAAACTGCTCATCTGCTCCCCAGCCGGCTATTTTTAAACAGAGCGCCACAGGCAAGGAACGGGGAGAAAGTCACTCAGGCTTCCAACCACCGAATTTAGGTCTAAAACATGTTTTCATGAAGACATGAATCCTTTTTATCTCTAACTTGTTCAGGTTCTTTTCAAAAACATCCCTGACATTCAGATGAAATGTGTTTACTTGACATCCTGCTGAGGAAATTCCCTCTGCATTTGTGGATCATAAAGTTAATGTGACAGCCTTATGAGACTGTTTTCTGTCCAAATGATCAAAGCTGTCCTTCTTAAACTCATCTAGATTTTTTATATATTTGTCATTCATTCTTTTTAAGCATCTTTTTGATGCCTTTCACTCAGATGCCTATTTTTTTAAAGTACTGTACAGAGGCAAAGTCATGACTTTTTGCCAAACGGAATATTTTAGTCCTTGGCTTTATTATTATTATTTTTTTATCCTTGGCTTTTTTTTATTTGAAATAAATAAACTGTTGGCATTTAAAAAAGAAACTATAAAAGCCCCCTCCTACAGCCAGTGCTTTGTTTCTGCACCAAATCAACAGACCATATGTCTCCCCCATATTACCATGAATTAACATGGCACATAAATTATAATTGACTCAGGTGGGAATCTTTTTTCTTTTTTTTTTTTATCCCTTTTGTGTCACAGCACAAAATACCAGGCAAATTCAATCTTGCGTGAATTTCACAACGTCAGCTCAAATCAACTGGCAGATATCAAGCGCCGCTGCAGAAAAGTCAGACGGTAAATCAACTGTGGAGAGTGGGATCGCTCTGTTTATCCTGGTGAGAAACAGCGGGATGCAGTCACCGTGACATTGCCAGGCAACCAGAAGAGATGTTGGATAAAAGAGCTACACTGACAGACCTCAATGTGTCTGCAGTGTTTTCTGCAAGGACACATGAAACAGTCACTTTAATAGTCTAAAGTCTGACTATTACTTTCATTCTTGTTGTGATGTTTGCTTCACTGCAAAAAAAACCTTAAGAAAGTAAAAAAAAAGACCCTTGTTTCAAGATAAATTATCTTATTTTCTGTCTTGCAAGAAAATAATCTTAAAGTTTTTTTATTAGCAAAACAACCTTTGTTTGACATTTCTTAGTGGCTTGAATTTTTTCCTTGAAATAAACGTTTTTGATTACACCATTTTCCTTAGGCTAGGGCTAAGGATGCTGCATTTTCCTATTTGCACACAAAGGTTTCTTGAATCATCATCGCACAATTTAGTTGTGATGAGCCCTGCATCATTTTGCTAGTATTTTTTGTCATGTCTAAAAACCAAAAAATCAAAAAGCTTGGCTTGAGAGTCTTCTTTTTAAATGTTCATTCATTTACCAAGGCTGTGTCCCACCAAGGTGGGGTAGCCTAGACAAGGCACACAATTTAAATGTATGATTACAAAATGATTATTATTCATTGTGTTTGTCTTGTTTACATGTCCGCATTTGTGAGTCAGCTTGAAACAAAAAAACCTGAAAATGAATATTCTGTTTTTATTGTATTGTCGTTTGATGTTTTGAACAAAGATCAAGGGAAAGCGAGGAATCAGAAGGTGGTTTGGTTTATAAAGCAGAAAAAGCAGAGAGGCTGGAACTGGAGAACACTTGTTGTTTTTTTATTTTTTTAATGACCATGAATAAAAAAAAAAGCTTCTTCTGCACCAGAATCCTATGATTTTTGATGAAGCTAAAGTTGTTCAGCTTGCTGGTATCAGCAGCAGCTGTCTGCATTTGCACACGTGTCTGGGTCAGCATCAAACTCCTGTGGGAGAGAGGCCACACAGAAGCAGATGTGTTGTTTAGTCATTTCAGATGCAGGGACCTTGAATGTCTGCCTTCCTTGGTGGCTCCTTTTGTCTCAGATAAAAACAGCTAATTTACCACCATTTTTATTCCTGTCAACAGATACTGGCTGACCAATAACGTCCACATCAAACGTCCGACCACAGGCCTCCTCATGTACACCATGGCGACCCGCTTCTGCGAGGAGATCCATCTGTACGGCTTCTGGCCATTTCCAGTGGACTCGCATGGCAAAGCAGTTAAATACCACTACTACGACTCCCTGAAGTACGAGTACACCTCCAGCTCCAGTCCTCATACTATGCCCCTGGAGTTCAGGACGTTGAGCACGCTGCACAGACAGGGGGCGCTCCGGCTCCACACAGGGAGCTGTGGGATGGAGAACAGCCGGAACCAGGTTTAAGGCAGTGCAATATTTCCCTGTCACTGCTTGTCTTGTAAGGACTTTGTATTACTACTTCCTGGATTGGTTCCGGAATATTTTAACTTTAAATAAATTCATGGCCCACTTTTTTGAGTGTGCCAAGATTAAAAGATAAATAAATGCCACAGCTCACAATTCGATTTTTCAAGTATTTGTAGTATGAGGCATTAAGTGCAGCAAGTGCAGGTACAAGTACAAGCGAATAAGTGCAAGTAGGCTGTGCAAAAACTAAAAAATACACGCTGAATGTATGTAGTTTACAAGATCTGAAGCTTTCGTTAAATGCAGACACTGGGTTTGGAACCCAGAGGGTTAACAAAACAAGAGCTCTTCAAGAGTTTGATGTAAATTCTGCAGCCTCGAGCTGTCCACTTTGAGTGAGTTGCTGGGCAAACCACCAGAGGGGGCCCTAAGAATCTGAGGAAATGATGTACAGTACAAAAAAGGAAATCAGCTCTTACAACAGATTGGTGTCATTTTTTTCTAGCCTACAATTCTGATAATGTTTCTTTTGTATGTTTTGTGCTTTTGTACCATCTTTGTAAAAGTATCAGTAAGTGTTAAAGGTATTTATTTCTAAAATAATAGCTAAGGATAAAGTTAGGATGCCTTAAAAAGAAAGGATCAGCGGTGATTTCATTTGAATGTTAACAGTTAATCTGAAGAGCTCCTTAAAGCGCACAATATCAGTTTATGCACTAGAAATGACAGCAATGAAGTTAGATAGTACTGCAATGTCATCAAAAATAGGAACAACTGAATGTATAGGAGGTTTTCTTTCCATATTTTTGGCAGTAGTTTATTGCACCGATGAAGATTAGCTGAAAAACACCATTGCCTCCTCATTACCTTGGATAACGATACTTGTGTAGTGTCTCGGGATCAGTATTACTATACGAGATAAAGTTGGATTCCCCAGAGGCTGCTCTTTTGAGCCCGTAATCGAAACATTCCAGCGTTTTAAAAGTGCCCTCCTCACATGCTCAGAAAAAAAGGGATGATCAAATTTATTATGAATGGAGCAGATCTAGGGAAAAAAAAAAACAGATCCTCAACTGTCTTCACATTGGTTCTCATTACTTGATCAAATCTGTCCAGTCAAAACAGAAAATGAGGGCAAAAAGGTGCCAGGTTTGTTTTTCCATCTATTTTTAGGCCAAAGCATTGAATGTACCAAGATCATTTTTATTTCCTCACTTTGCCAGTCTGGTATCTTTTCAATCCTAATGGCCTCTGTTTGTGAAAATCAGTCGCATTTGAAATACTTCAGCACCGGTGCAGCAAAAAAACAAGTTGCATCTCATGCGCTCTCATGTGATTTTTTTCCTTCTTTTTAATCCATGGAAGTGTTGTTTTGCCAGGATGCATCTGTTGACTTGCATGTTGGCCTTATTACACTGTCAATTAGGAAAAGACATGAAAGTTGCGCAAATGACGTGAGCAGTCTGAAGCTATGAAAGGTTTTATTTGTGGCCGTCTGCCTGAGCTCGGCAAAAATAGAAACGCTCTGTGGTCGGCACTATTAGGTCGGTTAACCCCGCATCTTTAGTTTGCCACAGTGCAGAGGATTTTTTCAGCATGCAGAGTTCCTGCTGTGAAATGAGGATTGTGTTTTTTAAAAGAAAAACCTACTTTATGCATGTTTGTTTTGTCATTATGGGTACAACTTGAACAACTTAATACCTTTGTAAAATATTTAGTATGTACTTTTAAAGTGTGCAGTTATGACAGTTTCACCAGAATGGGGATGTTTTTTTTTTTTCAAGCCTCTCCCTTTAAAAGAACTTCAAAAGCAGCTTTAGTTTAGCGATGCTGTAAAGAAATGGAAACTAAGACACCACTAGTGGGTCCACATCTGTTGGTTTTTACGGTTCAACAGCCACAATTTGGAAATATTTTACTAGCTTTCTGTAGAAAATGACAATAAAAGACAATAAAAAAGCTACATTTAGCATGTTGACATGAGGTGAATTTTTCCACAGCTTTAGCAGCCTTTAACATCACAAAAATAGCTGCTGTCAGGGACAAACTGAGAACAGACAAAACAAGAAAGAGATCTGCTAGATCCTTCAAAACAACATTTTAGTACGAATTTTATTAGTTTTTTTTCTATTCATTTTTATGCTTAAAGATGTGGTTTCATCATGTACTGATTTCTATCAATAGATATCATGCAAACTGTTAAATAGAAGCAAATCTGTTAAACTTGTACTACCAATTGCATACAAAAATACTTTTGACTTACAAAAAAAAGTGGCTTTTTTCAGCCGTTCATACACATATTCTGTATGTTAAAAGACAATAAACACATTTAGTCATCTGAAAATGTTTACGTCTGTGATTTATATTATAGGGAAAATGTTGGTTGTTTTAATCCTGAGCAGTAATACGTGTTTTACCACAGCAGGTTCTGTTTTTCACGCTTGGCTGAGGATGAAGGTCATCCGCTGCACCCGTGGAGCATGTATCACGTAACATGAAGGTGACCTAAAAATACATGTGCAAAAATCTAACTTGCATCTATTTTGTTACTTTTTCTAGACAGAAATGGATAATAGAGATTAAAAAAATAAAATAATCTATTTAATAGTAGTTAAATCATTCATCCTTGGATAGTCTCTGCTGCTGATCCTTTTTAAGGCTCCAACTACATGATAGTACATGTAACACAGTTACCCATAAACAAGGGGGACTTTATATTGCCAGTATTACATTACACAAGATATACATAAAATTGTAGAACATTAACGGAGAAATGTGACTCTGTTTTGCTCCAAAAACCAAAACACGGGTTTGTGCGGTTCTAGTTAAACCGGTGCAGATGTTTGGGCTGCAGCTGCTGCTGTTGATGATATAGTTCAGTAGTAGGATAGAATTGCAATTTAATTCTCTGAAATTCGCCACGCCTGATAACAGAAGACAGCATTCACATTCAGGGCACACACTAAATCCGCGCCATAAATACATCCTGATTGGTTCTGAGATCTAAGTTCAACTCCAGAAGAAAGGTCAGCGAAGATAGCAGCAAAATAAGACTCAATCTGAACATATGATAACAAAAATATACATACTAACCGTATAAATGGATTAAATATGCACGGCAACATGATTAAAAAGAAAGGGGATTTTGTTTTGGTAAAAACAGATTAGTACATTTCTGCAGAATTTTTGTTGCTCAACAATTTCTTCAACTCTTCCTTGTGCGTTAATAAATTCTTTCTGATAATAAAAGCTTACTGGCAGGCTTTGGCTGCTAATTCAATGCTCTAAGCTGTAAAAAAATATATTTTTTGGTATGAATCCTTTAGGTCTAGACATACATAACAGTTTGTTGACTGACGTCGCCGAGTCTCCAGTTTAAACACACAGAAATATAACCATGCAGGTTTGATCACATGATAGGGGTTTCCTAGAATGGCAAACAATGGCATCTGAACGGCGCCGTCCATTTTTCTGAAGCCACGCACAAGCAGCATGGCTCATTGGTAGGACTTGGATGGCGACACAACAACACAGGAAACCTTTTGAGATGGCGAACCGAGCAGGAGTTGCCAAAATGTCGAGGAATTCACCTGCAAATAAAAAGGGGAGAAGTCAGTTAGTCTATAGGGGCTTAATCTGGTTGCAAGTGACCACATGGCGAGGAGGAAGTGCGTTCCTCTGCGGACACTCCTGTCAGACCTGAAGTCAGCTATGCCAGGTAAACAGGACGGCATATTTTCCTTTGAGGAAGTGCTCGTGAGTCAAAGAACAATTGAAAGCACGGAAGGGTGACACCCAATGTCAACTAAAGGTTTAGAGTACAACCGTTTCCTTAAAGCGAAAAGGTTTCCTGACCCACAAGTGTTAAAGGCTACTACATGGTTTGTCATGTTGGTTAACTCTGAAGATTTTCTGTTCTGGACAGGAAGTGGAGTTCATTATAAATGGAAAAAAATAAGAGCTGGGGCTGCTTTAGGACGTCTGGGAAGTTATCTGGGAAGTTTCAATGTCAAAACGGCTTTTCAAGCTGCTTTGCATTCAAGCAAATGTGGATCAAGATGAGAGGTGAGATAAAATGTTACACATTTACTCCAGTGAACTCCAGCGCTTTCTGTAACCCTCACAACTTCCTCATTCTCTCTCAAAAGTCCAGAATATTCTCAAATGGATCTAGATCACTGCAAGGAATTGAACTCAAGGGGAAAAGTTGTTAATTGTCCTGCAATGAAAGGACAAACCTGTATTTAACATCAAACAGGGTTGAATCATCTTCCTCATCATTCTCCTCATTAAGGGGGGCCATCTCCACGCGCTCAGCGGGGGTCGTTATAATGTCGTATTTTCGTGTTTTCCTGATTCGCCTGCCAGATCTGTGGGAAGGAGAACAAGGGAGAGGATGTTTTTCCTTCTTTTCTCTGAACAACAGGGTGACTATAGTAGCAACAGATGGTTAGACAAATGTGAGGGCTGGGCGGCTCTATTAAGCTTGAAATAAAATCTTTATTTCAATCAAATCTTCATTTCTGATTCTTAAAAATTGGATTACATTGTTTTAAGCTTTCAGAATCAATGAATTAAACATTTTAACACCTAAAATATAAAACTTTTGATATTTCATATTTAAGCACATATTTTTTAGATTTTCTTTTTTTTTTAAAAAGCTGTTTATTACTTAGCGGTGTCGTCATAGCTGCTTATTATGAACCTACCTGACGATTTTGATGACCAGGCATGTGATGAGAGCAGCTGTTAGCACGCAGATGAAAATGACAATATTTTTCAGAGTTGGAAGATGCTCCATCAGAGGCGAAAGCCGGGATCCCGTGGCAGCAGCATCCGTGGAGTTCTTCCTCAGCTCCTCCAGGCTGTCGGTGGATGACAGTGAGGATGAGGATGTTGAGTTTAGCTGCGTCGCAGATGAAGGGGTCAGCGGTTCGCCATTGACCCTCCAGAGAGCCGCGGCGAGAAGAGTCAGTCCCAGGTTGAAAGACACCATCGTGGTGCTGAAATGATGCGAACGTGAGAGGAGAGAGACGGAAAGAAAGAAAACAGAAGGGGCTTCTACGGGTTTTCTCCCAGTTTGATGAAACGCAACAACAGTCAGCTGTCACAAAAAAAATGTCTGTCAGATTCTGCTATTTACGAGGCAAAGACAGCACGCAAATATCCATTTCCCTGCTCGTTCGAGCTTCTCTCTAACTCATTCCTTGCATAAATGTGTTTTCCTGAGGGTGAGCTGTACCAATCCCTTCCCGACTGCGCGTAGGATCGGGGATTATCCGCCTCCGGAAGAGCTCTGTAGGCTGGCCCCCTGTTCCTGGTGCTGAAGAGGAGACTTTAAGGACTCCTGCTGCATTCATGTACGGCACGGACTTCCCAAAACCACACAGGTACTACCACTAACAACAGAATGATGGCGGCTCGGTTCACTTGAATGAAGCAATACTTTGATGGCGCTTCTATACTATATTGAACATAAAAATTACTTAAAAAAAGGACAAAACTCTTAAAAAATGGTACAGTTTATAAATCTCTAAAGTATTTGCAATTGAGAATAAAAAAGGAGGAAGACCACTACTTGTGCTAAGTTTATTTGGGATGTTTTAAGAAGAACTATTTTAATTGTCTTTTTTTATTTATTTCTAGAGGAAACAGTACAATTACCAAACAAATACATTGTTAGTTGAATCTTTATTTTATTTAGTTTTAGCTTGTTTTAAAAACAGCTGTAATAATGATTAAAAAAGTTAACTCCAGAAAAATCAATTAGGAATTGAATTGAATTAATTTAATGACCGTGATATAACGTTGTAGTAGGTATAACTGCAAGGGAAGTTGAATGTGTCAGTCAGTTAAAATACACTATATGTTGTATGTTCGATATTTCTGTCATGGTGCCTCTGTCAGCCCCACCCCTCTCTGCTCTGCTCTGGAGGATTCCCAGCTGCTGCCACTAACCTCATTAGCCCTGCTGCCTTCTTAAGGAGATCCACAGCCAGTATTCGTCGCCAGTCCGTTGCTCCTCCATGGTGCCTGCCTAGTCTCTCATGTTTATGCCAAGAAATTTAATCCTGTTTAGTAATTTGTCTACGCCTCGCTTCCAGGACTCAATCATCACTGGTGCTACCTGGGATTTCCTCCGGAACCTCCTGCTCTATCCACGCTCTCCTCACCTGCCGTTCATGCCCTCTCAGCCTCCGCAGAAGCCCTCCAGCCACGCCTCGCCTTCCTGCCTCCTACCTGCAGTCTCGAGCCGAAGACATCACCTCTGGGAGATCACCTACAAGAACAAAATAAATCAAATTACTTACCTTATAACTCTCCTGTGTTCCTTCCGGGTTCCAGCATCTGGGTCTGTCTCAAAGCCTCGAATATCATGACAATTTCAGACTTTATTTTTTTGCAAAAACTTTAGTCCCACCCTGCACATAAAATCTCCACCATAAGCTGTTCTTATGGAGATAAACTTATTTGTCTTGGTTTTAGCTATGGTAAACAAGTGTAATGCATTTGAGTGATGTTTGAATGTGCAAACAAATATTTCGTTTTGTTCTTTGTGTGTGAATGAGATATTTACTATTGCAACTAAAGGAAAAAACAAATATTGTATAATTACTGTAGATTTTAAGTATTTGTATATTACAAAATACATGTATTTCAAAATGCACCATAAGTAAAGGAGTAGTGCAAAAATGAGTATTTGTTCTTAAGAGAAACTAATGCAACTTAAAAGCTTTTTTTTTGCTTTGAGGAAACAATAAAATAGCCAAACTATAAAATAAACACAAAACTCCTTCCTTTACATCAGCTTTAAATATCAAGGCCATTTTGTTCACTCAACCATAATAATAAAAACAATCAAACATATAAAAACATATATTTTGTACCATTACCTGTCCATGACTTTTTTTGTAACTAAGTTTGGAAATCAACAAAGGAATACAATTATACAAGCCTACACAAAACTCCCTGTAGCAAGATAAAAGTAGTTGTCAAAAAAACAGTCAACTGGAGTTTGTTTTATTATAGAGAGGCTTTTTCAAACGTGCCCAGTTAAATGCTTTTTTGCCTTCTACTTTGACTGAATCTACCTAAATGAATTAGAATCTAAACAGATTTCAGAAAGATAAGAAAAATATATTTTTTTACATTCAGCATCTATTTGTTCTTTCATTACAAATGTTTAAGAGTGTTTTCCTTAGGTATTTTGTATAATAGTGTTTACTTCTTGTAAACAAACACCAACGTCTTCATCCCTGACTAAATTTGCTCACAAAAAGTTTAATTTTAACCTGACCAGTGATGACAAAATTGTACATTTATTACCTGATTAAAAATGTTCATAAAAAACAGGCACTGGTGTAGGTAGATAAATTCGATTTTCTTTTTCTTACCTGCTGTAATTGCTTCAAAACACCTGTGTAATCTGACAGCAGCTTCAATCTCTCACTTATAAAGAAAAAGTGTGGATTTAATTTAACTACAGCCACTAGATGGCAGCACACAATAAAAATGGATCAAATATTTTTTCTTTTGCAACAATCTTTCTCAGCAGATTCTAAGAAATCTGGAGCTGCTTTGTATGAAAAGCTATATCTATATACACAGATAAAGCAGTATATTATTAGACTATCTTGTATTTCTTTTATAGTATACATTAGATTATAAACTGAAAGGATATTCAGTTATTATATACAAAAAACATCATAAAAAAGCATGCACCAAATATACTATATCTTTGTGTTCTGTAAGTTTTTTTTAGTAGAGATCTTAAATAAAAAATTAAAAGAACAGGGCAGTCATTTGTAAAAAGTAACTGCAAACAGTTCTAGTTTTCAAACGTCAGTCATCCTCTTTGAACATTAGTTGAAGACACAGAGAAGAAAACAACCTGTGCTAATGTAACGGTAGAAAATAGAAGATTTGGTATGATAATCTGCTGTTGGAAATATTCTGTTTGTTAAAAAGAAGACCCACAACACCAAATGTTTTATGCATAAGCAACATCTACAATTCACCCCCTCACGTAATTGTGCTTTTAAAAAAGAAGTTTATTTCTCTATGTACACATTTACAAAGTAAATACTTAAGATGATGTTTTACCAAGGTTCCTACACGTGTTAATTTTCTCTTTTTATCCAAATATTATAAGGAGTCAAAAATGGAAACAAATGCTTAAGGGTGCAGTTTTATTGCCGGGTTCCTTTTGTTGCATTGCTAGACTAGAAAACATTCATCCAAACTGATGACACTTCAACCCATAAAATGTCTTCATGCTTTTCTTAACCTCTACACGCACATTTGTATGTAGGTCTGCAGTTGCTGGGGTCAGGTTCTTTTTAAAGAAATCTTCCATTGCAATGCGCACGCGCACTGATGTGTAAGAAACTGATTGGTTGGTGACGAGGAGGAGGGCGTGGACACCACGAGCTCCATAGATGGTCTCAAAGAGGCCTTGATTTTCAATCGCGTTAATCCCATTTGTAGTGAGAAAAATAGTCTAAAATTTTAGAATTATAATGTAAAATTATATATTTACAAAATATATATGTCTTTGAATTATTTTTAAAGATATTGATAAATGCAACCTACATTACGTAGTTTTTACGTGTAAAAATAAACTAGTAGTTTGATAATAAAACAAAAAAAGCATAAAACATCATTTATGTGATGTTTCACTAGTATGTAGCATTAGTGAGTGACATTGTGCTCGTTTATCATAGAATCAATGGCATTTTTAGATGCTTACTGCTCAGTAATTGGGTTTGTTTTGTGCAAATTTACAACATACTAATCACAAATGTATCTGTCTTTGCTCTAACTTTAATAACTGGCTGCATTTCATTGGCATTATTTGAAAAGAAATAGTGAGTTCCTGAATGTGCGCCGTGCAAACATAGACCAACATGTCGGGTTTTGCCATTTTGAAAACGGGGCCATAGAGGAAATGGAGCTTGTGTTACGTTGAGAGGGAGGCGGGCAGAGCCGCAAAGCATCACCCCAGACAGAGGCGGGGAGTGAACACAAGCACAAGAGGAGCAACCCAGGGAGAGCGAAGAGACAGGCGGCCGCCGCGATGAGGCTGAAAAACCCGCTAAAACGAACGAAATTGGCTGAAAACATGATGCGCTCCATTGCCGACGACGGGGGATAGACACGTCGAAAAGAATAGGTAAGATTTAGCAAGTAATCAGACATTTTGGCCGAAAAATACGTATCAGTGGCGCTTGGCAATATGGTGGAAAGGACGACAGTTAGGCGCAGCGTTGTAAAAATGGCCATGGTGTTGTCAGCGACGATTAGAAGGAAAAAAAACCTATGTCCTGCTTTAAAATGACTTAAAAATGGGGTTTACTTAAAGGAATTGGCATTGTTTGTGTTTCTGTTTTGAGTTAACCTAGTTAAATTGTGGTCATACCAATTTATTCTCGAAGTATTCGTTGTTATTTCAACCTACGCATTTAAAATTTCCTTTGTCCTTGAAAGGGCAAATGCTCAAGTCTAAATTTATTCGACAAAAAACGCTGAAACAATGTAATGGCTCATATTTTACCCACAATAACGATGCTGGTTGGTATAAACAGTACACTTAAGTACAATTTTGTTAATTTTCAGTTTATTAGATTTTTAAGGTTTTTAATCGGTTCCTGCAACGAAATAAAAGCATTTAAATAGCAGATTTTGGGCACAACGTTTTTCTTGAGTGGGTAAACCCAGTTTGTAACAAGATTTATGAACGTAATATAAGTCTTAATACCCACTTTTTTTATTATTATTAGAACAAATCGTGAAAGTTGTAAAAACGATCTAAACATGATTTGAATGTATAATTCTTAAACTGTGGACACCAGGCTTCAACTGCATTTTACTTTGTTGGCAATTAGGTATTCTGTATGATATAAAAGCTCAGATATATTTCGAAATACAAAATAGGGTGTTGGCTTTTAACCCTTTAAGGTTCTCAATTCTGAAACATTATTAATAAAAATAAATTTTCTCTTTTCAAGTTGCATTACTCCTTCAGGACACTTAAAACCATATTCAGGGTTAAGATCTTTACCATACGTAATCTGGTCTTCAAAAGAAAATGCACTAGTACTATTTAAAAAAATTAAGAAATAAAATGTAATTAAAATTAGTTGGACTTCTGGATCAAAGTTGGGGTATAGCCACAAATTAAATTGAGTGTTTCAGGCAATTAAAATACACTTTGTTTTGTATGTTATGTTATATATTTAGGTTTCAGACTATATTTTTTTTAAGTCAAAAGGATTAGTACCACCCTGCATCTTACAAAATGTCCACCGTAAGCTATTCTTGAGTAGATGTCAATGTTTAAAGCATATTTATCTTTGTTACAATTGAGTCAAACTAATATAAACGAAACATTTGTTTTTGTTTTTTTAAATGTGCAAATACGTATTTAGTGTTTTCATTGTTTGTACATTAGATATTTGCCATTGCATAGTATTTCTTTGTTGGGTTAGGGTGTTTGCCAGCATAGGTTTGGTGAGTTTTATAACTACATATATATTCATAATTATGCTTTAATTTTGCAGACATCCTTCCAGAATAAGTCGGGTCTAAGAAGAACAGCGTATTTCACCAAATCAAAATGGTACGTTTTTACTGATGTTGGACCACCTTTTATTTTATTATTTGACACAGGAGCTGTGTCGTCTTCTGTTATACTATTGTAGCCACTAGGGTGTGCTGTTGTCTCGACAATTTTCTAATTGATCATTTTTTTTATGTTAAAGGGCTGATGTTAAGCCACGAAAAACTGAAGAACTTTGACGTTTGCGCTGATGTGAATTGATTGTAAGTATGACTTTTAGGACTTGTAAGAATTGTATTGACGATTTCTTGCCTATACTTTCTTTGTGTTTAATCAGACTGCCTAGCTATAATGTCCACCTGGCAGGAGGATAGCCAGCACTGCCCTCTAGTGTAGCATAATCAAATGAAGTTGAATGTGATCAACAAATATTGTAGTTATCCGATTGCTAGCAACGATTTACGGATCGCTTGGCTCAATTTGAACAAAACTTTCTTGGCTGAAACTAGTGTATACACTACTGTATTTGAGTATGTAAGCTTAAAATGCCTAAAGTAATAATTGAAACATTTAGTGTACTATGTAAGGTCAAAATGCAACAAAAAAAAACTTTTAGGAAAGCGCTTAAAATTTATCGTTGATGCTTATTTTTATCGTAAGTTCAGATTAGAAAAATTTTGTAAAATAAAAAGTATTGGTTGTAACTAATTTTGACCTAGCTAGGGAACCTCGGAACATTTATTGTGAGGTTTAACTGATAAAGTTTTACGTTTACAACACTACCATGCTAAAAATTACATGGACAATGTGGCCTGTTTAAATGCACACCAAATGTACTAACATCTATCTGATTTCTCGAGTTATCCGATTTCTAGAGACCATGTTAACAGGATATTTCGATGGCCTTTATTAAATTAGAACAATTATCCCAAAGCGAGTTATTAGATTAGTGGGTGACCACAACAGGGAAATCACGCTATCAAGCTGTGGGACCAATGGTTACGTTGGCGACATCTTTACCAAGAAAACATCCAAGAAACGTTTCGAAAAGTAATGGGAAGTTTGAAATTTAACTATTACAGACATTCTTAACAAAAACACATAGAATACAATTATTTGATTATTCAATGTCCAAGGTCAATTGCAAACATCTCATTCGTATAAGAACTTAAAATGAATTCCTCTTTAGCACCCCCTGCTGTTGGATGATTATTATAACTATTTGTTGCACAGAATGCAAATGCAACAAATAATCGCTAAAGTTTAGTCACGGTGTGTCTAGTTTATGTTATTTTATAACACTCACCAAAACCTGTTTTACTTGCCTTGCATGTGGTACTTTTTTTTTACAAGAGTGATGGAATTTTTTTTTTTATGAAAGATTCCCAAGGCAGTAAATACTTGGTCGTAGTTGTAGGTCAGAACATAAAATTGTGTCATGCCCAATTTGAATGTTCTCCCTTTGGGTTGTTGAGGCAAAATGGATGCACCAAACCCCCTCAGTCCATTCCGATACTCAAAGCTAACCCAATAGTTCTAAGTGATGCAGTTCTTTAAGTGACCACTGAAGGCAGATTTTTTTTTGTGGGAACAATTTCCTGTGTTGTCCTACGTTAAAAAGTCCAGCGTTACACAAAAACGAACTTATGTACTCTGGAAGGGCCTGATACCCTTCCAAGTATTAAATTTCAAAGCCTTTTAAGTCGCGCGATGACACGGTTACTTGACAGTAACTAGCCCTTATATTTTCAAGTCGCTGGCATAATATGCCAATAAAAAGGAGACATTTCATTTATTCAAGTTTGGAATTTATGGTACTTTAAGAATGGATTTAGTTATAGCCGTCAAGAGTTCTAATAGAAAAATGTCAATTGATAGGTGACCTATGACGTAGATAATACCATGATTCAAGGATCGGATCGCGTGATACCTGACAATTTACCTAACAGTTTGTTTTAAGGAATGTTAACATGATTTCCGCTAGGGTTCATTGTTTCAAGTGGTCTCAAATAGTACCACAACTGTCCAAGGTTTTTAGCCTCATCATTACTTTATTATTGTCTCGGTGTACTAAAAAAAATATCCTAAATGCCGAGAAATAGAACAATCAGCTTCCCGTCTATATGTTGATTTGTGGACTCCACCTGCTAATCCTGTCATCAACACATCATCGGCTAACATTTATTGGTTGATGCGACACAAATTCTTCGCCAATGTTCAAATATTTGAACTTCTGTGGTGAATATTTACCACTCTCCAAAACACTATTTTGCTAGAGCTCCTATGGGCCTGTACATTGACTTAACATTGAAACTGACCGCCCCTGAAAAAATCGAGCTCTGTGTGAACGTAGCGGGTGCCAATTTACTTTGGGGTAATGGCGGAAGTTAAGTATAATAAGTGAACAATGTAAAGTTGTGTGCATTACTAACCAAAATAAATCCCTTGGAGTGCAAAACTGAAGAATCAATTCTCAAAAAAAGTAGGCAAACATCTGACAGCCTAAAAAAACGTGGTGGTTAGGGAGGTAAAAATACTTAGTAACTATCAGAGTTATTTTGACTACAAAGTTTTATTCTTGTAGTTTTTCCCTTTCTCGATCGGGCAATAATTTCCAATGATTAAAGGAAAACTGAAAGAAAGTATAAAAATGATTACGTTTCTATGCTATTCAAATCAAGTCTTAAGAACCATTGTGTAAAAGTAGCACTAGGCATCATGCATCTTATTAAACCAAAATGAGTATCCAATTTAGAATATTATTTTGGAGTGCATAAACATTTTTTTTCCACACGTGGGGATATTCCAACATATTTTCAGCTTTCTCTTTAGTTTAACTTACATGTTGTGTTGTTATATCCATAGTATGAGGTAGCAATATAAGGAACTGAAACTAATTATCTTCAAAGTTAGGATACTTGAAAACTGAATGTTCATGCTCACATACTGTGTTCTTATCATTTTTCTTGCATTTCTTCCACAGTGAAAACATGAGACCAAGGATTGGACTTTCAAATTGGAAAGAAAAAACAGACACCTCTGTAAGTTTGGTCTTTTTGATCTAAATGTTTTCATCGTCTTGTTTATTGATACAACTCCAACAATAAAGTTCAGACACGTTGTTTAGTAAAAACGCATCTTTGCCCAACCTTTTCTTATAATACATTACATAGATACATTTCCCTGGTAAGTCAACTTCATAGATAAAAGATTTATTATACATTTATTATATTTGTATATTATATAATGTAATATATTGGAATATATTTTAATGGAGAAAAAAGAGTTGGATGGTGTTTTACAATATTCAGGGCTGGGGGATCTTTAACAGTCATGGATTTTTGTGAGTTCTCCCACTTAAAAAGAGGGAAGGTCTAATGTTTTTCATACATGCACTTTAATTGTAATTTTTTTTTAATGAATGTAGATGTACAATGATGCAAAAAATATATATATTTGGTCAACAACAAAAGCTTGCCCTCATACTTTGTAATTGAACCATGATTACCAATAACAGAGGCCAAAGATTTTCTGTAGGTCTTCACTCTGGCCCATTCTTCCATGCAGATTTTCTCAAGAGCTGTTAAGTTTTGAGGCTGTTGATGACAGACTTTTAAAAACCTCTTCAGCTTCTCTATTGTGTTGAGGTCCAAAGACTCCCCAAGTCACTCCAGAACATGGAAGTGCTTTTTACAAAACCACTTCTTTGTTGCCTTGATGAATCATTGTCATACTAGAGGATCAAGCCATGTTTCATCCCTCAATGCTCTTAATTATGGAAGGTTTTTGCCCAAAATCTCACCATACATGGCCCTGTCATTTTCCCCCCTTAATATGGATCAGCCATCCTGTCGCTTTTGAAGAAAACCAGCCCTAAAGTGTGATGTGTTCACTCCCATCCTTCACAGTTGGTATGGTGTTCTTGGGGTGCAACCCTGCATTCTTCCTCCTCCAAACACTGCAAGTGGCAGTTATTCCAAAGAGTTCCACTTTGGTCTCATCTGACCACATGACATTCTCCCAGTTGTACTTCGTATCATCCAGATGATCTCTAGACGAGCCTGAACATGTTCTGGCTTAAGCAGTAGGACCTTTGAACCACTGCAAGATTTGAATCCAATACAATGTAGTGTGCTACCAAACTGGTGCCATACAATACTGGTAACAAGTGGAGGATAGAAGAGCTTCTTAAAGGAGTAACAGGTCAGAAGGCTGGTTTTATTGCTTGTATGTAAGAGCTACATAGGCCTACTAATTTTCTGCATCATTATACAAATCATACAATGTAGTGAACATCACAGACCCCTCTTATCTTTAAAAAAAGGAACAACTCTAAAGAATCTGTGACTGTCAGTTACTTTTTTATCCGGTAAAGCTGGTATAAGGTGGCCAACGTAAAAACTAGGGCCAAGATGCACATCAAGTCAATGTTGACAAGGACATTCAGTAGTCTTATAATAAATAAAATCTTACCTGCTCCATTTGCAATAAGTGGTGACAACTTGATTAGAAAAAAAAAAGTATTTAACACCATAAACATAAGAGATGATTCTTAAAAAGATGATTATATTAAAAAAAAAGATGTTTTTGAAATCGGATGAGGACCTGCATACATTTAAGCATCACTAACCTGTAATTTCTGATGATTATATTGTGCATGATGAGTGCCAGATTCTATCAATGTTAATGCATTTCTCATCTTAAAATTTCATTTTGTTAACCTTAGGTTAGTGAGTTACACAATTCAATTTAAGTTTATGTATGTAGCCCAATACTACAACAATAGTCGTCTCAAAGGGCTTCATGCCGGAAATTATACGTTAAATTGTAAATTAAAATCAATCCCTCAATAACTATTGTGCAGTCTAGTCAGTTTTACAGTGAAACCAGTTCTTTACCGCATACCTGAAGTTACATGTTGTTTGACCGAATATCTCCATTAAATTAGAATTTTACCTTTACCGGACAAAAGACCGGTTAATAGGTTTTCGTTGATGGATCTTTTTTTTTTTTTGAAAAACAAAAAACAGGGACTCAAATTATTTTTATCTTACTTCAGACTTAAAACATTTTAATGTAAAGTGCAAGAAGCCTAAATTAATTCAAAGTAGCTAATAATAAGTAATTTGGTTTAGTGTTCCCTCCTCTTGTATCTTTGGGAAAAAGTCAACTCTTTCCGCCAACTCTTTCTCACTGTTACCAAATTCTTGTATTTTTTTTAATCATATCAAATTAAAAAATAAACAACAATAATTAAACATTAATTAACTTTTAGTTTTCTTAGACAATGCCAAAAAGCTCTTTGCTTACCTAACTGTTGTGCTCTACGATGTCAGTGTAGTGTAATAAAGACTACCCGAATGTCTCCTTAATTTAATTTCTCTAATTATATACCCCTGGTGGTCAGTTGGTGAATTTTTCGTAAACTTTTGGTTTACTTTTCCAGAAGAGTTCAGTAGGGATTCAGTGCATTTTTTTATATACTGAAGTATTGTTAACACATTGGCAGGTCTGACTGGTAAAGTGCAACTTAGTTCATCACTTCTCTTTTTGTAATGTCTTACTAACAATTGTGTAGAATGTTTAATGTTTTTTATTTTATTTGTGATTTTACGCCTTGGTTAAGTTTTTGACTAAAACGTTGTCTACATTTTATTCCTGATCTTTAATCAGAATTCACATTGGTTCGATGTTAGCGCAGTAATTTGGCATAGGACTTTTGTGAGAGAAAAAAAGTTTTCTGTTTTATACTTAGCTTTCACAAATGTAAATCGAAAATGCTTGGTCTTCTGTGTTTGCTAATGAAACTTAAGGTTTTCTCAAATTGCATTTTTTGTTTTAGTACATTAGATTTGCTCTTCTTAATTGATTGTAAGTCGTGTGTTTTTCCCAATTTCGGTTACACTGTGGGCTTACTACTTTTCCTTCTTTTTTTTATCCTATCAAGAACCCATTCAGCTGGATATTACGGAAGTGGACACAGCATTGTTTAAATGGAAGATGGTCACCAATTTGGCGATTGGCAAAATTTTAACAAGATGGAACTTTACTTTTTGGGCTTGGACATAAATGTTTAAAATTGTTTTTATTTTATTTATTTTTTGGATCCTTTTTCTTGACTACCACATGGACTTTGGGATCACCAATGCTTACTGTTGGATGTGCTGACATTTTAATTTCTGTTTTTGGGAAACTCAAAATCAGTGTTTGTACATTTGAAATCCAGATGTTATCTTAAATAAAGTGTATGTCCTTCATTGTTTTTCCCCCCGCTGGCTTTGTTTCAAAGAGATCGGTTTGCAAATCAAGCCAATTGTTTTCGCATGAATGTTGGTTCTGTATCGAATGATGATCAAAATGTATTAGAGGTCGATTATTCAGTTGATTGCGTTTTTATTGCTTTCAGAAGAAAAAGAATAAATTATGAAATGGTAAATAATTTGAATTTTTCTATTGAAATTTTTAACTTCAGATTTCATTAGCTTTAAATAAATCTGTGATGGTGTCAAAGAAACAAGGAACACAATAATCCATGAGGTTATGGTTTCCATCTGAAATGGTTACCAGTACCTAGCTTGGAAGGCTTTCTAAGATGGCCACTATTTTGTCCGTCTTCCTGTCTGAAAAGGAAGTGATGCAATTGGTGCAAAATTTATTCTTTTCTCTATCTCCTTTTTTTATTAAGTGAGAGAAAGCTTTTGTTTTGGTCATTTACCTTAAGGCGTAAAATAAATGTAGGTTTCTATAAAAGTATTTTTTAAACCTTATAAAAGGGGAGGGACTTGGACATCACCTGAGAGTGGGGTAAATGAAAATAACGTCAATCAAAAGCAAAGCTTTCAGAGCAGGGAAGGAGCTCTAGATGGCGGTTGAGCCTTGGGAAAGGTGCCAGTTTTTCGGACCGTTTTTTGCTCGATAGCGTTTGATACTCGATTGATTTAGTAAGCGGATGTTATTCGATGGCATTTTCTACGGATTTCTGTGCGTTTTAGCTGGTTTTTGTGCTGTTTTCCGTGAGCTGAAAGAGCCGTCTGCTGGCGGAGTGCTTGTCGTTGTTTTCCATTCTGGGCTCTGGCAGCCATGGCGCGCCTCCATTTTTAGTGATCTCTGCTCGCCTCTGTCGGTGCAGACAGTGTTAGTCGATGCAGACTGTAAAGGCCTACATGCTTTTTTTTGGGAAACAAAATAATCTTTATTTTTACAAATGACTAAACTCTTACTTTAGACGGCGTGTTTGTATTTTTTGTCACGTATGTATAGATTTCCACGAAGAAAACGGGAATCTAATCGTTTGTTTTTCACGCGAGCGATTTTCTTCGTATACAATTGTAATATTTACATTACGGCATTTATCATTAATATGTTTTTTCTGTGCGTAAATATAGTTTTTCGAAAGCTTCTTGTGATGACGCAGTTAAAATTTACGACAAGCGGCTTGATCCATGGACTATTTTGAAAGTGACCGAACATTGAACAGACTACCAGAGCCACAGCACCTGTTTTTGTTCTAGGCTTTATTCAAGTGAGCGATTTAGTAATTTTAGGTAAATAAGTCGATTTGAGGCCATTTTCTTAAGTCCGGTCGCAAACGCCTGTTTTTTTTTTAACCTGCTAAAGCACCCGAGCTAAAGCAGTCCAATGGGACTTGTATGATAGTTGAAGCTTCCTCTTAACTTTTTGACAGCAAATACCAGGACACAAAACGCCACCACTGTATCAGCTTTTTGAGACGGCAACGATGATGAAGAGTAAAAATAAAAAGCAAGCGGATGAAGGATCGACTCAAAGCAATGCATCAAGGTATGATCTGTTTTTTTTCTTTTAAGCCTTTTTGCCTTTTTTTTTTTTGCTTTCTGTTTTGATTGTTTACTTTGTCAAGCTTGGTTGATCACCTGTGTTACACTTGTAAAATCCTTTCGAAGAAGTTAACCGATGTCACCGATGACCTTGCTTTTGTTTTAATAGCCACACCCCGGTTTTTGTACCGTTTCTAACACTTGGTTTTAGGATTTAAGTAAGGCCTGTGCTAAGATCGCCTTAAAGATGTGTATGTGGAGGACACGGGGAAACTTTCTGTATTTTATGTGTTGTGAACGAGTCAACATGTTTAAATTCCTTCTTGTTGTGTGACCTTCCCTAACAAATTAGGACTGCATTGCACCATTTTAAGAAGGTTGTTGTACAATTTTATTTTTTAAATGTCAGAGAAATTACTGATATTGTGGACACCAATTGCTTTGCTGCGGCAATTTGTCTTATTTATTTATTGCATGAATTTTATTGACACATGACCCTTTAGTTTTTTAATTGGCTTCTTTTTTTACGTTTATTTTGAAGAGTTGCATAATCTTATACTAACAGGGATGTTGTGTGTGTGTGTGTGTGTTTTAGCAGTTAATCTTAATCACCATTCAATCTTACATTATTTATTTTATGTATATTTTTGGGGCTGTCTTAAAGCTTGCAGTTCTCTACTACAATAAATAAAGTGAAATTTGTTCATGTGTTTAAACATTTTCAGCCTTTTTTTTAAAACCTTAAATTGCCATATGTATGCAGATTTAGGTTTATCTTTGGAGTGGAGAGTTTTACCCTTGAATTATTTTTTTAATTTAACCTTTGTCTTCTCTTCCTTTAGTTGGACTTGATGATTTCTCTCACTTGTAAAAAAAAATCATTGAATTCTTCAAATAAAATGTACTTTTATCTTACAAGTTTGTGATATTTTGTTTCAGTTTCTATTGGATCTTTAAAGTTAAATGTATGCTCAGAACAGTAGTGTATATTTTTGTAGACATTTATCCATTTTTTCCCCCTCCAATTTTGAAAATTAGTATTGGTTCTACTTTACAAATTTACTCTACATGCTGACATTGTTTTAGGTTTCCTATTTTTGTGAATTTCTTATTTGCTGGCTAAACTCTCATCAAATTAAATAAAACCAATAAAAGCATCATCTCATCAAACCTTTTGCATGTTGTCCTGATCTGGAGGAAGTAATGAAGTTAGAAAAGATTGTAAATTTAGTTCTCAAGACTGACAGTTACTTTGTAAAATACCTTTTTTGTTTCAGACACATTTACAGCTTTGAAATGTACGAATTCTGCCTTTGCATTTACTAAAAGAGCAGGGCAGGAGGTTACATCACACTTGTAGTCTAGTGATATTTGTGGCAGCCATTTTAGTATTTTAAGATGAAAGGAACATGTTTATTTAACACAGTTGGCAACACAACTCTTTTTGAGTCATTTAGAGAACACTGTGGAGGTAAAACCACAGCAGAAGATGTGATAATTGAGACCAAAGGTATACAAGTCAGTCATCTTTTTTATACTCTGTTGAGTCACAAAATGGCCCTTGCTTTGTTTGCCCAGCTCGCTGACTTATCTGTATTAAAACTCGACTGAGGACTACAGAGTGGAAGAACCGGAAGTACTTAGACCTTTAAAAAAACGACCTTGCGCCCTGATTGGCTGATCGACGTCAGAGCATCAAGGCAGCCAATCGTGTGAGGGGTTTACTGCCAGGTTCCCGCCCACTTATGACATGAGAGCGGAAGGAAGTTTCCATCTACTTCCGTGACTTTTCAAGACGGACCTTTTGAAGGTTTTTGACTTATTGAAATAGAAAAATGGATTGTTAAAAGATGCAGGAATTTCAGTTTTGTTTTCCGTCTTAAAAATAGCAAAGCAATAACACAAACAAACAGACATATCTTCTATATTTAAACTAGTCAAGAGCTTCATTACATTGAGGTATAGTTGTATAAATTACGTGAAGCTAAGCATTAGCATATATACCCTTTTGTCTAAGGGCACATCAACGCTGCTGTTTAAACTGTTAGTGTTAAGGCAGTGATTTTGCTGGAACATATTTAGTTAGTTGTAGCTTACAGCGACACCACGTGTTCAAATAGTTTTACACAGGCAAAAAAAGTTTAGGAAGATTTATAACATTCTGCCATTGTCTGTATTAGTAAATACCATTTAAATTTGAAATGAATCTTTATTAGGATTTGAGGATTTTAGGCCACTTCCTCGCATTTCCCACATTTTTTTTTGCAACCATAAGAAACTGTTTATCTGGCTTTTGCCTTTTAATTTTTCGGCCATTTTACTATTTTACTTTTAAGTCAGAGCATGCTTAAACAAAACCTTAAGTCTAAACAGAGCTAACAAATGCAGGAGTTTTAATGTCTAATGAAATACATAAAATTAAAGCGGTCCCAATGCTAAGACGGGGTTAGATGGAGGAGGCTGATTAGCTCAGCTGTGTTCCCCTGAAGGGAAAAGAAGTCTCCAAGCTAAGACTAAAAGAGGAGGAATCTCAACTAATAAAGAAGTATTAAGCTAATAAAAGTAAGTTGTGACCAGTTTCTCTCTTTATTGGTTTGAAATAATTAGTAAAAAAAAATGCTTTTCTAGTCCAAAGCTTCAACTACAGATGCAGCTCAGTATTCATTGTTTTATATTTTCTAGATAAAATTGTTCCTGCTTTTCTGTAGATCGGTGATTTCTTTGAATTTTATGTACACTGCAGTCTTTTTACCATGTCCAATTTTCAAAGGAGCATATTGCTTTTGCTTGTCCAACCTTCAAAAACACTTCCAGGAATTATTCAAGTCCCAAAAGTGCACACAACGCAGGATGTGACCCTGCTCTGTGACTGTTTAATGAAATATGTTGTTTCTTTGGTGGTCAAACAAGGGAAGTCCATGACTTCAGCTCTGCTTTTTTTTTTATAAGAGGATTTGTGTTCCTTACAGAGAATAAGGATGTTATGAGATTATTTGCTGAGTGAGGAGTGTGGCCCGTTATGCAATTCTTTTGGGCTGACCGTCTGTGAATTCCACTGAGAGCATCAACACTTGTTCTTGTCCTGATTTCAACCCTCACTCCTCCTGCCATGTTGTTGGATCTGAGTGAAAATACAGGCAAATAGTTTTTTTTTTGGGGGAAAGGGAATCAGAAGGTCTAATTTATTCCTTTTCCTGTAGTAACTCTGCCTCGGAGGAATCCAACCGCTCTGCGTCGGAGTCAGGAAGTCAGTCAGAAAGCGAACATGGCAGCGAGAGGAGGTCACACAACTCTGAGTCAAACAGCACCTCTGAGTCGGAAAGTCACTCTGAGTCGGAGAGCGAGTCTGCAGAGTCCAAGTCGCAGCAAACCGCAGAAGTCAAAGACAAGCCAGTCAGGAAGAAAGAGCGTCTGGCTGATGTGAAGAAGGTAAAGGTCTTTGGAAACTAAATCACTGGTCATGAACTCAGAGCAGAGTCTTTTTCACCACGGATTCTCATATATAACTCTCACTGCCTTTGAGCAGAGCAGCTTCCTGTTTCCAGGCAGCTTTTGAGTTTAGATGTTACCTTTAATTTGCAAAGGAATCATTTGATCCAAAGTGAGTTCTTATAAACATTTACATCTTCAAAACAAAATTTAGACCAAGATCAGAGATTAGGTGTGATGAAAGTTTTTGTTAACTTTCATTTTTTTAATGCTAATATAAATTTGTTAGACATTTAAATCTGGCTTATATATCCTAGTTAAACCTCACTAGATGGTAACGTCGTTTATGTGCACTCTAATAAATCATATCTAACAGAATGAGGAAAAGTCCTTCCCCATAGGGAAATGAGGACATTCCCCACTAGTGTTATTCACTGGGGTCTCCAGCAGCCCTTCTCCAGCATTTGCTTTCCGTTAACAGATGTGGGAGGAACATCCAGACGTGTACGGTGTCAGGAGGTCAAACCGCAGCAGACAGGAGCCAGAGCGCCTCAACATTGGAGCCGAGGTAAGCCACAGACTGGAACTTCAGTAACCAACTCATCCACAAGAATGAAGCGCTTCCGCCATCTAGTGGATGAAGTGCAGAAGTGATTGACACGTTTGGATTGAAGGGTCCTCTCTGCTTACAGGGCAGCAGTGACTCTGAGAGCGAGAGCCCTAAAAGGAAATCGTCACGCTCTAAGAAGAAGGAGTGAGTACAGAAATTCTGGTCATATTTTTAGAGTTCACTATTTATTTATCCATGTATCTGTGAACTGTTCCTGCACCATATCATTTTGATATTTTGCTTTGAGCTATGAGGAGTGTTTTGTTTTGTTAAACCTTGACCCATGCAGTCTTTCATGTGTGCCGTTCAGTCTGTGCTGTGAATTGTGTCACGTGATGTTTAGCTTTAAATGGCTGAACAGCTGGTTTGCAGCAGTTGCGGGCAGCCAGATAACAGGCAGCACCAAAACTCGAGAGGCTGTTGTTTCTGTCAGAGCCGGGGGGATGCTCAGCACCCGCACCCCCCCCCCCGCGTCAGCCTTTATTTAAACAAACAAAGGGAAAAAAAGCTTTACTGTTGGCGAGAAATCCTTGATGCGGCTTGAGGGTGACACTTGTGGCATTTCTTTGTTGTAAGAAATATCTGGAATGATGATGACTCAAATGATGATGAAGAGGAGGAGGATGTGGAGGCTTCCGACAGTACAGAAAGTGAGCAGGAAGAGAAAAAAGTTAGATCCAGACGACTTCCTGCTAGAAGGTAAGAGAGTAGGTGAGCCTGGCTCTCAGACAGCTGGTGCGCTCCAAACCATGCCATGCTGTGTGAGCACTTGTTTGATTGCATCTTCCACTTTCTGTTCCGGTGTTTCACCACTATCTGTTCATATTTTGTGTGTTTCTAAGATCTATTTTATTTGGGGGGGGGGGGGGGTTGTTTGAGCAGGACCTCTGAGCACTTTCTGTGTTTCTGTGTCTCACCTTTTCAGACCTCAGACCAAGTCTTCGTCCGCCAAAAAACAGCAGTTGCAAAAAGGAAGAAAGTCCCGGAAGCAGGAGTCATCAGGCGACGAAGACGAGGATGAAGATGACGACGACGACGAGGAGGACGACGATGAAGAAGACACTCCAAAAAGACAAACGAGAAGAAGGGGGGCTACAAAAGTGAAAAGGTGACTTGTGAGCACAGAATGTTTGTGGTGGTCTCTGCCTAAAAAAACGACTTAAGTCTATTTATATTTTTTTATTTTCCCTTTTGATTCTCAACCTTTTATAAGGTGGATTACAATGTTCCCTCATTTATTGCAGGAGTAGCATTCTACAAAAAAAAGGACTCCACATAGTGGACAGCTTTAGTTTTACAATAATATCCATGTTTTCAGGCTGTCCAGCTCCTCACTACAAACCTTTCTCAGACAGACACCAACATCTTCACACTTTCCTCTCTTGTTTAAACTCTCCAAGTTGAGACCTACGTAGAAAGATGAGTCCACTATAACACAGATCTGCTTGCAATCAGAAATTCATTTAAATTTGGCGACTGAAAGGATTCTGTACAGGAGACGCAAGGCGGAGGAGGTTTTGATTGACGAGGTCTACAGCCAATCAGGACGCAGAACACAATCCACTGTAAAAAAAAAAAGAAAAACACAGAAAAACATGAAAAAGTAATCATCTGCAAAATGGCAAGATTGCAAAAGTGAAGTGTATTGTACTGAAAGACCAAAGTATCTACAGTTGTCATTTTATGTTGTAGGACTCTGTGTGTACAGATTTCAACCAAAGCTTGACTAAACTCGTCTTTTCTTCTCCTCTGCGGCGTTTCAGCTATAAAGAGGACCAGCACGACTTTGAAACGGACTCTGATGACCTGATCGAAATGACAGGGGAGGCTGGTGAGGAGCAGCAGGACGACGACAGCGAGACCATCGAGAAGATTCTCGACACCCGAATCGGCAAGAAAGGAGGTTGGTCCATTTCCCCCTTTTTTGTAATGTTTTCCTTTTTTCTGCACGCCTTCGATCTTAGATTAAAAGTTGTCGGTGACACTTCTGTTCCGGCTCCTTCAGCCATCGGAGCTGCTACTACCGTGTATGCAGTGGAGGAGAACGGAGACCCAGCAGAAGGGTTCGATCCGGAAAAAGAAGAAGGCGAGACGCAGTATCTGATCAAGTGGAAGGGCTGGTCCTACATCCACAGCACGTGGGAGAACATGGACTCCCTGACGCAGCAGAAGGTGAAGGGTCTGAAGAAAATGGACAATTTCAAGAAGAAAAGCGAAGAGATGAATGCATGGTGAGGAGCTTTGCATCGACATGTTCTCCTTCTAAAGGATTCCTGAGAATCCGAGTTACCGTGGAGTCCGTTTGCAGGTTGAGGAGGGCGTGCCCCGAGGATATAGAGTTTCATAACTGCCAGCAGGAGCTCATGGCTGATTTGAACAAGCAGTTTCAGATTGTGGAGCGAATCATTGGTAAGATGTCCAGAACATGCTGTAGACATTTTTATTTATTAGGAAAACCAACCAAAAGAAATGTCTTTCACAAACAGCAACAAAAACCGGAAAGACGGCAGGGACCTCCGACTTCCCCTGTGAGTTTTTGATTTGAAAATCTGTTCAAACATTTGAAATCTTTTCATCCTTTTTTTTTTTTTTTTTGAACCATTAATGTTGTTTTCGACCAGCTCACAGTCATAAGACGTCATCCGACGAACCCGAGTACTTGTGTAAGTGGATGGGTTTGCCGTACTCGGAGTGCAGCTGGGAAGACGGCGCCCTGGTTATGAAGAAGTTCCAGCGCTGCATCGACAGCTTCACCAGCCGAAACTCCAGCAAGACCGTCCCGTCCAAAGACTGCAAGGCAAGGCCGGCCGCGGCAGGAACCGCCAAAGCTCTACGAGAAGGAAAGTGCAGATCTGACTCCTGTCTGTCGCTTTCAGGTTTTAAAGCAAAGGCCCAGGTTTGTTGCTCTGAAGAAACAGCCGACGTACATCGGGGATGAGAATCTGGAACTGAGAGATTACCAGCTGGATGGCTTGAACTGGCTGGCTCACTCCTGGTGCAGGTATCCATAAGAATCTGTCCTGATTCTTCACAGACAGGGAGCGGTTTGTCATTCTTCCTCCTCCTCTTCCTCAGGTGTAACAGCGTCATCCTCGCTGATGAAATGGGACTGGGGAAAACCATCCAGACCATCTCTTTTCTGTCCTACCTGTTCCACCAGCATCAGCTCTACGGGCCCTTTTTGCTGGTGGTCCCTCTGTCCACGCTCACCTCGTGGCAGAGGGAGTTCGAGACCTGGGCCCCGGACATGAACGTGGTGGTTTACATCGGCGACGTTATGAGCAGGAAAACCGTGGGTGGAGTTTTGTCACTTCTTCTATGGTTTTAACCTTATCAAATCTGTGACTCCAAGGTGATTTCTCTGCAGATCCGTGACTACGAGTGGGTGAACCATCAAACCAAAAGGATCCGCTTCAATGCACTTATAACCACGTATGAGATCTTACTCAAAGATAAGGTAGAAGAATTGTTGTTCTGGTTTTCATGTGTGGCTGCATGGCGTGATCATTTCCCAGCATCCCCTCTGAACCCACAGGGCGTCCTTGGGAACATCAACTGGGCGTTTCTGGGCGTGGATGAGGCTCACAGGCTGAAGAACGATGACTCCCTCCTCTACAAAACATTAATGGAGTTCAGATCCAATCACAGACTCCTCATCACCGGCACTCCTCTGCAGAACTCCCTCAAGGAGCTCTGGTCTCTGTTGCACTTCCTCATGCCTGACAAGTATGTCCTCCTGCTGGCTTGATCAACCATGCACAGAAGTTTGTATTCCACGAGCGACGCTGTGGTTCAATCAATGTGCAGGTTTGATTCCTGGGAAGATTTTGAGGACGAGCATGGAAAAGGGCGGGACAACGGGTACCAGAGTCTCCACAAAGTCCTGGAGCCGTTCCTGCTGCGGCGGGTCAAGAAGGACGTGGAGAAGTCTCTCCCCGCCAAAGTAGAGCAGATCCTTCGAGTGGACATGACCGCACAGCAGAAACAATTTTACAAGTATGACCTCCCCTGCTTTTAAGGCTCCTTTGTGTTTCTGTCCATCCGTCACCTCATTTCCTTTCTTTTTTGTCCTTCTAGGTGGATTTTAACAAGAAACTATAAAGCACTTTCCAAAGGGACGCGTGGCAGCTCCTCAGGCTTCCTGAATATCGTCATGGAGCTTAAAAAGTGCTGCAATCACTGCTTTCTTATTAAACAGCCTGAGGACGGAGACGGTGAGGTGCAGCAGGATCTTCTCCAAGTACGTTTTCCCGCATCTTTTCCAAATCACTGTCCTGAAACGTTCTTGATTCTGGAATTTTGCCATTCCAATATTTGCAGATTAACATCCCTTTATTTGCATGTGTTTGTTTTTTAGGGGGTAGTGAGAGGCAGCGGGAAGCTTGTCCTGTTAGACAAGCTGCTCACGAGGCTCAGAGAGAGAGGCAACAGAGTCCTGATCTTCTCCCAGATGGTCAGGATGTTGGACATTCTGGCAAAGTATCTCACCAAGAAGCGATTCCCATTTCAGGTGAGACCTAGGAGAAGATGAGGAGCTGATATAGCAATAAAAAAATGGCTTAAAAAATCTTCAATCTCAATCAGGTAATTTGCCTGTCCAAACAAAAGTCAACAGCGTTTGACCTTTGAATCTATTGGTGTTTGCTGTGAAAGGCCCTTCACGCGCCGCGCAGATCAGATTATTCCTGGATGATGATAGGACGACCATGTGCTGCCGCAGGCTCGTGTTTCCACACGTTTATTTATATCAAGCTATTTTCTGCCGCAGAGCAGCTGAATCTTTGCTTGTTTTCTGCTGACCCGGCCGTCGAAGTTTTTGTCCGCCTGAGCGCATAGTGGGCATACGGTGGCATGCAGAGAATGGCGATGCTGGGGAAAAGTGTGAAAAGTCTCATCTTTTGTGTCACTCTTCCTCTCCTCAGCGGCTGGACGGTTCCATAAAAGGGGAAATCCGAAAGCAAGCGTTGGATCACTTCAACGCCGAAGGCTCTGAGGTTAGCGGGCTTGTTGTTTTCCTAAAACACTTTGTTCTTGCCATTGTGGTAAATTAGTGTTCATCTGGATTTCTCCATCTCAGAGACACAAAGTTAAGAATGTGTTAGATGTTTGCAGGAAGGTCTGATCCAGCTTTTTCTGCTTGTTTCGCAGGACTTCTGCTTCCTGTTGTCCACCAGAGCTGGAGGCTTGGGCATCAATCTGGCCTCTGCAGACACCGTGGTCATCTTCGACTCCGACTGGAACCCTCAAAACGACCTTCAGGCACAAGCAAGAGCCCACAGGATCGGGCAGAAGAAACAGGCAGGATTCCTAGATTTTTTTTAATCTGTCTGTATCACCGCTGTAGTTTTTCTTTCAAATTTAGAATGTTTTTCTTTTTTTTTTTCTTTTAACAGGTGAACATTTATCGACTCGTCACTAAAGGAACGGTGGAGGAGGACATCATCGAGAGGGCCAAGAAGAAGATGGTGTTGGACCATCTGGTCATTCAAAGAATGGACACCACGGGTCGAACTGTTCTGGACAGCAACTCAGGAAACACTAAGTAATTCTTTCAAATAGACCTTTGTTTTCCAAGAATAGGTCATTTGTGTTGTCCATCTTCCTTTTGACCTGATTTCCCTTCATCCCAGCTCCAACCCTTTCAATAAAGAAGAGCTGACGGCGATTCTGAAGTTTGGTGCGGAGGATCTTTTCAAAGAGGCAGAAGGAGAAGAGTCTGAACCTCAGGTTCGCCTAAGAGGAAACCGTGGTGGTTGAGATTGTACTTTTGCTGACAGAAAGCATCTTTCCTTGTTTCCTGCAGGAGATGGACATCGATGAGATCCTGAGGCTGGCAGAGACGAGAGAAAGCGATCAAGGCTCCAGTGCCACTGATGAACTGTTATCCCAGTTCAAAGTATGTTTTGCTTTTTTTTTTTTGCTCACACGATCAGTGCTTTCTGTGGATTCCTGCTTTAAAAAGGTATTCCACCCTTTTATTTCTTTTCTTTTCTTTTTTTTAGGTTGCAAACTTCTCCAGTATGGAAGAAACCACTCATGAGTTTGAGGAGAGGCCTGTCCGGGAGTGGGATGACATCATTCCAGAGGAGCAGAGGCGCAAAGCTGAGGAGGAGGAGAAGCAGCGGGAGATGGAGGACATCTTCATGCTGCCCAGGAGCAGGAGCTCTAACAAACGGGTGAGGAGGACAAACTCCATTGCTTCATCCTTTTTTTTTTTCTTCGTCTCCCAGACCTCCAAAACGATGGGCACACGTTTTGATTGATGTACAACCGTTTTAAAAAGCGCTCCCTTCCCTTTTTGTTTGTCAGGCGCAGGCCAACGACAGCGACAGCGACGTGGGCTCCAAACTGAAGAACCGCTCCTCCGGCTCCGACAGCGAGACTGACGACAGCGACGACGACAAGAAGCCCAAGAAGAGAGGACGGCCGAGGGCTCGCAAGAACAACGTGGAGGGTTTCACTGACGCAGAGATCCGCAGGTACCACCGGATTTGCTGACTCCTCCCTGTTTTTGCTCATATTTTCTCACATTTTGAATGTATTTACAACCTCAACAGGTTCATCAAGGCCTATAAGAAGTTCGGATCTCCTCTTGAGCGGTAGGCTTTTTCTTATCCTGCAGTGTCGTTTTGCACCTGAGATCCTTTGGTCTCTTTTTAAGCGTTTCTCTCCTCCCGCCTTGATGTTTCCAGGTTGGAGGCCATCGCCAGAGACTCTGAGCTGGTGGACAAATCCATCGCAGATCTGAAGAGGCTTGGAGAGCTGATTCACTCCAGCTGTGTGTCTGCGGTGCAGGAGCACGAAGAACACCTTAAAGAGAACCCAGTTGAAGGTTTGTGACTCCTTCCCTGCACAAGAAACCTCCAAATGATACGTTTGCAAAGACGACACAAAATGAGAGAACGTTGATATTCCAGCCAAAGGCCCCGGGAAACGGCGGGGAATCAACATCAAGATTTCAGGAGTGCAGGTCAACGCCAAGTCCATCATCCAGCACGAGGAAGAGTTTGAGCCTCTGCACAAAGCAGTCCCCTCCAACCCCAACGACAGGGACAAGTAAGTCACTGCAAACGGAGAGAATGAAGAACTGCTCTGTTGATTCAGTCTGGCAACACGTCTTCTTGAAGGTTTAAGCTGACGTGCAGGGCCAAAGTAGCCCACTTTGATGTGGACTGGGACCTGCAGGACGACACGCAGCTCCTACTGGGCATCTACGAGCACGGCTTTGGGAACTGGGAGTTAATCAAAACCGATCCTGACCTGAAACTTACAGAAAAGGTATTTCCTTCTGCCTTTGGAACAGAACAAAAAGAACTGCAGTCTAAGATGTGTGAGGCTAAGAAAGCAGCCTGATAACGGTCAACTCCTCGCACAGATCCTCCCAGACGACCCAAGCAAGAAGCCTCAGGCCAAGCAGCTGCAGGCCAGAGCGGAGTATCTCCTCAAGCTGCTGAAAAGAGAACAGGACAGCGCCGACGTGGCGAAAGCCGGAGACGAGGTTCGCCGCTGCTCCCTCCGATGGTACGCTGACCATCTCCGACGCAACTCTGACCGTGTTTTTTCTTCCACCAAGGTCAAAGTGAAGAAGAGGAGGCCTCGGGCGAAGAAGGAGAACAAGGTTCTGAAAGACGAGCAGGGCAACGACATCTCCTCTCCCCGACTGTCCGATAACCCGTCAGAGGAGGGCGAGCTGAAGGTCAGTCCGCCGCTCAGACGGAAACCATTGAACTTTCAGTTTTTTTAAACCACCTTTCACCCCTCACTGCTGTCTCTGGGGGTTTCTGGGGGAAGGATGAGGTCACGGAAAAGTCCAACCTGAAGAAGAGACAAAAGAAAAAGGACAACAAGGAGAACAAAGAAAAACAGGGAACCCCGAAAAAGGAGAAGAACGGGGACAAAGAGAAGAAAGCCTCAAAGCCCAGAAAAGAGAAGGTGCTTCCAACGTTAGCTCTCAACGTCATAATAGGAAGCTCTGTGATCATAACTCTGCCATTTTGGCTTTTCAGGCTAAAGGAGCCAAAGGGAAAAAGACCCAAGGTCCGGTTCACATCACAGCCGGGTCCGAGCCCGTTCCCATCGAAGGGAAGGAGGACGACGAGCTCGACCAGGAGACCTTCAGTGTTGTGAGCGCCTGCTTTTCCCCAAAAGTTCAACAGTTTGGGGTTTTTTGTGGTCCCTAAAGGTAATAAAGAGGCGTGTCTTGGACTTTGTGTCCAGTGTAAGGAACGCATGAGGCCGGTGAAAAAGGCTCTGAAGCAGCTGGACAAACCAGATGAGGGTCTGTCGGATCAAGAGCAGCTCCAGCACACCCGTACATGTCTGCTGAAGATCGGCGACCGCATCACGGAATGCCTTAAATCCTACAACGACCCAGAGCATGTCAAGTTGTGGCGACGGTATGAAACCGCTCCTGCTTTCATTCATTTAGTTGTTTATTTTCCATCGCTTCCCTAACGATGTTGTCGTCTTCAGGAACCTCTGGATTTTTGTGTCCAAGTTTACCGAGTTTGGTGCGAGGAAGCTCCACAAGCTTTACAAGATGGCTCAGAAGAAAAGATCGCACGAGGAAGAGGTGACCTAACTGAACGTGTCATGTTTGAACCGAAGTGCGCGTGGTTCTCAGCTCTGAAGCTGGTGTGTGACGTTCCAGAAGGAGCACAAAAAGAAGGAGGACCTCCCCGGAAGAATGAAATCCTTCAGACCAGAAGCCTCCGGCTCCAGTCGGGACTCCACAGGTACTCAGCCCTCATCCAAGTCTGGCTCTCACCCGGGCCAGCCGGGACCCCACGGACACCACAGGGAGCCGTACAGCACCGGCAGCAAGCGCCACTTTGGAGGTGATGGTGCGTTCAGGTTTCACTTCCGCTAGAAACTAAGAACCCCAAATCAGCAAAAGGATTCAAGTGTTTGGTTTTCATTGAACAGATCGGGGGGACTGGCAGAGGGACCGTAAATACGGATACACAGGAAACAGCAGCCAACAGTGGCAGGGAGACCGCCACCATCCCTACGACCCCCACAGGTACAAGGATCACTATGGCGAGCGGCGTCCGCACGGGGACCCCTACCGCAGCTCGGGCAGCTTTCGCAACAACGTCTCACCCCGGAAGAGACCCTACGAGCAGTACAGCAACGACCGGGACCACAGGGGTCACCGGCCGTACTACGACAGGTGAGCTGCTCCCGCAGTACCTCGACCAGGACGGCAAACACGCAGATATGTGTGACCGTACATATATTTAAGATGTAAATGTTGCTCTAAAATGTTTAAGTATATAAAGCAAACACGCTGTCACTGATAGTATATGAATTCAATTTGAGAAACAAACCACAGGAACTTGTTAAAACCACTGTTTTCTTAGCTGGGGGTCTTTAAGATCTTCCACCTTTAACTTTAAATGATCTTCTTTAGGCATCCGGACCCCAAAAGACGGCGCCCCGACGAATTCCGTTCCAACTACCACCAAGGAGCTGAAGGCTCCCTTCAGGACTTCAGGAGGATGCCGGACCACAGACCCGCGGGTCCGTCAGGACCCGAACATTACAGCAGGCCCTTCCATCCCGACAAACCCCCTCCCCTTTTGGACCCTCGCTCCCCTCTCAACCAGAAGTCCCCGCAGGACTCCCGCTCGCCTTTGGAGCGGCCCGGCGAGCCCAACGCCGTAACAGACCCAAACCGGATCAACCGGAAAACATAGTCAAGCATCACCAAACTCGTGACCTCTTTTCTCTCGCCACTTTGCCGGCCCCTGGGGGGGAGGAGCTTGTTTCTGTCTGTCTGTCAGGATGGAAACACACAAAAAGGTGCATCATAATGTATACAAACTGGCTGCTCAGTCAGTGGCGGTGCATCTGGAGCGCTAGTCCCATGGACTACTGTAAGGAGAATTTAGGATATTTGAATGAAGGACTTTCAATCCTAAAAGTGCCTAAAGGTGTTGGCCTCTGGAGCCGTGAAGGGATTCTTCCTTAAAGAACCAAGACATCTTTTTTTTTATTTTTTAAGTAGCTTCATCGCAAATGAGGACAGATTTGTTATCATTTGCACCTTAAGACCTTTCGATCATGGAGCTGAACTGACTGATAAAGGTTTCTCCGTGCTGGATGGGGACGGGATTCTTCCTCCTCTGGCTTTTTTGTCTTTAAACAAACTCCCGGGTCTCCTGCTCACGGTGGAGTCCCTCTGTAATGGTGTTGATCACTGCGATCCTTTAGCTGGTGTCACTTTAACCACGAGAAGGCTGTCAGAGCAGCATTTATTACAGCCCCGCTCCAACACTACAGATTAAAGCTACTCTCTTCAGTATTAGGATTCTAAATTCATCTATTTGAGGCTTTTCAATTATTCAATCCGCCTTAAATCTGTCAATTCAGTTTATTTAGGCTTGACTTTTTCCATCATCCACCCTTAAATTAGCAGATTTTAAAGGTCATTAGAAAGGGTTTTGTCTAATAGGTAATTTTTTTCCCCGTGCCAAATCTCCTGTCGCCATGTTTTTGTTTGTTTTTTTGTTTGTTTGTTTGTTTTTGTGCCTTAATGTTTTGTCACTGTGCTGAGGGCTGGAAGTGTTGGAGGAAAACTGGACACATCAGTTCAAACCTGAAGAAGGGACCACAAACGCTGGTAATCCTTGAGGTTTCTGTGATTTCTAGAAGAGCTGCTGAAATTATGGAAATATGAAGAAAGACGATGTTTTCAAGAAGCTAAAAAAAAAAACCCAACCCAATCTTTTGTCCTGGGCACTCCGCTGAGCTTTTACAGTGAAGAACAACCTGCTCTTCTTTTTCTCCCACTTCAAGCAAACACCGTCTGTACCGTTTGTTCTGCAACTGGAAGAATGAAAATAATTTATATTTGTGACCAAAACAGAACCACTCCGTGAGATTATGTGGTGTTCATATGTTGAGGCATATGGAATAAAGTTTGTTACACAAGAAAAGGAGCATCGTCTGACTGAAAGGCGAGCAGCAGCAGGTGACACTAAATCCACTATGGAAGATTAAAAGCTTGCTATGAGCTTTTTTGTTTTGATTGGGATCTCTGGTTTTAGATGGAAAATGGATTTTTGTCTATGCTCACATTTATCTTTGATTCATTTCATTGTTTTAGATTTTTCCCTTTAGGGAAAGATTTTTCCCTAAAAACATACCTTTTTTTTTGTAAAAATCCAATTTTTAAAAAATGTCAATTACAAACCAGTACCCCCCCCCTTTTTTTTATCCAAACCTTCATCTTCTTTTGCAAAAAAGTGCAAAACTCTTGTTTTCAGTTATGGAGTGACTGATCAGCTGCATTTATTCACTGTAATGGATCCACATCACCTTTGTTTATCAGAGCTGATTTTAGACCATCTGCACAAAATCTCTACAATTCACCACGTATCTTCTGTAAAACCCAGACTTTCCCGTCATTCTGATTGTCGAACAGAAATGTAGTTTGTTGCTCCAGTCTTTTTCTGTCCAGTACTTGATATTGAAGACGTGAGGCTATCAAATCCTGAAAAAAATCTTTTTTTTTTTTTTTTTTTGCTGTGTATTCTGTGTGACCTTTAAGGCCCGGTGACCTTTACACACCTGAGCTGTGAATTTTTTTTTTCTTAAGCTGACCTGCTATTTTTCAAACCATATGGAGTATTCATAAGACACTTGATCGCACTGAACAGTCATGTTATCAGGAGGATTTGTATTCAATGTTTCATACTGTGTACATTTGGAGGTGCTTGTATGTACTTGTGGAAACAGTTCAGAAATACTAAAAAAGTATCAGGTTGCCAAGAACCATCTGAATTCTGTTTATGTGAGGCCAAAAGCCACCATGACAGTTTCCACAAACTATCACCCCCAGCAAAAAACTTCCTAAACAGCTGAGAGAAATCTGAAGCTTCCAGATGTTTAGCATATTTCTGGAAATGGCTCCAAAAATACCCACAGACATGGAATGCTTACATGAGCTACAACAGCATAGGAAACGTACGTAATTCTAAACCTCTGCTACTCTCAGTCCTGCTGATACCACAGTTCTCCAGCAGGGGTCAGTAAAGCACCGCAGAGTAAAATCAGATCAACAGTTTGAGACACAGTGGCAGCTTCATAACAAGAATTTGTCTTTTATTCAATAAATAACTTACATTGTAAACAGCCGGTGTGGGACCACATTAGATTTACATACAACATGGTTTGAGTAGTTTTTTTTTCTCCCATCCAGCTATTTTTTTTAAATCCTATTCATAACCATCACAAGGTAAATCAAAAGAAGAGCTAAATGTAACAAAATAAAAGAACGTAAAGTGCTTCAAAGTGAAAACAAACACCGCAGAACATTTTCCTACATTCTGGTCTCTGGAAGATGAGTTGTGGTAACCTGTGTAACTCTGAATCACTTCCATGACGACAAAAAGATGCGCTGAAGTAAAGTGTTTGTTAAAAAAATACATATATATATCCTGAAAGAACAAAGGCTCACATTCTTCAAAACATCTCGAGAGATACGTTTCAAAACACATCTGGTGATACACACTACCTATTTACAATCGTATGATACAAACGCACAACACAATTTACATCTATAAACAAGAGTCAACGCCACAATTGTTTTTGAAGGTTTTTTTTTGTCTATCGTCATCAAACTGCACGGATACACATTTCAAAGCAGTAGTAAGGCCTGCCACACACTTCAGTGTAAAGAAGAAATGACTGCAGAGACGGCACACAGAAGCCCCAGAACACAAGCGCTGCACCTCACTGTATGCAGGGGTGACACACTCCAGGCCTCCAGGGCCAACATCCTGCTGGTTTTCAGAAGATCCTGCCTCATCTGCAGCAGATTACCTGCCTCAGGTGTGTTTAGCCAATGAGGAGCTTCAATTTCAGGTTAGTTGGAAAACATGTAGGCCCTGGAGGGCTGGAGTCTGTCCACGGTCCGCAAAAAACCTAGTTTGTCTGATAGAGATCCAAAAAATGGATGCGTTCTTAGTTTACGAGTTAAGTCTGTCGTCAGGCAAATGTTGGCACAGGAAGGTGTTCTTTGGCATCGACTTAAGCCATGAAATCACATCTGAACACATATGCTAATCATTTTCTCCCTAAGATGCTGGAACGTTAGCACAATCTCTAAATGCTTAACTGGCTAAATGAGACACCCAAATGGCGTTAACAGTATCTACATGACTGTTGAGCGGAGATGTGAAACCGCTTTGTTGATCTATAGTATGTTGTGAAAACACACCACAAGCATTTAGTTTGTTCTTCTGAGAGAAACCCTGATCGGTGTGTCAGCTCCAGCCCAGGAGCTTCTGGGATCACTGAAGCTGAGATCTAGGCGCATACGCACAAGTCCCTGATGGAGCTCGCTTGAATCCAGTGAAGATCCTCATCTTTTCCAATTCTGAAAGTTTAGGTGCAACATAAAAAATCACGGGAAATATTTTTCCCACCGGAGTGATTTTCCCCTCCTCCTTTTCTCTCCCCCCCTTCTCATCTCATTTCTGGAAACTCCTGCACCCACAAACACTCAAAATTAACCACAGATGCTGGATTCTGCACATATTGTACTAATGCGCACACACACACACACAAACCTTCCAATATAACCCATTAATCTTCATTGCAGACAACTGGAGACGCTGTTCTGACATACTTTTGGCTGGATGCTTCCTCCAAAAGGCTCCAGCTTCTCCAAAGCTGGAAACTAATCAAACACAGAGCTGCTTCTGGCCGAAGGTTAACAAAGGCCCCCGTCAGGTCCTCCTGCTTTGCCACATGAACCACAGAGAGCGTCGCTGCCTTGGCACCAATGTGCGGATCAGGAGAGGGAGGATCAGCGAACATCTCTTCCTGCAGAAGATCATCTCGTCCGGCCTTGTCTTGAATATGGAATTGAATTCCCGGTGGATATCCTGAGCTCTGTGGATGCTCTTTCGCTGCCGTTCTCCTCAAATGTCAGCTGAATGGAAGTAATGACAGCGGTGGACCCGTGAAGCTGACGTCAGAACAAACTGTCTCTTTAAGACAGGACTCGTGGCTGGGGTGACCTTAAGGAGCTGCAGGTCAACACAACGATTCTAACACTCACTGACACAACACAAAGCTGCTGATAAACACACTATAGATGAATTGTGAAACATCCAGTCCACAACAGCACAATAAAGTTGAGGAGAAAAATGGAAAGCAAACCGTTGCTCCTTCCGGATGCTCTGCTCAAAGCACGACCAGCTTTTCCTTTAAATAAGTGATATCTGTTACTGTTGGAGTGGAGCATCTTTACATCCTCAAATGCGTAGAAAGCTGCCATGGTGAAGTTTATGTCTCCGGAGGACAGGAGGTCAAACACGCAAGACTGGAAGTACACGTCCTCAACTGGTAGCCGCTCTTTGCACTTGGCTTTTGCAGACTGGTAGGTGAAGCCCCGAGGCCCGGCGCTGGTCCTGGAGCCCGCCCGGGCCCGGAAACTTTCCAAGTCAATCCGCTGGTTGGTCGGACAGCCGTGCAAACACAGGTACAAGTCCTGGTTGTCTCCTTCCTCCACCGAGTTCACCACCTCCTCTGGCATCCGCACGGCAAACGTGAGGTAGCGGCCCACCTGCCGGACCACGATGGTTGTCCCGATGTACCGGGCGTGAATCTCCACGTGCTGACCCAAAACCTTCTCCACGACCTGGAGAGCGTTTGCTCCGTGCCGGTCACCCCCATTCTTGGAGCCGTCTGCGAACGCAGATGGCAGCTGGTCTGTCTCTGCGTGGTACATCTTCTGGTCCACACATTGCTGGAAGTTCTTAAAGATGATGGTCAGCTGCAGGAAGGAGAGAAGAACATGTTTTATTAATGTTTTAAAATAGGGACATAGGGACAAGGCCAACTCTGATGATTCTTTGCAAAAGCATTTCCAGTGGTCTTTTTATTACAATGATGTCGTTTTTAGTCAAAATCAAGTAGTTGTGGGCTGGACCGTTGGCGCAGAGTAAGCCTGACCTCAATTCCTGCCATTCATCGGTTTACAGGCTCTCCTGCTAGCTTACAGCCCCTCACACCCCCAACCTAACATAAGTTTAAACAAAAATGGCGAGTAAAACTGGAGCTACCCAGTCATGCAGTAATTGAGCCAGATTCAAGCTCGGATGAGGAAACCAAAGACGTACATGAATCTGTGTGTCTGCATCAGGAAGGAGCAGAGCAGGGTAATAGATACCATTTTTTTCCAAACAGCATTTTTCGGTCTCTTCCTAAGTCACAATTATTTAAATAAAGAAATATGTAGAAATAGGGCTGCACGATGTGAGTAAAACTCGTGATATGCGATATTGGTGAACAAAGAGCAAACAACCAAAAACTTCATTCCCATTTCATTGCAACAGTTAAAAAATTATACTCCAAATGACCCTCGTCGACATAGGAGGCAAACAGCTAACATAACAGGGCTCCATCTGATTGGTCAAATGCATAAAGGGATTTATATGATACGTTAAATACTTCAAGTTGCCAAAAGATTGTTGTAGCACATTAAGGTAACCATTTATTGCAATTTTCGCTGTCTTTTGCGATATTTGTATTGCACAGCTTGATGTTGTGATAACGATAAATTTGCGGTATATTATGCAGGCCTATGTAGAAATGTGATTTTAATCTTGATTTTCTTAGTATATATCCGCCATCCTGAGACAAATGCAACAATAAGTTAAAACACCAAAAACACAGTTTTCTTCAGATTGGGTCCTTAAAGCTTTTGCATAAAGAAACAGCTAAGTGGCAATATGCCTCTACCTCCCCCACTTCTACCCCTTCAAGTGTCACATTTCGGGGTCGGCACAACACCGGGGAGGGGTGGAGGGTGGGGGGCAAGGTAAACGCCCTCAAAAAAACACGAGTCCCGACTGTGTAAAACCAGGCCTCAGTTTGCAGACACAAAGACGATCCATTCATGGTGCTGCTGAAAAACCTGCCGCTGAACCCCCAGAACTATGCTCCAGGGAGTGGCGTCGGGCCAGCACACAGCAATGTAGTCAGCAGCTAATTAAGAGAGGCTGGTCAGGACTGTCGGAGCTCGGTTTCATGGGACACCAATGAGCCATTGTCAGAGCAGTGACACAAAAACAGCCAGGGTCTCTGATTCCTGCAGGCTGGAGACAGGAGAGTGGCTTCAATATCCTTCTCTATTAGCTTGACAATTCATGTGTTACACCAGATTTGTCTCAATTCCTTTGGCCTCCCCCACCTCTCCGTCTATTCTTGGCCCAACTCAGACAGAAGCAAACGAGAAGAAGGCCACCTCTGTTATCTCTCCATCAGATGGAAGACAGTCGGCTTGCTTCAGTGAGCCCAGCGGTACCGTAACGGTGCTTACACCGATCTCCTACCAGAAAGGCTTTGTTTGCACAGGTGGCACCGGCTGCTCGCTTGTTTTTCCTTTGTCCAGAATCAGGCTCTTTTCTAAAGCCCTCTCATTCGCTTCCAAGAAAAGTAAAGTAAAAATGTAATTACTTTTTTTTTTAAACACCACACTTAATAATAGTGTCATTAAGAAGGCCTGATTGCAGGAAAATTATATGATTAAGGACAAAGTTCTGGTGTAGCTCCATCTAAGTCCTGCTGCTATGAACCCCAGCTTCCATCGCTGCTGGAGCCTCGCCAAATCCACAAAACTCCCATGACCTCCAGTTTTCCCCAAATCTATTTCTGCAGCAGCCGTCCAGACGAACCGCTGCAGCGTTTAACCAAACGACAACAATCATGTGCGCTCTGCTGATAACGCCACAAGAGAAAATAAATACCTCCTAATGGGGGAAAACAACCCAGCTTTATGCAGACCCTCAATTCTGTGATCGGTAATGGCCCCCTCCCTCAAGCACTGCAAACATCAGGAGGAGTCAAAGTGAGAACTGGAGCCTCCATGTTGGCGTTTGATGCAGCTCTGCTGCAGCATGTCATTTACACGGCTTATCAAGATCTCTGCCATCATGTCGGACTTCTTCCTTTGTTATTATGGAACTCATTTAAAGCTGACTGAAATCCAAAGAATCTGATAGAAGAAAAGAGCCATCAAAACAACAGATTTCTGGGGTTTTTTGCTCCTCAGATGCAAACCAAACACATTTGTACAGTTGAGCTTCTCACTTATTGGGTTGAATAATGGGATGTTGAGTGCGGGGCTGCTTGTGTAAACCAACTGTCAGCAGCCAATAAATAACAATCAATACAATATTTATCTAAATATTTTTCGAGTGAAACCGGCCAAAAATCTTTTTTCCAACACGATGAGCGATTACTGCTTCTGCTCTGGATAAATGGCGTGAAATACACTCATATTGGTTTTTCAGGCAGCAAACATTCAAATGCAAATGAGTGGTCAGTTATAAGCAGAGTCGATGTAGATCCTCACCTTAGTGGTGGCGGTGGCTAAAGAGCCTGGAACCACAGGTGAATTGGTCACCTGGACAGACAGGTATTTGTTGTGGATGAGCGGCCAAGCTCCTTCCACTTTGCATGTTTGAAAGTCGTCACCGAACGTTCTGAGGTGCGGGACTCCAAAGAAGCCACAGTGCGTGTAGTTGGAGGGCGGCGCGTTGCGTGGAAGACTGTGCTCATAGTGGCAGCCTTCGGGGCCACTGGAGGGCTCCTGGCTGGTCAGGACCGGGGGAGGTGGGGGAGGAGGGAGCGGGGTCCGGGCCCGTGGCTGGGAAGTGGGTTCTTCCTTGGAGCAGTTGTGTTGGCTCATTAGATCCCCTATGCCATGTTGGGCGGAGTGATACGTCAAGTCGCCCCTACAGGTGCGTGCCGTCCGGCGCACACAGTTGTCGTACGCCCGAAGCGCGATGCAGAAATCCTCCTCTGGACCAGTTTTTGAGGCAGAGGCCCATAATTCAGAATTACACTTGAGGATCTTGCACTGCAGACTCACTGTCATGAGAAAAAAATAAGAGTTCTTTAAAAAAAAAAAAGCAAAACTCTCTAGAAACATGAGTCGTTTCTGTTTTTTGAAAGGCATACTTTGCTTATCCTACCATCTAAGTTCTATTTATTCTATCCAAAACAGGAACAAAAAACGCACAAAAACATCCAAAATGCTATAAACATTAATAAAATAGACATTTCTTTCCTTTTCACCCATTGTTACAGTTGAAAGTGAACCCAAGCAACAGCAAAAGGCGTACTATAAAATAAGAAACCGTTTATATTTATGACTTATTAATACTTCAGATGAGATTTTTTTTATTCCACTACATTCGATTCTCTCTATAGTCACAATTCTTCAGGAAAAGCTCAAAACATTTCACTTTTACCTTTAAAAAGTATGATGAAGTAGTATGATGTGATATGCACTTCTTTACTACTCAAAGTGTAAGGAAAGCTAAAGCAACACTTTGAAGCCCCCGTTTAAAAACAAAAAAGAGGTTTCCACTGCTCTCCTCAACCGCAACAACAGCTCAGCGCTTCCCAAGCATTTGATGGATGGCAATCAACTAATCTCAAACTCAAGTCTCAGCACACGATCCCTTTGTTCTGTGATGGAAAGTGATTTCAAAGAGAAGATGATGGTTAACCAGTGCTGCGATAGCAAGAGACCATGTGACCTGAATGTCAACAGCGTGCTGCTCTACACACACGCTTAAATAACTACAAGATTACTTTGCTATTACACTTTTTAAAAAGTGAAAATTAAAGCCTTTTTCTTTTAGTTGGTAATTCCACCTTGAAATATGTCTTCACGTTTATGGTTATTTGTTAAAGCTACGCTTATTCCCTTTTTTTTCTCCTAGGTTTAATTTGAACACTCTTTTTGCAGAAAAATAACAGTGAACCCTAATTGAAACACAGCCAGGATAAACAAAACTAGGAATGAGAAACGTCATCAGTTTCTTCTTTCAAAGCTTCAATATGCGACATCTTTGTGTCATCAAGGGATGACATTGTCTTTTTGAAGCATTTTTCAAGCATTTAAGGGAAGTCCAACCTTTAAAAAAACAGTTATTTGTGTTAGGATTGTGTTGTTGGCTAGCTTTAAACTAAAAGGAGCTGCTTTATCTATCAATTGTATTGATAGAATTGTACTTAGTTATAGATAAGAAAACAAAAATCTCTGCCTTAAGTCAAGCAAAAGTTGGAATCATGGTCGCTTGGAAAAACCAAAATAAAACTTACTTGGTGCATGTCTCTTATCTTCCCAACTCCACTTTGAGCTGTTTTTTGTTTAAAAAGATATTCTAAAAAAAAAAAATTAAACCTCTTATTTGAGTAATCATGGGATTTATTTAAGACAAATTCTAGTCATTTGTGTTAAGATGGTGAATAGATTTGTGTTAGCTAGCTTTAAGCTGGTTTATTAATCAATTGTTGTACTTAGGGAAAAAAAAGAGAAGAATTTCTCCATTAAACACATAAAAGTTAGCATTTTTGTGGTTTTTAAAAAATACGACTAAAGTATGTGGAGCAATTTTTATCTTGCCAGCTGGACTTTGAGCTGCTTTTCCTTTGAAAATATATATCATAAAAATGAAATGAGACGATCATAACTCTAGGTCGAAACACCTGCGAGTAAACTAAGCTAATGCCAACTTAGTAGTTTTCTTCATATTTTGTTTATGTTTCTTTAGTAAGGTCAGCTTTTATGTTGTATCGCAACAGTACTTTTTTAATAACTAAATGTTGATTTAAAAAGTAAAAAAAAAACGTGGACTGACTCTGCAGCTCAAGCAACGGTACTAGTTCGTTGACTTCAAGCTAGCTAACGGCTGAGGTGACCCTCTAACTGCCCCCTACGAGGCACTAACTTTTTAAAAATACTATTTTTGTTTGTTCACAAAGTTCAAAAGTGAGACTTACCGGTTGGAAAAAGTGAGACAAGAACAGCCAGGACTCTGCACACTTCAAGCACCGAGGGTCTCCCTCTTTTCCCCATAACCATCCATCCAGCTCGGGGTCGCACTTTACTCCTCTCCCTGGTCACATGGGGGTTGGAGGGAGGGAAACAAAAGTTAGCTCAAGCCTCGATGGGGGAAAAAAACTCTCAAAACTCCACGGCAGAGGGGGGCTCCGTGCTCTCATCCCTGCCTCTGCGACACTGACTCGTTGCCCTCTTTTGTGTAAGAGCGGCGTGGCGAGGCGCGGCGGGCGGCGGAGCTCCGATCTTCTCTGGGAGAGTGTTTGTTCGGGGGGGAGGCGACGCCTCCTCGGAACAGCGGATCCGTTCAGCCAATCACAGCCCTGCTTTGATTTCAACCCCCCCCCCCTCAACTTTCTGCGACGTCTCACGTTACACCTTGATGTGCAGACTTGCTTGACTTTTGATGAACCACCAGACTCTTTCTGCCCCCAAACCGAGCAATAAAAGCGTGTTCAGACTCCAGAAACAACCCAGATGAGTTGTGTTTCCCACCATATCAATTCACATAAAACTGTTGTGTTCAATGATTCTATACTATCAGAAATAGTTTCATGTGATCTGGAAAAACGATTACAATGTCACAAATGTGTTCACTAATATGATAAAGGTCATCCTCATTAAACATGTAAACAATAAGATGACAAGGCATAACATGAATAGATTATTTATCGTTTTTTTGTGTATTCCTTTAGCTTTTTAACAGGTGTTCTTCTCCTTTCTATTTTCTAACAAACTTGAGTTTTTCCTGCCCTATAACAGATGTCTGCCTATCCTCTCACACTACAACCAGTCCCAGCAGATGGATGATCACTTTTATCTAATCTGGTTCTGTTGGAGTTTTCCTCCATACTGTCCCCTTTTGCTCTTTCAGTGCAGGGATTACATAGAAAACCCCCTTAGTGTAACCTGTTGGCCACTTATATCAGCTATTTTACAATTAAGACAATTTGGGGCTAATCAAAAGATCCGGAATTAATTGAACTCTAGCAATAGTTTAATACTCTAGCATTGCTTTGGTTTAAATTACTTTGTCTCTTTTATAGTGAGACCACCTCCCTTGTGAGCTGGCACCTTTTGTTTTTTAATTCAAAGTCCTCCAACTGCTCACCACTACTGATTGTGTGTGCTGTCCAAAATGTTTAGCCTAAACATGTTTAACTTAGGAGAAAAAAATAAATGAATTTGACTTTTTTGTGTGATTCTTACATAAACTAAATCAACTTAGAATTCATGTTAAAAGCCAAAGACATATAACCTTTTAGGTTTTGAATGAGTTTTGGATTTTCCAGAGTTTAGATAAAACACACATTCACATAACAAAAATTATGCTGTATATAACCTTAAAAATGTCTGACCCATATTCAATTTTATCCTTGCATTGGAACACTTCCTGCCTGATCAGCAGCTAGACTTTCCCGTAAGAGCTATAACATTGTTGGTGTTTGTATTATTTTTCCTTTACATTTGACCACATTTACAAAAATGCAAACTGAAGTTCAGCTGCTGGGCTCCTCTGGAGCACATAACAGCCACATGTGCTACATTACTGCAGCCTTTCATTGCCATTTAACCTGAAAGTCAGGTTGTGGCTGGCAGTACAGTATTTTTCCAGAAAGGTGAATGTCTTTGTGGTTGCTGTGCCTCTCGCGGGTGATGGATACGTTCATGTACAATAAGGTCTAAGCCTACACATGTCTTCAACAAGGGTGGCCCTGTGCATGCTAACTTCCAGCAGCAATATGCCAGGCTTTCACATCTGAAATGAATGAGCGCAGCTGAAAGGTATAAGCTGCTCGCTGAAATGTTTTGATGAATTGTGGAATATTTTAGGACTGTGGCTTTAGCAAACCCTAACCCTGGAATGAAATTGTCTTTTAGCACCTTCGAGGCTTTGATGTATACATTTGTTTTAAATATGGATCGACTGATGGATGGAAACGCACAAAAAGAAAACACCCTGAAATCACTGCAAATGTGTCAGATCAAAGCAGACCAAATGCATTATGTGTGTGCATTATTTAATCACTGCTGCACTCATCCTGCAGTTTACAGCTTCTTGCATAATTTGTTTGATTGATTGATTTTTTTAAACAGATAGAATATTTCAAAATGATAAAGTTTCGTTTCTTGAAATGATTTCTTTCTATAAAGAATAAGCGATTCCTGTGGGTGTTCACGGAAAAACACATGTAGGGTGCATGTTCTATGAAAATTGAATAAACGAATGATTATTTTCATCAGATTTACCAATTCAATCAGCACAAAATTAGATTATTTATCAGACATATTTTACAGATGAGGAGGTAAAGCACAGTCTAAAAACATCTGAAAATAAAGTCTAATCAAGATTAATGAATGATTTGACTCTCTAGAATCATCTTTTATTGTGCATTATCTCCAGCAGTGCATGCTTGGAAATTCATTTGGCAAAAATATCAGAAGTCTAATAAAACAATGCGCTTTTGCCCTCGATTTGAGCTAAATTATGCACACGCCTTTATTGATCTTATTGCAAGAATTCTCCAAATGCCTCCAGCAGGGGGCGCTCTTAGGGAGCCCCAAATTGAAAGCTGAAATTCTGACGTGAGCGCACATGGCTTAACGAGGACAAACAAAAGTGTCATTAAAATGTGAGTTCATGGGCAGCTCTCTAATGGCGTAAATTTGAGCTGTCATGCAGGTGGAGGGTAATTTGTCTTTCTGCGGGATCCGCCAGTCAGATTATAGTGGGCTTGTGCGTTTGTTTGTGGCTCTGATAAATCCTAAAATGAAATAAATACATTTTTTTGTTTGCAGCCGAGACAAATTGATGCAATCTCTATTATTGGGTATTTTTCTTAGAAGCACAGCAAAAATGTGTGTGTCTTTTAAATAAAAACAATACATGACACACCTTTAGGTGATTAAGGCTCGAAATGTACTAAAGTGACACAGATTTCTTTTTAAAAACTTATAAACTGTTGATATTATTTCTAGTAGACCAACCTTGGTGACTGCATGGGCTCTCGGCGGCTTTGAAAGTCCTGCAGGAACCCGGAGGAGGAGAGCAATCAGGAGCGAGAGGAGTCAGAAAAATTAAATATTCCCCCTCGAAAATCTGCTCAGCGGTTTTCTGGTCTGAACATCCGTTTGTCTGTGCATGATCAGCTCCTCCAACTCTCCAAGTGCGCGCAAATCAAAGTGACCCCCCTTCTCCTCAAAGATCCACGTCTTCTCTCAGCCGGTGGAGTCGGATCTCATCTGCCATTTCTCTAACTCCTTCCGCCGATCAGAAAGGAGTCACTTTCATAGATTAGCTCCAGTGATTGGTCTCGATCCGCGTGCAGAATCTTAACCGTTTAGTTGTGGTCGTCGACGAGTGGAGAGAGGAGCCCTGAGGGCGACGCTGCTGGGAAGCCAGATCCGCAGCCTGGATGTTGTGAAATGGCTTGTTAGAAAGTGTGAGAGAGACAATGATCGACTCTGCGTGACGCCGCATGCAAGCCCCGCATCTCACAGCCCCCACTCCTCCAGCAGCCCCGCTCACTAGTCACTCTGGACGCTTTTCAGAGCTGCTGCATGCACCCTGATGTCATTGAAAGCCACTTCACTTCATTTCATAAGATTTGTTTTCCTCTGCACCTTCGCCCATAATATCTGCATTTTATTTCAGAAAATCGGAATTTCCTGCATCTTCAGGAAATTTCCAAATAATCTGATGTCCAGAAGTGTCTGCCTGATGATCGGCAGCAACGCTGGATCCATCAGCCCCCCTCACCGTTGAAAATCAGCGGTTTCAAAGCAGGCAAATCCCCAATCATCAGGTGTAATGGAGGATCAGATGGACAAACACTTGGCAGCATGGGAGGAGGAGGTGGGCATGTGCTCAAAGGGCTGTGAGGTGGTTGCACCTGTGTTTTAGGATCAGACTGCATGCAGGGAAAATACCACCATGACCCCCCCCCCCCCCCCCCTCTAAACCCTCCCCTCAAAGCCTTTCAAGCTTCAGAGCAGCCTTCTCATGTGCTCCAGTTTTGTTCCTGCAGGAGACAGATCAGGATTTTATACCCATGCTGATGGCCAGGCCCGGATTCAGCCATCTATGGGGTGCATGTGCATCTTTCTGTCTGTCCATCACTACGGTTTTGGGTCTTTTTCATTTTTTTTGTTGTTGTTGTTGGTTTATTTATTGCTATTTTTGAGGGATTGTTTGGTAATTACATTTTATTTCTTTAGGTGGCTTCGGGTTGGGGGGGGGGGGGCAGTCACAGCATTTGGGGGGGCGGGACATTGCCCCCCTTTTCCCATGTCTATATTAGGCCTTGCTGATGTCTTACTAATGCAGAGGAGTTGGAAACCCAGCGAGGATTCGAGTCCAACGCTAACGCAGAAAATTTCCTTTGCAGAATCCTGTCACATGACATCATCTTTTTTGTGCACCCAGCCAGAAAATGACCCCTGTAATCCACACGTTTACTATCCGCCCCGTCCGCCCCAGATGGCTGCTGAGAGGCAGCGCACATTGATTTACCAGAAAAACATAAAAGAGTGACACCCCAGTGTGAAAACAATGCCTTTAGAGGTGGCGGCCCCATCTCAAACACAGCTGGTGCGCACGGTGAGGCTCTGGAGTCAGCTCACATGGCAGCTTCACGTGTCCTTCTGCTAATGAAGCCAACAGGAGTATTTGATCTCCTTCAATTTTTAGAATCAATCATTTGCAATCAAGCTCATGCTGCGACTTACACACAGACACAATGAGTGTCCCCCCCCCCCCCCCCAAGGACCCTCTAATTTCCTTTAGTCATCACAGATTTGCCTCAGAGCAGTCTGAGGTGGAGAAGAGAAATGTCCAAAAGTTGTTATTTTGCTAAACTAAAATATGCAGAAAAAATCGATTTTTTTAATCAAATTTTCATAAACCTCAGTTTTCTTTTTATCATGTCAGCAGAGGTCTTTATTTCAAAATATTTCCCTTTTACCAGCAGCAGTCCAACCTTTGGACAAAATGCCAGCAGTGATTTTAGCTGAACATTTGTCAGTTCTCCTCCCTCATTGTAAGAGAAATCCATTTTTTTTTAAACTGCTGAGGGTTTTTCCCACCTTTTTGCAAAATATTTTGAAGAGCTTGGGTGTGAGTTAAGGATGGGAAACCTGTCAAAGGCTGAAGTTCTAAGCAGTGTTAAACACCACATGCTCTAAGGGGACCTTTGAGTTTGCTCTTTTCTGCTTCAGCTGCAAAGCCGTGACCCACCATAGCTTGTGGTGCATCTTCTGTCAGAGGGGAGAACATAGAGAGAATATCCAGATGCTTCAAAGAGATGTAAAAATCAAGGAGTTACCCAAAATGAATGTAAATATTTGTTTGAAGTTGAATAAAATGTGTGAAATACTATACTTGGTTTGTGATTGCTTATATAGTGATAGTGAATAAGTGAGGATTATTGTTGACAGACATTTTCAAAGTGTGTCCTTATGGATAAATATTCACACTTTACAAAAAGGTTCCAATAATCATTTCATAATTATTAATTATGGTTATGCAATCCCTGTGAGGCTAAAATTTTTTAAGTAAATGATTACTTTAGACATTAATAAGGCTTAACATATATATTAACTAACGTCTTGTAGATGCATACATAACAGTAACCAATTGCACTGGGTCCGTTTTATCAAAGGTTTATTATGCATTAAGTTAGGTTGAATAATAAACATTAGTTAACTGATAACAAATGCAGAAAATATAAAATAGTACAAAGTAATTTATAAAAGTGTCGGTTAACACTTTATTTAATGGTTAAGTATTGTTTATTTATGCATTAACTAACGTTAATGAAGGGACCCTATTATAAAGCGTTTCCTGATTGCCTCCTATGTTCCTTTTTTGAGCTCCCAATGACATTGGCCACGGGCGTTTTGAACTTTTGGCAAAGAGGGCTGGATTTGGTGAAGTGGAAATGTCTAAGGGCCAACCATTCGGCCTGAAAGTCTTTTAACTATTTTAATAGGTTAACATTTAATTTAAATGAACTTTTTAAAGAGCATGTCACTGCAATGGCATACTTCTCATTTATTCACAAAGAACAAAAGCATCTAACTGGGTTTTATCGTAAATTTGTCAAATTTTTGCACCGTGCGTTCCCATTTAGCTCCTTGTATTTGTGACAGGAGCCTGAAGGCTGGACTTTGGACATGCCTGACAGACTGATTAAACTTCTAAAACATAATTTCAACAAACTCATTTGCTCCTAAAATCATTATCAAACAGCTTAAAAAATGGACAAAAATCATTTCAATTGAAGTACTAAGGAAAATGAGCGTATGTGCGGCTCCAATCTATAGGCATCTGAAATAAATAAATCCACACACTAGACGTGGTCTGTTACGTACTGAAGATGAAAATACTCAATGACGGATTTCATTACAGCCAAACCCACTACTTCTTTTGTTAGCTGATATAATATAAAGGCTGGAATGTGACAGTCCTATTTTTTTCTATGCTAATTCTATTTTGGAATCATGTCATTCTGCAAACAGAACCATGTCGCGCTTTACCAGTAAAAGCAAACAGAGTTATTAGGTATTTATTTATGTTGGAATATGACTGGAATAAGTCATGCATGCTGTGCTGCTTTGTGTTTGTCATGAACTAAAAGAGATTTCACAGACCCCTGCTGGTATCCCTGTATCCCAGGAGCCATTTCCCTTCTTTTCTTTACTATTTCATCAAACAGAAATTGGGTTGGACACTGAGAGTGAGAACACAAGTAGGGTGGAATTTGTGCTTTCCAGAGGCGTTGTGGTTTGCATGGTAAAGAAGGGAAGTCAAATGCAAAGAAGTGCTATTAAAGGATGTTGTATGAGCCCAGATACGGGGTAAAGTGTGCTGCGATCTGCAGCAATAAGCAGGAAGCATTGCAAATTGGCTTGTTCGTGCAAGAGACTAAAATGTGTAAAACCTCATTACAGACTGTCCTTTCTCATCTTGTTGCAGAGAAGGTCAGTCCACCCTCCTTCTCTTTTCCATAGCCAATGTAAAAAAAAGAAAGAACAAAACTGGTGATAGTGTGCACTGACTGCAGCCCAAATAATTAGCTTTCAAAGGAACAAATCTCAATGAAAGATGGATTACGTGAAAAAAAATTGTGGGGAGAAACATTAGTCAACCATAATGTATGACTTTGACTGTGAATGATCATTACAATTTAAAACCTGACACGTTTTTTCTTTTCATTCTTTATTTTCTTTAAGTGCATGTCGGTAAGCAGCTTTGTCTCCACTTGTATCCAACATGTTATAAATGTATGCGAGAATGAGGCTTATCTCTGTCAAACAGCTGCTTTTTTTTAAAAATTTCCTGCTTCTAAGGTTCTGCACACAAAAAATAAAATAAAAACAAGAGTCAATGAATGCAAAATGAAATGAGGTTTAATTTCTTGCTGTGAGAATGAGGAAAATAGTGGCGTTGTGCCTCCATTTGTATCTATCTTTACAACAATTATCACAATTGTGTTTTAACCAGATGGTGCAGATTTTACCCCCCTGTAAGTCAATATTTTGTCAGCACCCAAATGCTCATAATTAGGACCCACACTGATGAAAATGGTGTTTCTAACATATTCTTGTGGCGTTTTTCTCATGATGGAGGACATATATAAAGAAGAAGAATCTTAAAATTGTGTTTCTGGGTATTTTTTTAAATCAAATCCTTGGGAATCAGATGAAAAAATGTCATTTAAAAAAGCTTGTAAGTGTGTTACACAAGTTTACTACGGCAAACTGCAAGCTCCTTGCTCTGCTCTATACTGTTACATCCACTTGCAGACAAATAGATCCATGTACTTCTTTGTTTTCCTCGTCTGAGTTTTAATCTGGCTCAAAGCTGTACGCCTGGATAGCTCCGATATTGCTCGCCTTTTTTGTTGCACCTGTAATGTTAGGTTGGGTGTTAGGGTCTGTAAGCTAGTGGGAGAGCGTCTAAACAGATGGGTGATGGGAAAGGAGCGGGCTTACTCCACGCCATCAGTTCGGCCCACAACTGTGAGAAAAATTTCTAATGAAGTACTGCCGCTCTGCAGAAACTTTGTCCTAGAACTTTTTTTTTTTTTAATTTTGGCTAAAAACTGGAAACGCTTTTACAATAGATCAAAAGATGACTTGAGTTAAACACACTGTCTCTTTTAGCGTCTCTTGATTTGGACAGAGGTTTGCATTTGTGCAGCAGAAAATGCTAGAAAGAATACTTTAACCACATCTAAACCAAGTTTGGCGATTGCCAGTGCATGTTAAAGCATGCCTGTAATAACAGAAAATTTCACGCACATAAAGTCATGACACAGAGTCACGTGACTAACACTGTTTGAGGATTCAGTTTTTGGAAAATAAGCAGCCGCGCTCAAAGTCATCCCATCTGGTTTATGTCTGGACTTCTTCAGCTTGGTTGTTTAAGTGCTGTCCTGCAGCGCTGTTGTGTGTGCACAGCTGCAGGAGCTTCACCTCACTTTCGCCTTGCCTTGCTGCAATGGCTGCACCAAAAAGCTCCAAGCGATAGCAAATTTTTTTGGGGCAGCCTGGTGTCACTTGTTGGCATGAGAAACTTTAACCTGCAAATGGAAAATAAAAAACAGGAACAAATTTTTAACTTTCAAGCAATTTCCTAAAACCTTCTGCCCACCCAAGTTTTCAAGAAAAATGCTACAAACTGTAATATTATTTGTTTAAAGCCTGGCAGTTTCCCATCATTACAGCACCATTTGACAGTTTTTCAAACATCACTTTTAGTCCCAGCTGCTCTCCAGCCCTTCTCATTATTGCTTTGACCACACACACTAACTTCACAGTTCCCCTGCCAAGAAAGCAGCGCCCACTAATCCACCATCGTACTCCATTGCACTCTCTAATACTCAAGTTCCTTTTTTTTAATTAAAGAAAATATAACAAACTGTAAAACTTTGGCGCTTTTCACACTAATGTACAGCATGTTAAGTATGACAAATACTTTTAGACATGTATCTATAAAGTGAGGTGGATTTGATTAAAAGTTGGCCCTCTGAACCATTATCACTGCTCAGTAAATGTTTAGTGCAAACCAACCAAGGGCACAATTGCATCGGAAGCCACTGGAAGGACATGAATTTGCAATTTAGAGAAGTGGTGACTGAAAGAAAGGATGGATTTCAAACTCATTAGGATGTATTCCAATCATTTAGCTGGAGCTAATTCCCATAACTGATCCCAAAAAGCCTCAACATTTGATGCCATGTTGCCCATCTTCATATCCTTGCACAGTCATGACATCTCCGTCTCTATGAAGGGGGCAGTGGCTCCATAATGGGATGAGGAAATGTCAGCACTTTGGCTTGTGGGTAATTGAAGAGCTTGTGCACGTCTAATTACAGGAATAAAAAGACTCGGCAATAAATATCATCCCTCTGCGGCAGCAGACCTCATCTCTGGCTTAAATGATGATGTTATTGATTATGCATGGATTATGTAAAATGAGAATCATTGACTAACCGCAGCTCTTGCAGCGGGCACATGTTAATTAAATCAGACTAAAAAAAGGAATAAAAAATATTTGTTGCATTACTGCTTATATTGCTCCTCTGTAAATTTATGAAACAGGAGGTGCTTCCTTCATTAGATACTGATAGCAGTGCCAAAATAACATCCGTGAGTCATACATGCTTTAGGCTGTGTTGACTTTATCTTCTGTCTCAACTTGCACACAGATTCTATTACTGGGAACTTTACCTAAAGCTAGAGCTGATGTCGACACATATAAATCCTCATCATACCATACACGTGCGATAAAAATTGATCAGGTTCCTAAAAATCAGGATAGGAGTTTATTTTTCTTCGTCCTCAAACGTTTTCTCAAGTTGCATCCTGTTTTCGGCTTTAAATGTCTCTTGGCTTTTACACAATTTTCCTTGGTGTAACTTTGTAATTTGAAACAGTTCGTATGGCTCTTTACCTCACGTTGCAAGAAGTGAATGTGGTCTGGATAAGGAGTGAATCGTGGTCTGACCGTATCTTAAATTTCCTCTCATTTATAAGCCAATGAAAACCAATTTCCAATGACAAATGTGTGCAATGATGCTTGCTACAGATGTAGGCTCCCTATTTTAACGTGATACACGATGAGTTTTCACAAAAAATAAAACAATAAAAACAACCTGAAGTTAAAGTCCCACTCTGATCATCTTTAGGATCTATTGTAAAAGGGTGTTTAGTGATGTTTTAAGTATGATTATGATGTTTTTAGCCAAAAAAAAAAGAAATCTGGGTTACTTACCAGGACATGTGGGCAGGACCGTTGGTGTAAAGCAGTCCGACCTCCCTTCCCCTCCCTTTGCTGAAAGCTTTCCTTAAAAACCTTGCGGTGTCCCTAATGCCAACAGCAACCTTATTTGACCGAGTTCGGATAGAATTTCTTACATAATATGCTGCATAATCATAAATAACATTGTTTAGTTTCTAAGAGGCTTAACTGCAGATTTTGAAATCTTCCACTTAATTTTTTTTTTTCATGGAAGCAGCACTTTTCTGAAAGCATGCAAACCCCAAACTGCGGCAGCCTCTTTCATTCAGCTGCGAGCACTCAGTCATCAGATCAGCACATAGCTATTACATTTAGCACCCTGAAATGACCCTGAGCTGCCACTTTGTGTGACAAGACAGAACCAATCTAAAAATTGCTCCCTGTTCTTTCAGACAAGCAATCACTGCTGCCCTGAAATTGCTGTGGATAAAAAAATAAAATAATAACCCATACAAATAAATGGTTTAGGGATTGTCAGAATACATAAATCAAGAGATGATCCTAAAGAGGCAGAATATTTTTAGTTTATTCTTTTTAAAGTAGCAAAAAGTTCTCTGGCAAACAAAATTAAATGGGTAGAATCTAAAAATTTCCACAATTGTCATTATTGTGAAGATGTAAGAAAAGAAAAACTGATTGGAAAAATAGATTTGAGATCTTTGGAAACTCGGATGAAAGTAAAGAACTGAATTATTCTTTACTTTATGATAGACTGAAGTAAGATGACAGATTTAAACAAAGTGCACACTCCTTTAGGTTGGTGATGAAAAAGCAGATTTAAATCAAACTTTTGTGTAAAAATTCACAGCTTAAGAAAAATGCGTGCATGGAGGAGGTTGCATGATGGTGAGGGATTATTGGGTTGCATCTGCAAGGCATGGAATGCTAAATGACTCATTTTGTACAGGTTTGGCATATGTGAGAAAAAAAGTAGAGAATAACTGGATTAAACAGGTCATTTTAAACTAACCAACATGATTTAAACTGCTACTAAATCCCTCCTTTTGTAGCAAAGATGTCTGTGCAATTCACTAACTGTAGCCAAGAAACCAAAGTAAATGTTGTCGTCTTGGTCTTCTGGTTTTAACAAGGATCTGAATTATAATGGAAAAGTAGAAACACCAGCTGTCAGCTGCATGACAGCATGTTTGCATTTGCATCTCAATTCACACTAATGCTTAGTCAGGAGATTGCTTGATTTTCAGCACACTAGATTGAGTCACTTGTCAGATGTGTGGGGTCTAGTGAGCTGGTAACAGCTGTGAGAAGCATTGTGCTGACAATGGGGAACGTACTGGCAACATTTTCAAAGTTTCCACATGAATTTTATTACAGCAGTGAGATCAAGTGTTTTTATTAAATGATGGAGGACAATAATAGCAGGAATGAGGTCAAAATAAAGACTGAGTGAAGGAGAGGCAGCATTCTCTATAGTCTTGAAGCATTATTACCATACTTGGGAGTGATTTTACCAACCCTTTCTTTTCTATGACCTTCTTTAGGAGTGTTAAATTAAACGTCTAAAAAAAGTAGAAGGACTTTTTCTTTTCTTTTTCCTGCTGCCAGTACATCAGCTCTGCAGAAGTAGTTTAATAGTTACATTTGTTTACATTGTTTTTGCGTTTTATTCATTTAGGTTCAGCAAGACTTCCAGAAATCCTTCCACAGAATGATTTGAAAATATTGCAATTTTCCAAACACTGTCTTTGACAAATCAGCAAATAAAAATAACTTTTTCTTTTATTTGATTTAGATGGCGGTTCATGGGAGGAAGAGGCTTTTTCTATACCATTCAGGTCAATGTTAAAAGAACGACTTCCATGCTGTGTTGTGGCGTTTCATCTTTTTAAATCAATATAGATTTTTCCTTCCACACTTACAGTCTGCAGCAAAACAGCATCAATTCAATGCGTTAAGTCGTGCAGCCAAAGACACGTTCAATAAAAGAAACAAGTAAAAAATCAAGTATCAACCATCTCCACACTGAAACTAATGGCTTTCCATCTGTGAAGGACTGAAGGCATCCACGCCACCCTCATTCCAAAATCATGAATATTCGGAATGAGGTTGGTTTAATTAAAGTCTTGCACATGCAAGGAATGCAAATTAAATAAGCACATTATTAAGAGAAACATTTAAACATCTTAGATGAAGCAACAACATTTCTGAGGAAAGCGTATTCTGGGTCTTTTAGAGAAATTGTACTTTCTTTTATTATCCAGCATCTTATTTCAAACAAGACTTTACAGATTTAGGATCATTCTGCTTTAAGGAATAAGAAAAAAACCTGTGTGATGGGAACTTACAAAGACAATCAGAGGTTTGCGATTAAAGAAAAATGGGGATTATATACACTATTGATTTTTTTGGACAGATGAATCTCTCTGACTTTTCCATTTTCCTTTTGTTTGTTTTGCTTGATTTCTAGCACCGATACATCAGTCAGTTCATTTAAAACCTCACGAAAAATCAATTCCAATCCAGCCGTAAGCATGAAAAGAAATTGCTGAAATGTGGAATATATTTAACTTAAATGCATCTCATTTAGGACAATTTTAATATGACTAAATCTAAAAGACAAATTCAACTGTTAAATGTGATGAAATCATGTCGGCTAAAAGGAACACAATGAAAGCAGAAGAAAGTGGAGAAGAGCCAGGACAAAAATGGGAAAATTGTTTTTTTTGGCAATTATCTGCATCCATGTCTGTGTGTGATTGGGGTTGTCTTTAAAATATAGTTAGAATACAAGTAAAAAGAAAAACATATTGACACAATGTGTCTGACAGTGCTGAATTTTGGTTGTCATTAAATCAGCTTAATCGATCTTAAAATAGCCATTAATTCCATAAATGTGGTGATGAGGATAAACCTTTTTTAAACTAATTAAGCAAAGTCCAAATTGTGGAAATACTGTTTTTTCGATAATTCTGGGATTATTTAAAAAGTCCTAGCCAAATTGACTTAATTCTTGTAAATCGCAGGTTTGTACCTGCAAAAGTATATTCCAAACATTTTCTTCATGCAGTTGAAACAGACACAGAAGAAGAAAATCACATATGATGCAACTTTAATGTCAAGGTGCCTGTCAGACTCCTCCCCCTCCAGCTCTGCCTGCTCTGCTCCTCCTGATTGCCACCAGCTGACTACACTCACCTCATCTGCACTGCTGCTTAAAAGGAGACCCAACGCCTCAATTCAACGCCAGTTCGTTGCTGCTTATGGTGACTAAGCCTGGTCCTCAGTTTATGCTCTGTTTGCGCTTGCCTTGCGCTCAGCCTCGAACTAATTCTTACTCTTTGTGTCAGGATAACCAACACCTCATGAGTGACGTCAGCGTGACCATCCCTTCTGCTGCTCTGAGAATCCTGAAGGCTTCACGGCTCACACTTACCGCACTAAGCCCTCCAGCCACGCCACCAGCTGCCATCAAGTCCGGACCTACCTCAGCTACTACTTGGAGAAACAATAAACCTTTTCTCGTCAAAACACTCACCTGTCTTCCTTCTGGGTTTCAGCATCTGGGTCCTCATGCCTTGAGCGTCATGACATTTAAGTTTCAAACAATTTTTTTCTTTGTCAGGGTAAAAGTTTGGAATTCTTAACAGAAATGACTGAGATCTTGTTCAAGTAAGTTTTATTTAAGGAAACATTTGTAAAGAAGAAACTTGAGGAATATGTTATGAGCGGTTAGCTTAGTGTTTGGTGACAGATGGTAAACATTCTATAGGTTTGTTGCTTTTTAACCTTATTTTTGCTTTAAACTTTGACATAAAATATTAAAATAAGAACAATTTTTTTATTCCTGGTCCTTGTCATAAGATAAATATTAAAAAAAACAAAAAAACATATTCCTGTTTACTTCTGTCCACAGTCTGTCCACAGTGTCAACTATCTACCTCATTGCCACCTCTTGCACTTTGACATGTCTACGCGCAGTTTTTGATATGCAATTTTGCACAATTATCTCTGCACTCTTCAGCACAGTTTAGTTTATATTGCACACTTGTATATACTGTTTGTTTGCTTGTTTGATTTTATTGTGTTTTTTACTACTTTTCCCTTCCTTACTGTTCTTGCACTGATGGTGATGCTTAAATCTCATTGTACTGAGAGTTTACAATTGTTCACAATGACAAAGCCATTCTATTCTATTCTATTCTAAAGATATGTGGAGTTATGTTGTGTATTGAATATGATCATGTATTGTGGTACTCTTCATGAAAGAGGCAAGCAGAACACAAAACTCATGTGCTGCATTTGAGGGAATTGGAAACCATGAAATTGAACAAGTTTAACCCTATAGAATCCCATTTTTAAAATGGCAGCGACTGACTATGGAGTCAGCAGATGACGTGACCAGTGCCCCTTTCAACTTTTATACAAATGGTCTCCTAATTCTTTCCATCTGTCCTATTTGCTCCACCCTAATCATTCTGGAAGCTTAAAACCTTGAAAACTTTGACTCAGTGAAACAATTGGGACATTTACATGCCTGGTATTTGGTGCCACTTAAGTTAATATATATTTCTTACCTTTTTAAATGCAGGTTAGTGTTAAAAAAACCTACTTACTGTACTAAACTTCCGCCTGTTTAAGTTTTTTATAGCAGTTTTATACCCTTCTGTTCACAGCCACAGTTAAATTAAGAAAAAATGTTTAACAAGACAAAAGTCTATAGATTTAAAAGGAAACAAGGGATCTACAGTTACACATTTAGCAGTCCAATGTACCATAAAATATACAAAAAGAGTAAAGTTGAGTAGTTCTTTGGTGGGCAGCTGTGTGGGTTATAAAACTAGTGTCATAATGTTGCTTCCAGCTGTTGATACCAACTGGGTTCTTTAAACTGGAGCAGTTGACATTGCTTAACAGGTTTTTCTTCAGGGCAAATTTTATACATGAAATCTTCTTGTTATGAGTAGCTCATAATAAAGTGGTGCTTCAGTGATTACGGTCCAGTCGTTTTTTTGCTTTATTTGCCGTAAAAATAAAAGACAAATGTGTGCTTCTATGGGATAGAACAATTTATTTTTAAACGTGCTTGACATTCTAGCAGACTTTTCCAGATGGCTGACACATGTTTGCTCCCCTTCTAGCAGCACTCTCGCTTTATTTTTTTCCTCATAGTAAGGCGATCTGCATTTGTCATCCCAGCTGTGTCTTTGCAGCAAATTCCAGCAATAAAAACATGGCATCGGTGAAACACCAAGACGTACCGCTGAGAGGGGAATAAGACCGAGTGTGTGGTATAAAGATTCAAACCTTTCCAAAATAAACAAGTGGACGAAGCGTCTGTGCAGAGTCAGTTTTTAAGATGATTAGAAATTGTACAACTGCAAATTAAATCAGTCACAGATAACCACTCTGCCACTTTAAAATATTAAGTCTAATAAAAAAATAATGTTAAATATTAAAATAGTTCTTAAAAGCAAAATGTGAAGTTTCATATTCCATTTTTAGGTGTATGATGAAAATCTGTTTAACCAAGCAATTCAAAGTAAAATGAAACTACAGTTTAGCATTTTTGAATTTATTCCATTTAAAATCCAAATTTATGTAGATTTGATGTGATCAAGTACTGATTGGTTTATACATTTCCATTTCAAAACCATTTTTGTGTGGTAATGAAAAGTGTTTTCACATAATTCATTCATTTATGGGAACTTTTTAAGTTTTAGTGTTAAAACTACAAAAAAAAAATTTTTTTTGCAAGAAATTGCTCCAAAAGCTTAAATTGCTTTAAATTGCTTAAAAAGCTTAAATTGGCATTGAAACTTGTAAACACAAATTGATTTAAAATTGCTTATAATGTACGGCCCCAAAGGTAATATGTTGCATAAAAAAAAAAAAAAAAAATTAGAAGAGCTACACACATGGAAACATCTGAGAGTTTTACTTGAGTATAAAAATTAAACTTCCCCTCCTGCTTTTCTTCGTAAAAATCAAATTTTTTGCATGTATATTCTTAATTTTTTCCACCTGTCAAAGTGCAGTTGTCTCACAAAAAAGCAAAGCCTTTGATCGTCACAAGCAACTGTCAGCTTTTTTAAGGCACCATTCCAAAAGGTTTTTTTTTACCGGATCCAATTGGAACTGCACAGGTCCAACACAATCAGACAGAAAGCACTGTGACAGATGTAGAAAACATGGGGAGTGCGTGAAAAGAGAGCCGGAGCATCATCATTGCTGACATCCATGAACCTGATTTTTTTTTCTTCTCCTTTCATAAGCACAACAAGAAGCAAAGCAAACAAATCGTAGAGAAAGTTTTGTTTCGCGCAGACACTTAAAATCATTTATTACACTGACAGTCCTGCAAGTAGGAACAAGGCACTGTGCTGTTGCTTGATCAGCAAAGCCTTTTTTAAAGCTCCTTTTCTGTGAGCTTGTCTTTCAAAGGATCTATCAGGCCCATCAAAGATTTATAAATGAACGAGCAGAAAATAAAGCATCTTGTGAAAAACTGCTTATTTGGAAAGCAAACACAAGTCGTTGGGAAAGCAAAGAGGTGCACTGCGAATGAATGGGTTTGGAATATAAATGATTTAGTTACCCCATTCTAACAGCATTTCTCTAATTACCTTTCTGTACAGAGCCCTGATCCTTCCCCACAGTTCCCCGACTGCAGCTCTTTGAGCGTCTGGGTTGTGGTAAAAGTGTGCGGCACTAATTGGACTTGATGGCTCGTGCTGTTCTTTGGTCAAAAACCTGTTAGCAACAAGAGCACTTACTTTGTGCATGCTGTGATAAAACTCCCAACTTGTCAGGGTGGTTAAAGTAGTTCCTACAACCTTGGATTATCTCCTAAACCTTCTTATTTTTCTTACAATTTTCATGTCACGGATGCTGGATTTTTAACTTTCCAGGCTCCGAAACCACTGGATGCTGCATGTCAGACATGTCTGCGTGATACCGTGAGGTTCCTTTAACTTTAGGTAGAGACGTTGGAACAAAGAAGCAGTCGTCCTCAGCATTCCTCTCTGTGGCTGCAGTGCATCAGCTCCTCTGGATTTCTTGACACAAAGCGTGGATGTGCAGATCCTTCATGTGTGCCGGAATGGGAGACATGAGGAACAGGTCCCGGCATGCAGTTCCACTCACACAGCTGCATCACTGTGGAAACTTGGCTGACACAGAGAACATCCAGCGAAATAGATGAATAATCTTAGAAGTGACGAGAACACTCCCACAAGATAAACACAGGTAGGTGTGTCTCTGCTTGCACATTTCTTCTTCTTATTCTTTTATTTTGTATGAATTGTGCAGCCATGTTTTCAAGCATCATTCAATCTGACATTGGAAGAATATATAAAATAAAAGGCATTACTGTTTGTTAGTATGAAATCAGATCTTTTGCAGCAATCATCGCATTATGCAGATTGATTGATAACACAAATGCCTTTGAGTTCATTTAGATTATAAACAAAAATGTCCCTTTTTTGTGTGTAAGTTAAAAAAAAAACAATCCAGATTTATCGTTTATCGACACCTTGACAATATTGGCAAGTCACAAGTAATTAAAACCCTAAATCCAGTATTTGAAAAAGTTTTTAACACTGTAAAAACATTCAATAGAAGGACTCTCAAGGTGTTACACTCCAAATAGAGAATTTATTCAAAAGGTTTCCTGGGTCTTCACATGCTCTGTCAGTCTTGATCAGTATTTCTTACAATAGGGAGGGGGACCCTCGCTGCAAGAGGACTGTAAGACATAAAAGGTCACTGCCAAAGAAGCTAGCTGTTCCCAGAGTGCTGTGTCCAAGCACATTTATGGGGTGTTGACAAGAGGGAAAATGTGGTAAAAGACAAAGAAAAAAAGTGCGTGGGCCACATTAGATAGCTCCAGCCTCGAGAGGATTTAGAGACAAAGCTCGATCAGTAATGTAGAGGAGATTCACAGGACTGCTCCAGGAGCCAGAGTGCACATGTGGGTTCTGCTTTAGGCGCGTTTCCTTGAATCAAACGTAGAGCAGAGACAATGGCAGAGGCACCTTTGGCTGAAGTCCCATTAGTTGTCATGCAGCTATAGTGTGAAATTTGCTCTCAGCATTTGACCCATCCCCTGGGGGAGCTGTGAGCTGCAGACACAGCTGCGGTTGGGAACCCCCAATCCAGCCCCCTTAATGCTGAGTGTTGCAGGGAAACACTGGGTCCCATTTTTAGAATCTTGGCCTGCATTTGAACTCACGATCTCCCAGTCACAGGGCGGACACTCTACCACAAGGCCTGGTTTTTGTGATAAAACCTGTTATCTTGAAAATCATGGTCCCACTATTTTATCGGTTGCAACATCAATGCAGTCGTCCACCAGGAAGTTTCAGCCTTCACACTTCCTCCTGCTGATCAGTTGTATTAAACTTCTGATCTCAATTTCTAATAGGACCTGACTTTCAAGCAAACACACTGACCCATTCTTTTAGTTCCTACATGCAGAATCCACAGAACTGTGAAAAAACAGCCCTGAACAGCTATTTAGTGGCTGCAGAGATTCTTTATGCATATTTTTTACAAGAGCAACAAGTGAACTATTGACCAAATATGAGAAAGGGATCGAGTGAGTGTGACATCACAAGACTTACTTCTAGCTAAAAACAAAATGAAGTCAATTCAGCTGCCATCTATTCGTGATACGAATGCCGCCATGTTGGAGCAAGACAAGATCAGTAAGTAGTGATTGATCTAAGTCAACGTTTCTATGGCAAACACTTTCACATTTAGGAGTGAGCTTGATGAAAGTCCATCATTTGGAATGTTCGCCGTGAGACAACGTTGGTTGATTGATTGGTCAGTTTATAATTTTAATAACTTTCTATAACAAAAAACATATTTAAAAAATTAATTTGCAAGAACATGTTAAAAAATAGCAAAGGAAGAATAGTTACTCTGACAAATGTAATGACAGAATAGTAGCTGTTTATGTCTCACTAGAACTGTGGGATTTTGGCTTCTTAGAGCCAGCGGTACTTCCTGTTTGGAACATGAGAGGGAGGGGTCACTCAGTCTAATTATACAGACAATGATTAAAACTGTATTTTCTTCAAAGAACTAATTTTCTCAAACTCTTAACATGAGATTACATTTAGCTGTTTCAACAAGACAAGAATATAATATTTTAAAGACCCACACTGATTAAAATCATATTTTTGGTGTTTTTAACATGTTTTTGTGGCATTTTTTTGAGGATGAAGGACATATATAAAGAAGGAGCAGACGGAAAAATGCAGATGGAAAAAGCCTATAGCTGCGACCTAAGTGGTACAATCGGCGGGCCACAAGCTCCCTGCTCCACTTCAAGTATTCTTACAGACAAATAGACTCATGCGTCTTTTTTTTCCTTGTCAGAGTTGGTATCTGGCTCAAAACTGCACGGCTGATAGCACTGATATTGCTCATCATTTTGGTTGTTAGCTTGGGGGTGTGAGGGACTGTAAGATAGTGGGAAAACATGTGAACAGATGGATGACAGGAGGAAGGTATGGGTTTGCTCCACGCCAACAGTTCCACCCACAACTCAGGGGTGAGTGTCTGGTGAATTATTGCAGCTCTACAGATATTATGTCCTAGAAAATGACAGTTTTTTTTATAACATTTTGCGTAAAAACTACATAATCATACTTAAAAGACCACTGGGAACACTTTTACAATAGATCAAAAGATGATCAGAGTGGAACTTTGTGTCAAGAGGCCATGACTCAACTTCAGGACAATTATCTGTATATTTTTAGGAACACGAGGGATAAATAAATATCACTTTTTCAGCTGATTTACTGAAATACATGTATCCATTTTTAACTGTACATCTTTTCTCCTTTAAGTGTCAGACAGTCATAAACCAAACAAAAATGGGCACAATTTTCCAACTTATTTATACACATTTTTAATAATGTAAAGATTGAATCTCATTTACAAGATAATTGTAAATTATTTCAGCAGCACTCTGCCAGAAACTTCATTTACCTTCATTTGGCTTGTTGGGGCTGTCAGTTTTTTGACTTTGGCCATAAATTACAGCCCATTTGATTAATGGAAAACTACTTTGATGAAAATTTTTACTTTTTTTACTTAGTGACCTTGGGCTTTCACTGAACGCATTTATTAGCTTCTTGCTAAAAGTTGAAGACAGTGTAGTTTATACAGTGATGATGACTGTAGGACAGACAAAAATAGGTTCTTCAACAAAAGGAGCTTGTGTCTGTGCCAGTCAGCTGTTGTACACCTGGGCTCCGTCTGCTTCCACTTCCTGGAGGCTATGAGGTATTTAGAGCAACTCCCAGAAGATCGGGTTGTTGGAGCTGCAGCTACACTCCACTTCTGGAAAAAGCTCTGTGAGCAAAATGAAACGTAAATGACAGTCTGAAACAGAGAATAAACATACAATTTCATCAGGGACTCTAAAGAAACTTTTTTTATTTAAATATGTTCATTTTAAATATTTTTATTTTTTCTTTATTTGCAGAAAGTAAGCTGTTGTGGATTCATCCCTGTAGTTGCTAGTTTTTCATTAACACTGTCACGTTTCTGCTGAGCCCCTCAAGTCAAACTCATTCTGGCAGCCAGGCACCAGGTCAGGCCACCTGTCATCTCATTTCTGCGCTTGGCCTCCACTGTCAAACACACGCAGACATTCCTCCCTTTGCCACACACAGCACCTGCGATTGGCTCGGCTGTTGCCATCACAGCTGTCAGGCTCGGCCTCAATGTTAATTAAACAGACCTCCCAAATAGCGGTTTATTCCACCAGATTGCTGTTTCAGCCAAAGTATTACAGCAGAGAATGAGTCCAAATTTAAATGCCTTCTTTAAAATGTATTCTTCTTTGTTCTAGAATTTGTTTTTAAAGTTTTTATTTCCAACATTATTTTAAAAAATACATTTCTGAACATTTTTATGGATTGCTTAAAATAAGAAAAATAATGTGTCAAAAAGGAGGGAAAAAAATGCTTAAGTTGTTTGAAAACCACGAGATGACAGACACTTTCCTGAAAAAATTTCTAGCAATGAGAAGGCTATTTCTGATGTGTTGGAGACATAGTACGAACCAAAACAAGATTATGAGATTGTCACAACAACAGGCAGACGGCTGGATCCAAATGCAGCAGGTTCATTAACTCAGCTTCAAGTCCACAAAGCTAAATCAGGGTCAGGCAGGCAGGAGTCGATAACAGGCATAAGATCATCAGAATAAAGGCAGATGTCTGGGCAGGCAGCAGGCAAACAGTCAGTCCGGGTCAGGGGACAGATCAAGTCCACAAATAACGCTTGTTAAAGAAGGCAGAGTGGCACAACCAATACTTCACACTGAACTCAGCTCAGTGCAGTGATTCAGTTGACTGTGGTTGATTGAGTGAATGAGACTCAGGTGTGCAGCATCCAGGAAGTGGGGCTCGAACTCTGGAGATGGTTCCCGCTGGTGACCAGAGGGGGAGACAGAGTTCTGACTTTGGACAGATGTGAACACGACCGAATGTCACAGAATAGAGATAAATTATCATAAATATAATCTAAAATAACTAATATTGTTTGGCCCAAAATCAAGCTCATATTCCACATCTGTAATGCTTTGTTATATATTCCCAACATGGAAAAAAAAAGAAAAAAAAATGAAATTATGAGCCACAACAGGTGTAAACAACACCACATGTAAGGTGCTAACTTGCTAACTTGATTTGATGTTTATTAAAGACCCACTCAAATTAAAATTTAACATGTTCTTGTGGCATTTTTGTCGTGAGGAAGGACATATTATAAAGAAAATTAATCCTTAATTTCTCATTTCTTTATTCAAATTGTTGTGAATCAGAAGCAGTTGTTACGTTGGGGTTGTAGGGGTCTGTAAACTAGCGGGAGAAAGTGTTAACAGATAGGATGATGGCAAGGGATGGGCTTACCCAGTCCCAAAGGTTCTGTCCACAACTCAGAGGTGAATTTCTAATTAGCTACTGTCGATCTGCAGAAACTATGTCCTAGAAAACAACACAGGCTTTTGATTTTTGACTAAAAACAGCATGATCACAATTAAAGCATCACTTGGAATGCTTTTACAATAAATCGTAAGATGATCAGAGTGGGACTTTAAGAGAAAAGGATCCATCAGTTTAATTTCATATGCAACAAGTCATTAGGAAGAATTTAATAAAGGATTGGTCTCATAATTGTTTTGTACTCAATACTCCATCCCACAGTGAAATAATATTGAACATGTTTCATAAAAACCATTATTCCTTATTAATAAGAGCAATAGTATGGCAGATTATGCAACAGCCTCACAGAAAGCTTTCCTGCTGTCGTTTGTGAAGCGGCTGCCAGCGGAAAGCAGGAGTTTTTGGCCAAAGAAGCAGAAAAGACACATAAAAATTGGTATTCAGAGTCACGTTTTGTTCTAGTCTCCCTCGTGGATGGGTTTTTACAACACTGTTATTAGATTCACCTCATTATGCAGCAGCAGCGGCAGCAGGAGAAAGGCTTGTGCAAATACCATGCTTTGATCCACTTGGTGGTGTTAACTCCTCCCTGAAAGCACACCTCAGGAGTTAGATGTGGAGTAAAGAGATGAACCCATGCACAAGGACTTTATTGCACTTTTTTTTGTCTGAAAATGACTTTGAGGATGCACACAGGTTTTGTGGGATGACACATGTTCAGGAAGAAAACGCATTTTAATCCTGAATGCTTGTGATGTAAGATTAAAGAACAGTATTAGCCCGATAACCCATGAAAACAAAGCAGTTCTGTTGGGTTGAATGGAATGATGCAGAGGTTAAAGGGGTGCTGTGTCTTTCCTTCCTCTCTGAGGGTCTGTTCTTCTGGTTCAACTCTGACGGCGGCTTTGATGTTTTGCAGAAAGTGTAAATGGGAGCCGAGCTGAATGAAGCTGCTGGACATCCACTGTTTGAGTGACTTTTCTCTTTATTTCTGAGCAGCAGTAGCTAAGCAGACCCTCATCCGTGGATGAAGCATCTGATCTGTGCCCTAGAGCACTGTATGCTGTATATACGCCTGTTAGACTTATTATCCCCGTCTAACAGCAAAGACAGAGCAAGATTTACTTAAAAAAGGATTTTAAATATGTCAGTGATGCTTAATCAAATTAGCAACCAATAAAGATTATTTTCCTGAATAGCTGCTGTGTTTTGTTCAGCTGACAGAAGACTGGTGCTGAGAGATTAACAACAATATTCCGTTTTGAAATGCCCCCATGGAGGCCAAAGCAAAGTGTTTTTTCTTCAGACTAGCATCTCAAATAAACCTCCTATGGATTCATAAGTTCACATAATAGTAGAGGGGAGGAAGGGGAGGAAAAAGGGGGGGAGTAAGTGTTTTATTTAGATGCTGATTTTGGTGCTCACTGGTCCTCTGTAAGAGCAGAAACGCAGAGGAATGCATTGAAAGGGACAGCTCCCCATTCAGACTCCATAAAGCGTCCATCGTATACGAGCTCAAAAGGAGTTTCCTCTGTGGGAAAAGAGAGACCCTCCCAATCCTCCCTGTGAAAAGATAGCTACTGTCCAGAAGGCTTTAGGCAGAAGTGCATTGTGGGCTGAGGCAGCCTCTTACCTGAACAAGAAAGGCAGCGAAAGCCCTCTTTGTGGGTGTTTACACCAAGCCCTGCTCTGCTTTCCCACTGGAGCAAAAAGGATAACAGCAGCGGATGAGAATACTAAAACATGTTGTTGCCAGATTAGAATCGAGCCATTCATGGGAGGGCATGGTTGATATATTATCATCATTTGAAGATAGCTTCTCTTTGATCCTGCGCTGAGGACAATATGAAGCATGAGGACTCTCGCAGGGCTGATAACATCTCAAAAACTATATAAACAGGCAGAGCAAGCACAAAACAGCAAACCACATATGAATCCTGTGGCTTCGGGAAGTTTAATGACATTTTCTTGTCATTATAAATTTTCTGTGGAGAAAGATTTTGTGACTCCCGGTTCCACAAACAGTGTGTTTGCTTGTAAGGTAAAAAAACAAAAAAAACAAAAAAAGATTTAGAAGCAAATTCTGTGTTTTACATAAGAATAAAGCACCCTGACAACAAGCTTGTGAATGCAGAGAAGTAATCCTGTTGACCAGCTGAAGAGTAATGTCAGTGTATTGGCAGCTCCATTGAGAATTAGTTTCCAGGGTGATGTTAGTATTTGTGGTGGGCTGTGCACGTCAGTCACATTAGCAATGTCCTTCACATAAAAGCTCTGAAAAGCCACGTCTGAACTGGTCCTCAGTCTGGGAAATGGCTTTGTAGAAATGCAAAGGTCAGAGTTTTCCCTTCTTTCAAACACTTTTCTTGTTCAGCGTGTTTTTAGCATGAGAAGTTCTATATATTTTCATTTTTGAATGGAACATCTGTACATTAGGAGCTCCTTGCTGTAGGGTTTTCATCAGGAACAGAAATTACGTTTGAAAATGGTCTGGAATTTAACATCAACTGTGATTAAGCTGCTGGCATCTTATAAACAGCTTTGACTTCACTTGAGAAGCTTAATTCTTTATTTTGAAACTATATTAAAGCCCGGTGACTGCTTGTGAGCTGATGTCTCACATCATCAACACTCCAACAGTTTAACCTAAATATTTTATCTCATATCAAGCAAATTGAGGTGCTTCCTGGTTTTAATAGTCTTGATTTAAAACTGAATTTGTGTTTTGCTTCTTTGTAACAGATTATTATATTTATGTGAATAAAATAACAATTTGAATAAAAAAACATAAACACTACTCCATGAAAAGTAGGACGGATGCTTGTTGGGTTGGAAATGTTTGATTTTTGTAGTTACATGTGACAAAATGACTCAAAAAACAATCATTAAAGTATTAAAAGTCTCCTGCTGGAGTGCTGCTAATTATTTCAGTGCTCACAACATTGCTTGGCAGGAGTTTCCTAAAGGCAACAAAAGGCCTCAGGATGTTCTCGGACCTGTAATTGGGCTCTCATTGAGACTTCTGGCTTTGCTTTCACAGAAAGAAAGCTCGTTACCTTCAGTCGTGACCTCGGTTTGAAACAGGGCAGAGGTTTGGATGCCAAAGTGTTGCAGCTGATTTTCTCTTGATATCAGAGCTCGTTTAGATTCCAGGGCAGCTGGATTTGGACGTTTCTCCGATAAATTCATGTAACCTTAGATCAGGAGAATTGGCTTCACTTTGTTCAAGATTGCAGGTGGGCTGAAACCGATCCCAGTTGTTGTTGTTATCACCCTGGACAGGTTTCTGTTCCACCTCAGGGTGAAACTGAACCAATTTTGCCATTTTCTTTGGTGGGCTCCTTTATTTACTTCCCTCGTCGCGTATAGTTGCACAATTTAGCAGCTGGCTTGTCTAGATGTGTAGCTGATGATTCTTTTAATCCATTAATTCAATATTTTTGATAATTTTGTACATAAATGGTATCAGTGGCCACTAAAGTTACATCATATACTTGTCTGTACTTTACCATCTTAGATCAGCCACGTTACAACACAGCACAAGAAAAACATACCATTAATCTCTAAGGATTAGAGAAAGAGTTGTGTTGTCATAGATTTTCTATCATGATTCAAACACTGTCGGTTGTAGTTCAGGTCAGTGCAGGTTAGAAAGAAGGAAACAAAAGTTGATGAAATGTGTCAAAAGTTGTGTTTTAGTTTCATTGTGTGTTTTCTTTTTGGCATTTCTATGTGCTGACGAGCCTCTGCTGACAAATGTCTCATTTGTTGAGATGTATGTCTCAACAAATGAGTTGAAACACCAGTGAGGGAACATAAAGGATGGCCCAAAAACAATACCTGTCAGCAGCCATGAGGGAGAGCAGAGCCTCGCTGTGAGGCTACCGATCGAGCTCAGACCTCCCACATTTGTTTTGGGTGGTCAAGTCGCAACTATGGAATGTCGGAGCTGTTTTTACACCGTGACATGTTTGTGACACCGACAGGTGTTCAGAGGGTTTTTAAGGAATGTACTGTTGGTTCTTCACCTTGGACATTCACAGGTTCATGTTAGGAAGGAACACTGACAATCTGGGTTAAAAAAAAAAACCTGCTCAGATTTCATCAAGCCATTCCTTCCTAATCCTGTTGAGTTTGTAGGTATTCTTGTAATCATCTGTTTTAATTTTGGCGGATTTATATCCTTGTTTTTGTCATTAAACTGCATTTTTGTGGTTAAAATGTCCCAAATTTAATTTAATTGGTCAAGTAGATGAGCCTTAATTATAAACAAGGATGCAGGCAGACATGAAATGTAATACAGTACATAAATATAATGGTTCCCACTGCAGAAAAATCCCAAATTCAATTGAAAGATTCATTTTTGTTCCATATTTTGCACATTGCTATCTTCTGTATCCTTACAGCCTTGAGCTGCTCAAATTGCTCCAATGTAATGACAATAAATTATTCTGATTCTGAGATTTTTCCATACTTGAGTATGGAAAAATGTAAGTACCAGTAAGTGTGAGTATGCAAGTATCCTATGCATAACACGATGTCTGCACAGAGGAGCACACAGAGTAATAGTAAATGCGCTGCAGGACGGAGCGCTTTAGGAACTCATTTGTCCCTTCACATATAAGGCTGTTTACTGAACCTGCCTGAGATGAACTGCTATTTTATTTTCTGAGCTGTCGTTTTATTGTTATTTATTGTGTGTCGTTGTGTGTGTTTTGCTGCCGGAAACTATCTATCTACTTCATCAGAGGCAAATATGTTTCCTGTAAAACCTAGTCTTCATACATTTTTGTGGATTCAAGCAGACGATGCTAGAAGCGTCCTGTACTGTGTACTAACACAGGGGTCACAGGATGGGAAGGATTGAGAGGGTAGAATGGAGAAAAAAAGGATGAGGGTGATTTCCCACCACCCTCTTTGCTCAAGACCAGTGTGATGCTTTTGGTGAAAGTGTGAAAACTCACAGGAAAACGAGGAAGTTGTTTGCTTTCTATGAGCCCTGGTTCGATTCACAACAGCATGAATTTAAGCATCAAACCAAAGCGCAGAAGGAGTGGAGATGAACGAACATAGATTATGAATAAAAAATAGATATGAAATACTAAAAGTTGACAGTTGTGGGGTTGATGCAGGTCACAATAAATGAAAGTCAAATACGTTTGTTATTCTTCTTGCTTTTATTCTTCCTAAGGTTCCTGAATTGAATTGGACTTTATTGATCTCACAGAGGAGAAATTTACCTGCCATGGCAGCTCAAGAGAAAAAACAAGTAACAATACAAATCATGGAACACCAAATAACCATTTACAAACAGACAAATAGGTAAATAAATAAATGAATAGATAAATAAATGAGTATTTTTTGATGATCTAGTCACATGAAGGAGTTGTGCAGTCTGATGGCTGTTGGAATAAATCACTTGCAGTAATGCTTGTTTTTCTTGCTGAAAAAACTTCTGAGTCCCTTTACAGTCGGCTGCAGTGGGTGAGAGGTGTCGTCTATGATGGATCTGAGCTTGGTCAACATCCTCCTCTCCCCCACCACCTCCACAGAGTGCAGCGAGCAGCCCAGGACAAAGCTGGACCACCTCACTAGCTTATTCAGATTCTTCTTATCCTGGTCAGCGCGGCTCGCTCCCAAAGAGGCTACTGACTCTGAAGGCCTCAGTCTCTTCTGACACTTAATGGAGTCAATATTTCATGTATTGTATAAGTATATATATATATCGCTATTTATGATGACTGGTAATAAGTGATCATCGTAATGGATCATTTACATATGGGCATGTATATATGGATATGCATCTCTCTTACTTTTTCTTAGTTTCTAACCAAATCATGACTAATTATCTTAAGTTTGAAATATCTATGTTTAGATGTGTATCTCTTTTGTTTTCCTTCTTTAGTATTTCTTTGTTTTGAATGCTTGAAATAAAAAAATAAAAATAAAAAAAACAGAAAATGTAGTTGACTTTGGCCCTTTTTTGTACAGGACATCTGTGTTATTGTACTACTTCCAGATAAGCAGCTGTGTGATTATGCAGATGATGCAGTGTTTAAACAAACCAAAGCCTAAGAAGGCGAGACATTTATTGACATTTCCCACCCAATCAAACCAAATCAGACCAGGGTGCTGAAAGTCTAAAACATGCCGCCTGCATTTAGCCCACATTGGACATGGATTGTTAAGTTTCTTTCCCTTAGTAAGGAGATACCATCAGAACACAAGCAGGCAGTTTGTGTGGACCCCACATCCCTTTCAAGATCTGAGAAATCTGCTGAAGTGGATATGATATAAGATATGCAGTTGGTTCCCTTTTTTTTAAAATTTGAATTGGCTCTTAAATAACATATTCTAATGTCTACTGCCATGTATTCCATTGGAATACAGAATTTCATACCAGTTTTATCACAAGGCAAAACAAATCCTTGATTTTACTTTTTAATGCATATAATACAGTCTTCCCATTGTACTGAAGTCAGAACAATGGTCAGCTCTTTGCAGAAAATCCATCATGACAACCTGCTTTGTTCTGGTTCAACAGCCCAGGTGAGATTACAAAGCAAAGTGGGAAAAAAGTACAAATATCTAATCAACCTGCAAATTGACACCTTTGGAGATTGTTTGTTTAACACAGCAGAGTGTCACATATCTGAGGCATGGAAAGTCCTGAGGCTTTTTATTTTATTTTACCTTGTGCGAGTTTACAGAGTTGATGGATGTTAACAAAAGCCGGTGACGAAATGGGAGCGCAGAGGCACAGGCCTCAGGTGTGAACAGGTGTGTGGGTTCACTGCCACACTGGAATGGGAGCAGCTCCAGGTGCACAGCTGTGGGGTGTGGCTTTCACTCACAAACAGATAGATAGATAGATAGATAGATAGATAGATAGATAGATAGATAGATAGATAGATAGATAGATATACACACAGACTACTGGTCTACTGGGGTGTGTCGAAATAACAAGTTCCTGGGAAGGGGAGAGAGGCGGCCCGGGTGGGGTTTCTGCTCAGACTTAATCCTGCGTTGCCATAACTCTAAACAGGAGCTCAGAAGAAGACAAGGGTGTATGTTTGGAGCAGAAGGTCAGAGGTCAAAGGGAAACAGAAAGGAAATCAAAGGTTGTTTTTTTTTTTCATGAATGTTTTACCCAAGTGTTGACACTGCCTGTGTGTTTCTATGTGTGTAGGTGTGAGTGATCTGTGTGTGCTTAAGAAACTCAAGGGCCTATGCAAACAGAATGACAAAGAGCGAAGTTGTTGAGGTTACTTGTCTGGGAGGTAAATGTGTGGCAGTCTGGTTTCCTGGGAAACAATTGTTCTTATCAATCCGCGATTAAACAGCTTTTGTAATCTGCAATCCTGCTGTAACACATCCTGGTGAAGTTGTGTGAAAGGAACGTGTGTGAATCCAGCCCGTCTAAGCCGCGCGCAGCATCAATCTTTGACTCAGAAAAAATTGTTGAAAAAGGAAAGCTCTCTGACTTCGGGGCATACGTGTGTCTATTCCATCAAAAAGCTTTGTTTGGCTTGTTATTTTCAAAAGGAGAGATGGCTCTACCACCCTCCACGAGGTATATGCGTGAAAGATTACACATCCTGATTTGAAGCTTGACATTCTGTGCCTTTAAAATCCTATTTTTTCCAGATACAATGCTATCCAGATGAATATCGTGACCTCCCTTGTGTTTGCTGTGTAATGTATTCTGCAGGCAATTCTTTATTTTCAGGTCTATGAATGTTAACAACTTTTTCCTCCTCTTCTGCAGAATCACTTAGTATTTTATTCTCTTTGTGTCTCTGCACAGCTGGATGTTTTCCTTTCTACCAGCCGGGAGAAAATAGAGCAAATACGGAATAGGTGAAAAGACTGTCAGATTACTTTAATTAGATTGATGCCAAACCTGTGAATAGGAGGAGCTAAAATCTGACAGATGCCATCGAAAGACTTTGATTGAGGCCAAGGTTTGAAAAAATGGTCTGAAACACAATCCTATGATGTTCAGCTTCCACAAATGTCCCGCTTTTAATGACAAATGAGCCAAAACTAAGTCAGAAGATGCCACAAGTATTAATCAGAATTCATTAAGTCATCTGTAACTTATTACCAGTGACTCCCGGGTTGATTAAAAGAAATCACTTAGCAACAGCTCACACCATTATGCTCATGAAAACTCATTTGGAGAGACAGAGAGGGGCAGGGCCAAGTATTGGGATGGCTTTAGGCAGCAAATGGCTTCTTGGACAGTGTGTCATTACAGGGCTGGAGGAGTGGGAAGCCTTATGGAAATGATGATGATAATGATAATGGCAGAATTTTAATCAAGCACATCTTGTCATCTCTCACAGGCTTATTCAAACACTGACTTTTTTTTTCTGGATGTCATTAATGTGTTTTGTCTGCCCCTGCCCTGCAGTCCCCTCCCCCAGTAATCTCCCTGGTCAGTGAAGATAAGACCTGTTCACTGTAATTCAACAACAGCAGATTTTAATTTCTAAGCAGAAAGCCTTAGATGAACAACACAACCTTCTCCAAGTCATTTATACTAATAAAGTTAATGTTTTCTGCCTTCAAACATTAAGACACTTGTTCATTTAGAAAAAAAATCTTCATCATTAAATTGGTGACGGAACCAAACAGCTTCTTGAATATAATTTCTGATTTTAAAACCCTGTTGATTGTCAGGTCTGGATGAGTGAATGGCTGAAGGGGTTAAACAGGTAGATGAGAAACCTGTAAATATTCCACGCTGTGTCGGTTTGACTGTCCATAATTTATGTTGACGTACTTTTTAGTGGGCTGGCAGGGAGATTTATGTTCCGCGGGGAGTCTGAAAGACGTTTAGGTTGTGTCCACATCTGCTGGAACTTAACATGAATTTGCAACACTCTGTAGGTTATCCACGCTTTTGTGTTGTTTCTGTTTTTGAATCTTATTTGTGTTTTACTGTTTTATTTTGTAGTTTTTACTTTTTGGGATTTTCAATTAATGTGTTTTGTTGTTAGTTAATGTGTTTTGAGTTAATGTGTTGTGTTGTTAGTTAATGTGTTGTGACCCTTCTTGGCCACCGTCATATTCTACTTTTTCATCTTAAGTTTGAAACTTATGTATGTGTATTATAATACATTTGTCTTTTAGCTTTGTATGATTACTAACTACACAACAAAAAATATGTTTTTGACATTTATTGTTTTTTTTTTTTAATGCATTACAATTGTGTAAGTCTGAGTGGGAGGGAGGAGGTAACTTTGATTGTATCAGACCTCAAACTGGACAGTTGAGTAGACCTCTTGTTGGAATCAACAAAACTCACACTTTACTTTGCAAAGGGCATTTCTCCCACAACGCTGAGGTGGGCGGAGTCATTTCCACCAACATCCCTGTCCTTCTTGGTTCATTAACGCCCTCCTGAATCCCATGACCACAGTGGTTATTGGTCCAGTGAAAACAGTGGACCAATAACATTTAATAAGGGTGGAGGTAAAGGGGCAGAAGAATTTGGAAGGGTGGCAAATGGGAACAGCAATTACAAATTAAAGGATCAAAAAGAGGTATTTCAAAGAGATTGTTTTTTTGTTGTTAATTTAAAAAACAGCTGAGGCACTACTACTAATGATTAAAGAAGCTTGTTGATTATTTATTAATCTTTTTCAATGATGATACTAATATTGACTCAAAGATTGGGGGGGGGGGGGCAAGTGGGGGGCAAAACTTTTTGCTGGGGGGCAGCTGTCCCCCCTTGCCCCCCTGTAGCTCAACCCTGAGTGGAAATATGCCTGGTTCCTGCAATGAACCCCCTTTGGAATGTATGCAATTCATTTATCCATCTATTTTCTTTATCCGCCATATCCTCCTTCGGGGTCGCAGGGTTGCCAGAGCCTGTCCCCGCCATTAATGCCCTGTTTCATTTAAAGTGAACCCGGTCGCTGGACAGGTCAGCTTTTAGGATTTTCACTTTTATCGAAAAGTAAATAAGTCTGTAATCATTTGACACTCAACAAAAAACCCCGTGTCAGACTATATGATGCTTTTGTTATCTGACAAGAAATCAAAAGCATACAGAGTAAACAGCTGGAGTTGTTCAGATGTTTACTCTTCTGAGGTCCAGCAGATCCACCATGAGGCTCCTCAGCACCTGTTAAAGCCAATTTCTTTGAGGTATCTCATCCATCTCCAGTTTTTGATCTTGGTTCATTGTGCAGAGGGTACTTTCATCCTTTACATCTGCGACCACTTGACCATTCAAATAAAAATCTCCTTGGCAGCTCGGTGATCTTTCTCAGCTGTTAGCATGCCCTCGGGCCAAAGAAGGCTTGCTGTGCGCTCCAGCTGCAGGCTTTGCTGTGGTCATGGGGCCCAAGTAAAGGGTCTTATTGTCCATTCATGGGGTTAACTGTGTGAAAGGTCAGATGAAGGAGAGTCAGAGCTGGGGCCTAGCAGGAAATGAAGTTGTAGAGGCACTTTTAGTGATGCTGTGAGGCTGCAACCTAAAACAAAAACACGAAATAGTCCACATAAAAGTTGACTTTTTACTTGAATACACATGATGAACAACTGATAGGAATTCATATCAAAAGGTAGCTCTATAAAGCTCATAACAGAAGTCTTTACTTCACACCAAGTTAGGAAGTTCAGTCAGTCCAGGATGCAGAGCAGCTCTTAACCAAAGGCACCTCTTGGAATCCAGAAAAACGGCAGAACAAATTGGGGAACAAATAGTCCCACCAGGTCATTCACATTATCCTCAGAAGGTGGGCTGCCTGCACTCAGGCGTGAATGCCTCCCTGAAAGAGGAATTTCTTGCATAAATCTTTGAAAGAACACGGTGGACGTCTTTGCTTTTATGGAATTTCTATACACGACTTTATAAAGTCAAATTATTTCTTTGCTTCATTGGGAGCGAAGAAATCATTTGCGGCGACAAATTAGATTAAATGTGGAACAATTTATTTCTCGCAGCACGTAAATATGCATATAAAATAGAGCTGTTGCAGTGTATATTAGGGATGGCACGAGTTTCAATTTAAAACTCAACCGTGTGTTGCAACAATGAACGTAATCGTGGAAAAATTCAATATATTTATTATTCTTTTGTTACATTAAACCAGGCTTAGTTCATGCCAACCGATTGGTTGTTCGCCTTTGTTGAGGGCCTATTAGCAAATGTAAAAAAATATTCAGAATATTTTTTTTTGTGGTTTTGTAATAAACTAAATCGATCCGAAAGAAAACTGTGACCCAAAGGTCAAGGTTTGAACTCTAAGAATGTTCTGATCTGATCACTTATGTACGTGTGGCTCCGTCTATTTTCTGAAAGGCACACTTAAGCTATAGAGTCAGAGCTTATGGTTGATGAGTCCTTCTTAAATGAACTTCCACAGTCCAAGTTCTTTGTTTTCACGTGTTTACTTCCCAAAAAGATTGTTACAAAAAATGTAAATACAAAAACATATAAAACATAAGAACTTTAAAGTACTATCGAAAACTAGTGCGCTCTCTTGCTCTGTAACTTCACAAAACAAAAAACAATGTGCGTCTGGCTATGTCATACATCCCAGCCAATAGAACTGCCGGGCTCCTAGGTTGACCCATTCTTTTGCAAATGCAGTAAAAACAGTGTAGGATGTTTAAATGGCTCTAACAACATAGTTTCAGATTCGAGCAGTATCGGATGCTGTTTTCTGATCAGTGATCGGATATTTATATATTTCTTATTATTTTTGCTGTGTATATTTCAGGCTTATTTTTTCAAATAAATGCTTTGGTAGAAGTCTGCATATCATGAATGAATCAAAACAATGTATTGCCGCTAAAGTGCATCGGAATACGGCAGCAGCTTGAGCAGGAGAAGCACAGAGGTCTTGCCTTTGGCCAGGCCACAGTTGAAAAAAAAAAACATTTTTTTCTTAATCTTTCTTGACAGGATAAATAAAGGTTAAATGAATAAAAATAAACAAAAACAGATTAATAAAGTTAGTAAAATAGTTACCAATTTGGGGCTTAGGGGGATCAGAAACTCTTTTAATAATTGTTTAAAAATGACAGCAGTTGTCTCTTGTGATTTGTCTTAATGGAAACAATGAGCTATAAAGACATTCCAATGGAAAAAAGATCGTTTTTTTTTTTCTTTTTATTGAGAACAACACCCTCCATGCTCCCGACAGACAGATGGGCAGTAAGACGGCTGCAAAGTGGAAAAGGTGAAAATAAATAAATAAGTCAAAAACAACAGAAAGTAACAAATGGTTATATTGATATGATGTAGTCAGGAAAAGTTTTAACCAAATTGTCAGGAAAGTGAATCATTGCATCTCAAGTGTTTTTCCTGCAGCTTAAAAATATTCGAAACTCCTTTTAAAAAAAACCCAAAACATTTCTTTCAAACATCAAACATTTTTTTACAATTCATTTTATATTTCCCATTCCTTTTTTGTGGTCATTTTAGTTGATAAATTGACAATATTTTTGTTCAAGTGTTCATGAATTGGATGTTTCTTTTGAGTATATTAACATTTTAGCTTCGTGACATTGCAATATACATAAAAATAAAAAGAACTAAATGCAGACTGATAAGAAATAATCATCAGGATTGGTGGAAAATCTACTTTTCACTTTGCAAACTAGACTCAAACAGAGTTTGCCTCACATACCTGCTAAATTCCTCCTCTGTGCAGTAAAGCCCCAAGACAAGCTTAACCCTAAAGACATGTTAGACTTTCATGAGGGAAGATGAACAGGAGAATTTTTCACCTCAGGAGCCCTTGCACGTCGTTTCTACATATCATACGTTTCTCACAGCCAATTATCTTAAATAAAAGGGATAAAGGCTCTGTGAGAAGAGAAAAACACAGAAGAAGCTTTAGGCAATTTCTCAAAACCCCATAAGAGACAAAGATAGAAAAAAACAACAACGAAGAAGCTTTTTTCCCCCAGACAGTATAGCACTGCAGTCTATTTTATTGTGGTTCTGAGCAATGGCACATATTGTCAGCCGATAAGAAGGAATGATCTATGGATCTGTTTGAAGACACAGAAATACAGGGCAGGAAATAAAGTTGAATCTTTTCAGCAATATTTCATTATTTTGGTAGGAAAGTAAAGAAAAAAATATGTTTAATAATATAAAAACAAGAAGATGAGTGATGAGCCACATTTCTCCATGGCTGAGAGGTGTAGCTGGGGGCAGCACCAATTCACACTGATGACGGTCTATGCCCAAAAAGGAACGCTGAATACCAGACTGACTGACCTTTCCTCACACTCAACAAGCAATTGATAATAAGGGGCAATTTTAAGGGCCTCTTGGCTAGCAATAATCTAATCCTGTTGTGGGAGTGGGATCCAAATGCAATTACAATTCTTGGTCTGCGTCTAGTGGAACTAAGCCCAAGAGCTGACTGGCAGTCCACACGTCCAACTTTAGCTCGGTTCGAGGCAGAGAAGAAATATATCCGTGAACGAAAACGGAGACACAGCTGTTCCTGCCAATTCAGGACCATGGCATCAGCTGTTGAATATAGCCTAAAAAGTACAAACAGTACATGGTGTGAAAAAACTGATACCCATAAAATATTGTAATCATGTTGTTTTTGAAATTCATACTTTTTTCTAACTAACTTTTGTTTTATTTTATTTATTTCATTTATCCATCCATCCATTTTTATTACTTATTTTTTAATCATGTATGTATTTACTGTTTATTTGAACTGTATTTGGTGAAATCTGAGCTCAGGTGATGGTGTGAGAAATGTAAATGCAATGCAATGTTTAAAAGGGAGCAGACAATTATAAGAATTGTATTCTTCAATTCTGCTCCCTTATAATCATGAAAATGATAAATATTATAAGTCAAACATGTAAACATATTGGACATCAATAATTTTCATGAAAGGAACAAATAAATAAATGAAAAATCAAGACAAAACCAGGAGGAATTTTGACTTTCTAGATACATTATCAGAAATAATTTAAGCACAAAAAAATTACTTTTTAACATTTAATAGTGAATTGTGTGAACTAAAAATTAAAGATGTTTTTGGGCTTTAGGGAAAAATTACAGCCGAGGTTTACAAGCTAACAAATAGATGAGAATAAATTAAGTATGTTTTAAGAAATTTGCTATAACTATTGAGAATTTAGAAATAGTTTTATTAAATTTCTTTTTTTATTATTTTGATACATTTTGGTGTAGCGGTTAGAAGGCCCTGGTTTGAATCCAAGCTGAGTCTTTTCTGTGTGGAATTAGCACTTTCTCCTTATGCTTCTGTGGGAATTTTTTTGAGCACTCTGGCTTCCTCTCACAGTCCAAAAATATGTTTGATAGATCAATTTGTGATTTTAAATCGCCCCATATATGTGAATGTGAGTGTGTGGTTGTTGGCCTCTATAGACTATCTATCTGTAGTTAACTATATAACTAGTTCATAACTAGTCTATCTCTATAGACCCTGCGATGGACTGGTAAACTATCCAGGGTGTTCCCACCTTAACCCAACAGTAGCTAGACAGGGTTCAGCAACCCTGAATATAGAAAATATAGAAAATGGACAGATGGGACTCTGATGCAAACAGTCACAAGTCAAGTAGGTCACAGGAGGTTGCAACAGGATCAGATGTTTCAGTTATCACCCTAATCCATCAGCTTCTTGTATTTGATACTCAGAAACAATGCCTTTTGGGTGCAAAAGATGGAAGTGTCACTTCTTCTCTAATTGCGTTTTTCCATAGCTCCAGTGGATGAACTTTAGCAATTGGGGCTTGATTTGGCACTATGATTTCAAATGTATAGCTGGATTTGAAACCAGTGTGTTGTATCTAGCAGATCTGGCATGGATCCTTTATTATTGTTGTTCATCTTTTGGGGTCACCACAGTGAATCAGCTTTCACTGATTCGCACAGGTGGTTTGGCGTTCCTTTGTGTTGTTAGTAAAAATAAAAAGTGAAAACACAGTGGCATACAGCAAGAGCACAACAGAGAGGCTTACTTCCTTGTGTTATCAAGGATACTTTGGTACAGAACAAAAATGGTGCAAAGGTGGAACTCAGAGGTCGTAACCCTTGTGCTATCCTAGGCACTTTAACATTGGGAGTTGGGTCATCTAGACCCACTAGACAGTGCGCTGAACCTTTTTTCTTTAATGATTTGTGATCTTCACTGGTGTCCATGGATTACATGAAATCTTTCCACCTTTATCCACCTTTGTCATGGTAGGGAGAACACGTATATGTAAGGGTGGGGTCATCTAAGATAGCACAAGGGTTAAAGGAGCCAAAGAGAGAAAATATGTCTGTGTTAGTGTATATCTCGTTATTTTCTATGCAATGCACATTCAAACAAGTTCTTTTTTACAGACTTTAAAGGTTTAAATTCATTATGCCAAATGTATTAATTACCATTTGTGCTCTCGTCTTTTGACACTGCATTGGTTGTTCAGAAAGTAGAAAAACCTTTTCTGTAAATGTAAGAAAAGTGTGGAAATATGGACTCTGTGGGAATCAGTTTAAGATTGTAGTAGATAGTGTTCAAACGTTTTGACATGACCTCTTTCAGGCTGTTTTCTTAAAGTACCACTCTGATCATCTTTTGGTCTATTTTAAAAAGCGTTCCCAGTGGTCTTTTCATTATGGGTTAAGGTTATAGGACATGGGACATAGCTTCTTCAGAGCGGCAGAAGTTCAAGGATCGCTGGTATAGAGCAACCCTGCCCCCCATTCACTTCTCTGTTGCTGAGAGGTCGGAGCAGGGAGCTTGTGTCTTTTTTAACTGCATCTTTTGATCAGGTCCTGATTCACATCCTCGATCATCAGAAAAATGCCACAAGACCATGTTAAAAACACTAAAAACGTGATTTTCTTCAGAGTGGGTCTTAGTTTTCTTAATTCAAGGCTGCTGACTTACCTTCTAATGATAGCTAAAATTCAAGGTGAATTCCAATTATTTCCACTCACCTAGGTGAGTGTGTGCCATTTGTTTTGCTGCATTTGACCCATTCCTATTGGAGGGGAGAGCTGCATGTACAGCCAAGCTCAGGGAAACATTGAGTGGATAGATAAATGAGCCTGAAGAAAGTCTGCTTTCTGTGGTTGTGCTGCTTCTTCTTTATTTGCCTCCCACCAGTCTTGCTCCAACGCCTGGTTGGGCCATTTTCACAGCTGCACTTTCCACATTTTCCAGAAATACATCTAACAGGCCTGGACTTGCAACAGCAAACCCTGTCAGGTTAGATTTAAACCAATTCCAACATTGGTCTTAACACAGTGTATTAAATGCAGCCTTGACTCAACAACATCATTTATTTAACACAACATTGATTTTGCTTCACAGCATAATCACTTGATGGATTTCTTTGGCATTCCACCTGGACTGGCCTGAAATAATCACAGCTAAATCCCACAGAGCTGAACTGCACTCATGTGTCTAAAATGCAGCAGATTGATGTTCACAAGGCAGTTACACAATATTTCCTGTGTGTTAATATACCCCTCTTTTCCCTGAGTGGCACTGAACTCAGTCGTTTAATCAAACAATTATGAGCCGCTCATACACAAGAGTGTTAACAGTGAAGCAAATGACAGCATTTGTATCACACTAATTTAGACATCCATAACCGTCCTTAATTTAATAATTCTTTTTTTTGGTTTTCCTTGGGTATTTGGACATAACTGATATTTTCTGTCTTTCAGTAGAAGATTAAGTCAGAGCATTAAATGTCAGTCAAATCAATGACGCACACCCTACATTCAACACCTTACCTCGCAGAATCGATGCATCACCCACAATTTATTTAATGTGTGACTTTAAATGAAACGGCAAAAGGTAGTCAGTATTGGAGCAGGTGAAGCCTCCAGGGATGAACAGAGCCAGCCTTGAAAGAGGAGCAGGATGGCAGTGAGTGAAGGTGAGTCCTGCTTCTGTTGGTGCTTTTAGACAGGTTTAGTTAATCAGATGCCAACATGGCTGGTCCTACTCCCATCCACATACCAGTTATAATCACACCTGGATTTTTTCATTCATCTATCGCAATTTGAGCTAGCTTAAAAGAGGTGATACTTTGACTATCGCCTGAAGGAAAATTCATTTCAAAAAGTTATTCATTGTCATTTTTAACACATCTAACTGCTCGTTACTATGCAACTAACATATTCACAGAAGGATATTTAAGTCCACACTTGATTGTTTGCCTAGATGGTTTGCTTTAAAAGTGCTAGAGTAAATGCTAAATATTTGAATGTAACATTTGAAGTGGACAGGACATGCAACTCTTGTCTGTCTGGATAAAAAAGTGATGGTTTAATTTTCAAGTTCTTTTCAGAGGTTGGGTCCAGCAGAAGTCTTGGAGAATGGAAATTTACGTGGAAATAAAAATGAAATCAACAGTCTCAATTTACATGTGATCCAAAAAAAAGCTGAAAAACATTTATGGCATTCCAGAACCATGGCCTTTATCGAGAGATAGCATTTGAAATATAAGGCTGACAGTTGATGGAACATTCCCAAAAAGGCCATTCTGGAGCTTAACTATATAATAGTCACCTGCAGTTATAAGATGATGCCTTTTGGAGCACAGTTTAGATCACAAATATTCAATAAAATGACAAGAAATGAGAGACATTGTAGATCAGGACAGATGTCATTAAATGTAACTACAAAGTGAAAAAGTAATTGTAAGTAATGTATTTTTATTTTCTTATTTTGCTGTAAGGTTCAACCATTTTTTTGCCTATCTATCCATCCTTCCATCCTCCAAAACTGCTATATCACTTTTGGGATGACAGGGTTGCTGGAACCATCCCTGCTACTGTCGGCTGAAGACGGGGTACACCCCGAACAGGTCGCCAGTCTGTTGCAGGGCCACACAATCCCACCTAAGGGGCAATTTTGTCACCATTGAACCTATGAAGCACGTTTTTGGACTGTGAGAGGAAGCCAGAGTGACCGGAGAAAACCCATGCGTGCACGGCAAGAATGTGCAAACTTAATACAGAAAAGACCCAGCCAAGTTTCAAACCAGGGCCTTCTTGCTGTGATGTGACAGCACTAACTACTTTGTCAACATGCTTGCCCTCAACCATTTTACTTGCTTTAGTAACAAACTAGGTGGTGTTAACTTGGTGAAGGGATGTGGCTCTAGTTATATTAGCTTGTGAATTTGCTTTAAGCTGGAGGTTTTAGAGTTGCTATTTTGCATTCTTGCCAAGATTTTTTCTTCTAGGTTTTAGGTTCTCATTTTGAACAGTGCCCCCTCAGACAAGCAGCTGTGGCAGATGTGGGTTGTCTGCACTCAAAAGTGTAAAGCAAAAGGACAAAAGGTTCTGTATCCCTTATATTCATTTGTTAAATAATAATCCTGATCACAAACTGTGAGATTCTCTTTTCTTGAAAATACAAGTGATGGTTGCGATGGATGGATAATAAAGTGGTGGTATTTACATCCTCTCTGTCTATGTTCATTCTTGAGGTACAGATAGCTCAAAACACAGAATGATTGGAGTTCGACCATTGGAACGTTTTATGATAACCGAGCATCAGTTCATCGCTGCCCATCTCTCGGCAGTGCTCTAGACCCCGCAGTTCACAGAGTGACACAACAAAGAGTTAAACCTTTCTCTCAGATTACAGCATCTCCCATTTCCAGCAAAGGTCTTTGTGGGGTAAAATAATGAGCAATGAAGATGCAGCGGATGCGTCTAGTGTTACGGGGAAGTGCTCCCCTGAGTGTGTGGGGCAGGAGGAGAAGGACCGCGATGCAAGCAAGTACAGTCAGAGGGCAAACTCCTAGCTGCAGGAAAACACAGATGGGGCATTTATTCATTTATTCATCAGAGATTTGAGGAAGAGATTAGACTATAATCAACTCAGTTTCAAACTATATCAAAATCAAGTTGAAATGAAGCTGATGGAGGACTGTTTTCTGTGTGAAATTGATGTTTGTCCTTCAAGTCTCCAGAGGGAAGTTACCTATGAATGTCACACAACAACACTGTCATCAAGCACCGCTGGAAATACAAAAACTTCCTACATTTTGTGTAATCAGGTGTGCGAACGCATCACCTCAGGGAAATCAGAGGTGTTTTGTTTTCCCTGTCTTTGTAAGCGGATTTCAGATTCACTCCCCTGAAAGGGAACGTGGAGGTTATCAGATGACTGCAGTGACTCCGGTGAGACTTTCCAGCCAAATGACTCCTAATGAGTTCTCTGTAGAAACAATTAGACAGCAGCCATGCAAGACGGAAGAAACAGGGTATCATGCAAATTTGATTCAGTGCAATGAGGTGTAGTATTTCCACTTTTAGTTTTTTTTTCAGTATCTCTTTTTGTGCTTCTGACTTCCAAGTAACACATCGTTTTTTGTGACACTGAGACAAAAGGCTTAAATTTTTTTTTTTTTTTTTTTACCTGCAGAACTTTGCTGTTTTAAAAGTAGATCCTCAAATCCACTTGTTCTTGTGTATCTTTTCTCTGTTTGGATGTTTGCAGACCTCCTCCTATGCTCTTCAAGCTGACATCAATCAGAAACTAAGATATCTTCTGCCCCCCCACTGTTTACATCAGCTGAGTTATGATGAAAAAAAAAAACAATTTGTATGTTCGTGTCGCCTTGGAGCAAACCTCCAAAAGAGGAGGTGTGTTGCTCCAAAAGTGCTTCATCTCTGGGATTTTCCCACAACCTAGCAGTGTATCTGTAATGTTTCAGCTTTTCTTAAGTGTGCTGTTGGAGAGAAAGAAATAGAACATCTACCTTAAAGTTGGGGGGTAAAAGATTGTCTGGGTAAAATATGCATGAAGGTCATGTCTAGCTTTTTTTTTGCTGCAGCTTCACTAAAAGAATGAAGACTTTGTCGCTCTGAGCCAAATCAATATTCTTGACATTTGCAATAAGGCGCAGGGCGACAGGGGTGAGACGGGAGCACAGCTCACACAAAGGATGAGCTTTAGACAGGGCTGACAGCCCCGGTGTGACCATTAGCTTTGTGAGAGACCCTGTGGTGCTCGCCGAGTGGTAGACCGGCGAGACGCTGCAGGCTTTTTATTTTAAGAGACACGACAGGAGACCCAGATGAATTACCAGAGAATCGCCAGAGAACACTGGATGATGGCGGGTTTTGCCACTGCAGACCTCTGCAGGCATAAATCAAAACAAAGCTTAGTGAAACGATTGCCCTGAGAGCACATAAAAACATGAGCTTTGTCCATGATATTAACCCAAGTTTGTTAGCACTTTATGTGCAAATTTGTGACAAAAGTATAGCAAATCATGTTTTTGTTAAGATTTTTACACAATAAGTTTTATACACATGAAGCTGTTAGATTCACATAAATGAAAACTAAAAATGTATTCATGACTGATTTACTGCTGTAAAAATTACCCATGTGAGACTGCACAAGAGGACGGCATAAATTATCATATTTTTATAGGGGGGGACACTTTAACAGGGGCTGCATGTCTCATCTTCAAATTTCTAGTTAAGAGAAAGGTCACTTTCATCAGATTCCTTCACATGATGCAACTGCGTGGTATTTGGAAATGCTTCGTGCTCCCTAAGACTGATTGCGTCTCAATAAAGAGGACTTTTTCTCCCCCCTCAGTATCTGCTTTGCCTAATTTGAGAAATGGAGCAGCGAAAGCAAAGTGTGGCTCAGAATATTGATTTTAGCTGAATCGAGGCTTTATCCTTGTTACCATGAGCAACAGATCTGTGTGGCTGCAGAACCCTGCAGACTTTGCTTTAATGTTTTTAGAAATTGTCATCACACAGGTACTATAAAATAATGTGATTTGAGCCACTAAATCAATAAACGATTATGATTTTTTCCATGTATAAACGTTGGTATTGACCATCAGACATGTACACACCCAATGACTATACTTTCATCTACTGCTTTATGTCTTTGTAATCACAGCCACAACCACTCATATTACACCACCCAAGAAGGGATTCAGTTTAAAAAGAGTTTGTATCACTTTGCACAACTTAGTTGTTCTTGAATGAATCCAATTCTCTGTGCAGGACTGTTGAGGCTACAATATTTCACTCTCTGCTGTGAAACCCAGGAGATAATCAATAAGACATGCCAAACAATAGAACACAATGATTTGAGTTTAATACCCCTGGTTGGAGAAGCACTAATGTTCCTGTTGGGGAAAATCGATCTCCTCCACACCAGAGCAACTCTAACCAAAACGCAGTGATGAGAAGTGAAAGTAAATCACATCCATACTGCACAGCACAGATTGTGTGACCTCCGCATCACACAGAGTGTTTGTGTGTGCTTTTATTGTTCCTGTGCTTTGAATAGCCTCAGGTAGTACAGTGAAATTAATTGTAAGAAAATTTTTCGTGAAAATGAAAAGCGAAAACTGGAAGATATGCATTTGACACAAATCTTTGTGCTCAGAGCAAAATAAATAAATGTTTTACTTTCATGACTGGTCAGAAAAATTGTTATGTGGGATTTAAAACCACAGAGAATAGTCATTGACATTTTAGCAACATTTCATACTCTGCAGTTTTGCTGACATTATTTTAAAAGACATACAATTATTTTGACAAGCTTGGTGAAACATTAATAATTGAAATATGATTCAATACAACTTCTTGACAAATTCTTGAAAATCTGACCTGAACATTTTATCCACTTGCCTTCTATTCAGTTTGATAAATCCCCTCTCATACTGGTAAGAATATCATGCTTTGTATTGAAAGTTACCTTGGTGGAAAAAACTAGAAGTAGGAGTCAAAGAATTAGCAGCTAAAATAGAGGATGAAACCAATAATGGGTAACGTTTGTAACTACCTTACCAAATGCCTTACCTCCGGCTCCAGTGAAACTAAACCTGCGATTTTCTTCGATATGCAGAAATATTTTTCTTACTACTGTCTCCAATCATGAGTAAGCTTGTTGAAAGTCCACACCCGTTTCACTAAAAGCGGCCTGGGAGAATCTGTCAATCAAACCTTCGAGGTGGGGGCCAGCGGGCACCACATGCTTTTACTGAGGCATCTGATTGGCCATTTTATAAATTGAATAACTTGCAATGAAAAAATATAAATACATAATTAAAATAATAATAATAATAATAATAAGATGTTAAGAATGAGGTATCAGAGCAAGAATGGTTATTCTGACAAATATAATGACTAATAGCTCTTTATTTTAATTTATAAAATTCTATGGGATTTTGGCTTCTTGGAGCCAAAGGGTACTTCCTATTTGGAACGCAAGTGGGAAGGGGTGAATATATCCAGTAATATATACTATCAATGGTTGCTACAGAGTTGCTAAATTAAAGTTAAACAATACATTTTTTTGATTGTTTTCTGTGTCCTGGTACAATTGTGTTTTACTGTTAACTTTCCTATTTTTTCATGTACATTTCTTCACAAACCATTATCGTATCAGCACAAACATTTGTCAAGTGTTATTTCAGCAAGATTGATGAGTTTTAAGAAGTGAGTTTTGAATATTTGTAATTAAAAACCCATCAAGTTATTTATAAGATGGTAATTTAAATCCTATATTCATGAGGCTTTGAAATTTTCAAGTGTTTTTAAATAAAGTTTCTTCTTCAAACAGCTGTCTTTCACTGCTGAGGATCCTTTGCAAACATGCAGAATTCAATATTAATTGCCAAACTTCTTCCTTAAAATGTGTTCCTATTAAACAATTTTGCATATTTCTGTCTTTTTTCCCTTAAATTCATCTCTTATTATACAACTCCTCTTTTAGTCTATAAGACAAGTTCTGTTAAGCAAATACTGTTGCATTAAAAAGGACTTTGGTTGTTAATCTGAGACTGTGTTTGCCTAACACTTAAATTTCACTCAGATAATGTTTAGGTGGTTTATAACACCAAAATTATGGGATTAAAAGAGATTATCTTCTGGTGCAAACCTGGCAAACATCTTAATCTAACCTCTTGTTGGTGTTTTGGTCAAAATACAGCCAAAATATAAAACAAAATTATTGATGGCTTTACATTAATGTCTTTAACAGAGAAGTAATGCATCCCCCATAACCAAAACTGCCACCAGGGTTTTAAACGGACATGATTGTGTACCGAGCACTTTGGAAAAGATAGAGACAAATAAATTTTTCCTGTCCTCAGTGAACGGCGCCTCAGATGTTTAAATGACCTCATGTTCTCTCCGTGTGTATGCGCTGCATCTCAATTTCTGAAGATAAACACAGATCATTACTGTACCACACTGGCAGAGAAGAGCCTGAACAAACTTGTAAAATCTGCAGAGGTTTGCTTGGAGAGTTAAAGCCAACGTGTAATTAATTAACCATGTCCCAGAGGCTGAAAATGACAGCCGCATTTTGGGGCTTCTATTACAGGGTTTTGAGTTGCATGCCTCAGGGGGTGTTGCCACATCTCTGAAATCTCTCCCTGTCAAATCAGATACATGATAAATATTCAATGACAAATGGGCTTTTGGGTAACAACGAGCTCCGTTTCCCTGAACTTGATGGAAGAAAGGCCGGATGAAGCAACGTAATACAGATCCTCAAACCAAAGCATGAGTCTGAATCAACACCCCCTCAGGATTTACCCTCTGATCTCCAAAACCGTAGACGCCAGTGTCAGTAAACGATCCCTGCAGCACACTCCTCTCCTTACAGGTGAAAGTGCATCGTTGTGAACTCCCGACGATGTTAAAATTTGTCCAAATTCCACTCCAATATCACAGTGTTATTATTAATTATCCTCCATAATTTGCCAGTCAGTCTCAAAGTGTTTGGGTTTGCTGCTTTTTCTTTTTTTGCAGTGAGAGATTGAGAAGTAGAACGGTTAACTCCACCCCATAAGCTGTCACCTGAATCAGCTCAAAACTTCTAAGGCAGAAAAATGAAACCCTCGTGTTTATCCTTTTTGGCACATAGGCATTTGGGCGCATCAACAAAAAGAGGGGGATAAACGGTACCTGTCTAAAATTCACCTGAAAGATAAGAGTAGAAACATAGTGTAGCAAGATTACAACTAAAAAAAAAAGTTTCACAATAATATTAAAACAAAGAGCACTGCTAATGAGAAAAAGGAAACTTTGCTCTCAGACTATGACCTCAATTTGTTCCTCTTAACCTTTATGTTACATCCTTTTACAAGCCCCTAGATGAGGGTGTAGCATCAAGATATGAACCCACAAAAGTTGAAGGTATAGAAAGTATGACATATTTACAAACCTTTGTCCTGTATGTTAGCTGTAAAATGTTCAAGTTTGTAGCTCTAACCTAAGTAAAGCAATAAAACTCACTCAAAAAAAAGAAAAGAAATAACATGAAATAATATATTTTCAGTTCAAACCTAATTTAATATCTCAACAAAATTAGCCTTCTTTTGAACATTAACCATTTACAATATACTATATTTCCCTTTAAAGACTCACTCTAAGTGCATTTGTATTTTGGGTGTTTTTAACATGTTCTTTTGGCCTTTTTTGATGATGGAGGGCATCTATGATGGGGTGAGGGAGTGGGGTTGCTCTGCCCCAACAGTCCCGTTCATAAAACAGGGGCAAATTTGTGATGAGCTACTTCCAATGTGTAGAAACTGTGCACCAGAAAATGACAGGTTATTGGATTTTGGCTGTAAACGGCATAATCCTAATTAAAAGACCACTAGCAATGCTTTAAAATAGATCAAAAGATGATAGCAGTGGGTCTTTAAGATCTTGGTGAAGATTCTTATTTATCCAGGTGACATTATCTTGAAGTTGAGTCATACCTTCTGGAATTCTTTTTCCTTAAAACCTTTTACCAGTCATCCAATTGGCTTTATTAGTCTGCTCTTTGGGACCATTTTCCGCTTTGGTAATCCTGCGGATTTTCATCAAAATGAATGAAGAGCCAAAATAACTAAAAAAATATTTCAGTAATGAATTATAATATCTACCTACTCTTTCATCTTGCAATGGCTTTAAAGATCAACGTGATGCTTCAGTCTGTTATGAGGTTGTTTTATATTGGTTGGTTCCTCCTATACTTTGGAGCTTGTGTTACACTTACAAAAAGTGAAACTTGTCCGATTTTTCATTTTTGAAGTACTAAATGTTGCAGTTCCTCCGGAGACCACTGTAGGCAGATTGCAGAAGGGAACATTTCTCAATTCAACTTTTACCAAAGTTTAATTTAGACAATTAAAAAAAATGTCCTGAAATGTCCACATTGGTTCAGGACATTTTTAAAGGTTGTTTCTTTATTATTCGTGATGTCTTTAAAGCAGCAAATTTAATTTAAAAAAAAGTCATTTTGATTTTATTGGAGCTCAAATTGGAACACATTTTGGGTGTGTAATTTTATTGGTTGGTAGGTTGCCGACTCGTGTCATTTTTTGAACATTGTCTAGTTGGGTGGAGTAAAGATAAACTTTGATTAATGCGCCCTTTCCACTGTAGGCTTCATTCTCACCATTCAGAATCCACTGGGTGACCAAAATGCAACAATGCAACAATAACAACAACATAAAAAAAAAAACTAGTTTGAAAAGAATGTTGACTCTAGCTAAATGCTAAAGTTGCAACTCCTTTACTTTAAGTCAAAAAACAATAAAAAAATATTATATTTATAACTTGGTTTTGCTAAAGGTTTTTGAAGAGTCAGAAACTTGATAGCATATGCTAATACATGTACATTTGCTTTAACAACTGTATGCACAGTGTATTGCATCTGAAACTGACAAAAAAATCATTCAATTTATTTAGCACGGGATAAATATGCAGTGTCAGAACAAACAAACATATTAAATAAGGTTGATGCAGATGGATTAACCCACACATGGTTAATGCAGGACAGGATTGCAGCCATAGTTTTTAGCATGTCTGAATGACTGGTGCTAACTCGCAAAACTTTATGTAAAAATGGCTGCAGGAGTTTTCACATAGAGGAGGCATAGTCACCCCAAAATACAACAGAGAGAGTGTTTTTTATGCTTTTGTATATGTCTTTAAAAATGCCAGAGGCAAATATTATTAAGAAATATCTCCTATCAAGTCTTGCAATCTTGGAGCTTCTGGAGTTAAGGGCTGATATGGAAACGGTCATGGTGATTAAAGCTGACTTTAATTATGTCTTTCTCTCTCCCTTTGTTCCAATGTCACATTTTTAACTTGAAGGTTTCTTTGGTTCAGAATAAGCCCACTTCACTCCTCTGCATGCATCTTTTACTGTACTGCACACCACCACAATACTTTAAAAAATGACTGTGACTGTCACCATCGTCAAACTCTTAACACACAGCTATCTAATTGTTTATGCACAGACTTTTGGACTTTTTGTTGTTTGATCTTGGAAATGTGACCCCATATTTTGAGTTCACTGTAGCTGATGACATCTAGAGAAACCTACAGCCACATAAAACAGATATATGTGGTCAAAAGGTGGTTCATTTAACCTATAAGGCCAAAATTAGTGACTTCAGAAGGTCTGAAATAGAGCAGCAGAATGTCTGTAAAAAAACAATGCATGCCAATAACAGAGCTGAAGCTTTGCACCCACTTTTAGCTTTTCAGTCAAATTATGTTACTAAAGCAACAAGGAAAACCAATGGCATGTGACAGGGATTTGTCCAACAATATCATGTGCAGAAAATACATTCATCCCTTTAGAATGGGAGTCAGAGTGCATTGGCAGAAAATCCTCATGAATTAATTCAATTTGTTTTAGGTTTTCATTTTTGGAGAGTATGAGGATTCCAGAAGAATGGAAATGTACACTGGTGTCCAATTTAGCATACAAGGTGCTGCTTTTGCTTTAAAGTTGCTCCTGGAGAAAAACAGAGAAGGTCAGAAGGAGGTGTGTTGTGTCTTTTTAGATCTGGAGAAAGTCTATGACAGGAAACAGATAGGAGCTGTGGTTTGTATCAAGAAGTTTGGAGTGGCAGAGACGTATGTTGGAGTTGCAAGACAGTGGTGAGTTGTAGATGTGACAGAGGAGTTCAAGGTGGAGGTGGGACTAAACTAAGGATTAGCTTTGAGCTCCTTCTTGTTTGCTGTGGTGATGGGCAGACTGACAGATGACCATGAGGATGACCATCATGATTATGATGTTTGCAGATGACACTACGATCTGTAGTGAGAAGAAAGAGAGGAGGAGAAGAAAGTAGATGACGTTATAAATGCTAATTATCAACAGTCCAGAACAACAAAGATTACTGTAGGAAAGTGGTGAAGAGCTGCGTATAAGCAGGTTGGAACAAGTAGGATGGTTTCAAGTCTGATCTTTAATAAAAGAATGTCAGCAAGAATGAAAAGAAAGGTGTAGAAGCCTGTAGTGAGAGCAGCCATGTTCCAGGTTTAGAGACAGTGGATCAGGAATTAAAACATCAAAGGGACAGCTCATGTTTGATGTTTTGAGGATAAATTAAAGTTTGGACACGTTAAATGTGTTAGTAAAATGATGCTGAGGTTGGCATCAAACAGGCCAGGAGGAAGACCAGAGAGGAAGTTCATGGATATAATCAGGGAGCACACGAGGAGAGGGTTGATGATTTTCTGTGGCGACCCCTAAATAGACAATCCAAAAGGCACAGAAGAATCATCTTAACATATGACTTTAACATAAACTTACACTAAAAGGGAGAAAACCTTTCCATTCTCTTGTTAGTTAAAATATTACTGGAAGTTCTTAATTTGTAACACAAGCCAACAATGTTCAGGTCTTTGAGGATTTTGTACATAGCTCAGTGAGAAATTGACCCATGTCAAACCATCTGTGGGAAAACTATTTGGGAACTATGAAAGTCAAAACTTTTAGGATTTGGAAAAAACAAAACAAAAGAAAAAGTTCTTATTTTGAATAAATAAACAAAAAAATGTATTGATAGCTATAAATGACTTTTAATGAAAAAAATTAAAGCACAAACTGCTAAAGGTGTTGGGACAAAAATCAGAAGATTCAACTAACATCGCCCTTTGTACAATCCCAGATGAAGTTACAGTGGTTTTGTAGTTTTAGTTCCTTGTATATATTTGTGTTTCCATGTCAACACAACATGGCTGTTAAACCTTGCTGCAGCTACATCCAGAGATGACTAATTGTGCAGTGCCTTTTGGTTTTGTTTTGGTTATTTTTTTTTACGAAAGAAAAAAGTCTTTCATTGTACAGAGGCTGGTTCTGCAGCCGGTTATCACACTGTTGTACTGCAACCACTTCAAACCTTCAGCAGTGCAGCTTTTTACCATCAAGAGGTTGAGAGAAACTGACAAAACCTAGACTGACGTGAGTTCAGTCATAGCAACTACGTTCTATCAGCAACAACACAGAACTTGCGTGGGAGCCAAAATCCTCTCAACCACATTTTTATTTGCAGAAAAAAGCTGTCTAATGCTTTAATTTGTCAGACTCAGTCTGATTCACCTTTACATAAACTTCTGGACTTAAGTAATTGATCAAAAATGGACAAATCTTGACCAAAACCACAATGTATCAAAATGTATAGCTGACATTTGATGTTCTTTAGGTCTGTTCAAATAAGTCAATAGTATTTAGGTAATAGCCCATTGACACTCAGCTGCAAACAAATCTAAAACCCCGGTAGTAACACTGTTCACATGTCTTAATCCTGTTAAAACAGATCGCTTACATACTGTATTACATCATGTCAATAGAGATGCGTGTAATCTCATTGCCTGTGAAAAAAAAAGAAAGATTGCCCCAAAGATACTTTAAGTGGTATAAATTTCACTCCATTGATGTTGGCCCTGAGAAGGCAATGAAGCTGATACTGTGTTTCTGGTAGACATTTAACGAAGGGAAACGGGCCCCTGGAGTACTCCCAGTTCAGGTTCAATCTCAATTACCAGTTTGTTCTTCTGGAAACTTTGTTTCTGTTTCCTTGCATACATGGACACCCAGCTCCTCAGATAATTCTGCTTACATATTGTGGCTATCTGAATGTGTTTTAACATAAACGTTTTAGAAATCACAAAAGCTAAACTTTGGCTTTTTGAGGTTTCAACACTCTTAAGCTCGTTATCTATCAATGATAAGGGGCTGTGCTTTTTTATTTATTTACCTGATGTTTATTTTGTAATCTGTAATCTAACCATAGATCGGACAGTTAGTTGATGGTATTTTATATAATCACACATCAGTAGGATCCTCTCATATTTGAATACATGACAGAATAAAGGGTTTTGCAAAATAATCCACTTAAAGAAGTGACCTTCACATAAATCTACTCACTCCAATGTCTTTACCTAACATGACTGTTCAACAAACAGGAACGCAATGACTGTCATTCTAAGCTTATAGTAAAAGCATTCCCAGTGGCCTATTAATTTTGATCGTATTTTTTTTCCCCAAAAATCAAAAAAACCAAAAATTAAAACAACATCTACATGATTTTTTAAGAACATGAAAATTCAGAAATAATCAGTCAAATTCTGTAAATACTTTCTGTGTTGATGTCTGACCTCTAGGAGTCCTAAAAAACTAGCTTGTAACAACTGCCACATAAGACAGACTTTTAAGTAAAAAAAAAAATATAACAAAGGCTCACATTTTAAATTACCTTTTGCTTTAGAAATATGAACTTCCTATAAGAGTGAATTAAATTAGAAGCTTCAGGTAACCAAACTATAGAATGATGTTTTTGGAGGTGAGAAAAGATGAGACACAAATATTTTCTAAATATAACTTTTCATCAGAGATGTTTTGTGAGCTTAAATTAACCACAAAGTAGCTGTTTATCTATTTTAATGTGCCTTTGAAACCACTATTTTTAGGAGTCACGCATGGAGCCAGGAACACAGAGCTCTGTGAAATGTGGAGCCGGACTCCAGGAGACACATAAATCACAACTTGGCCACAATCAAATGAAATTTCTATTAAATATTAGCGGAGGGTCAAAGCAAGTTCATGTAAGATGAGTTGTTTTCTTGCCACTTTCCTGCAGCATTTGTTTTCCTCTGAGGAAAAAATAAGCTTTTGAAAATGATTGTTAATCGAACCCTGTTCTATGTCGGCCCTCGACATATTAGTGCCAAAATAATCATAGAATGACTGATAAAACAGTAAATATGTAAAAATGGCAGGTAAATAAGCCTAATGCTACAGGTGATTTTATGCCTTTCAACTTACCTGTAACCAAGATTGATTCAGATGATGCACATTCACAGACATTTATACATTGAAAGTTTATTAGTTAGGTCTAATTGTGAGGGTGAGTTTGGAGGGAGGGAATGGGATTATTTCTGGTTTCACATGACACAACTGTAATTAATACCATCAACTCATTCAACCAATAAAAAACTATATAGGAAAAATATCATAACACTGATGACATAATCATTTGAGAGTCTCCATTCTTCACAATATACGTTCTACAGTTAAAGACTGACTCAGATCATAACTTGATCCATTGTAAAAGCGTTCCTTGTGGTCCTTTTAATTATGATTATGCCATTTTTAGCCTAAATCCCAAAAACCTGTTGTTCTCTCGGAAATTAGTTCTGCAGAGTGGCAGAGGTTCATTGTGTTGTGTGCAGAACCCCGCCCCCCTTCCCGCCACCAATATCTGAGCTCTCTGTTTAAACGTTTTCCTGCTATCTCACAGCGCCCTCGGATTTCCAACAAAAAATTACAGATGAAACAACAATGGTGGGCAAAATTTGAGCTATCCAAGTTATATTTCCATCTTGGAACATTACCAGCATCACAGCCCACACTACAGTTTGTTCAGACTAGTTCAGGGCTCTGCGGAGCAAGTTTTGGTACTTACAGGTATATAAAGATAATAAAAAACAAAACAAACAAAAAAAAACACTTCAGAGAAGTTGAAACATTTGGGCAGAACTCATTAGTTGTCACACAGCCCATTTTCCTTGCTAATGTAAATGTTGGTAGAAAAATATTTATTCCATTTAATTTGAATTTTTACATAAGTAGGAAAAATTAAACTTGTTTGACTAGAGCCATAGTTGGACTTAAGTTTTTCACTTGAAGGTGTGCTTTATGTAATTTTTTTTATTTTTGTGGAAAAGTAAGGGTTCGTTTGGACAAAATGTTAAATAACAAACAGATGGATCAGATTAATCAGTTAAGATAAAACAAATGAGCTACGTTTAGTGTAAACTGTGTAAATACTATTAGCAAAGAAAACAGATAGAGGCAACGCTGAAAGCCACATAGAATGTTTTCAGTATTCTCTGAAACTGAAAGTCATGTGAAATAAAACGCCATATCATCAACCTAGGTTCTTATCTAAAAGACAGGGATGAAAAGAATTATACGGCAGCATTTATCTGTGAGAAGCTACTTGCTTTGATAGTCCTGAACAATAAATGCGGCTGCATCGTCACAGAAACAATACAGTGTCTGTGGCACATCGTGTGTCAGAGGAATCCTTTCCTCCGTGCACATTCAGACTCACTAAGTGTCTTTAATTGTTTCTTTACTGTTAAAGTGATAAAGTAACCCAGATTCCAGCGGATGAGTGTCTCAGATTCCTTGCCTGCTCCATTGTTGTGTTTAGCTATTACACTGGATGGACATCTTAATAATGTTGCCGACAGAGAGGAGGTAATAACTCAAAGCATTCATGTCCATTCGCTCCAATCAGATTCCTTTTGCTGGGAACAATGGAGCCACTTTCAGGTTTGGCACACAGCGAGATAAGGACAGATACTAAAGAAACACATTAGCTTCAGGTTTGCTAATTACTTTTTAAATTAACCCATTTGTCTCAATCTGAAGTTTTTCAAGATAAGGGAGCAGAATTTCTTAGTAGAGCAGGGAAACCATGACTGTGGAGGAGCAATGGAGAGATCCTGGTGGGCAATGGGAACATCTTATCTAAAAATAATTTGGGTTGATTTGATTTATTGGTTCATTTCAAGCATTAATTGTAGACATTTCAGCAAGAAATCACACATAAGCCAAATCCTTTTTAGAAAAAAGTGGTCAATTGATTAAAAAAATTAACAAAAATGTAAGAGGGACAGACTTTTCCAGTCTGAATACACCCAAACATTTTTGTTGGAGATTATACCGTTTTGACGGGTCTTTCAATAAAGACTTTAATACATTCTATGTAATAATGAATATGTATAAGAAATGACATTCAAATTTCTTCTTTGGATGATATTGTTTCTTTGAATCCTTATTAGACTGAAAGAGACACCTGAAAACAGTGCTGCTTTCATTCATCTCTAGAAAATTATTTCTATCATTTTGTCAGTTACAAGACAATTTCTGCATAATTTAAATGCAGACACGATAAAACTTGTAACGATGAGAGCTATGCTGTGTCAAAGAAAATACTATAGGAAAAGACTAAAAAGAGTTAGGAATTATTTTTGTTGCATGAGCTATGCAGGTTTATACAGGTGTCCAAAATCTGAGTCACATTCCATGAAATGTTATGTGTAGGCTTGAAAATAAAGCATTATGTTTAAAAATATATATAAAGTTTTTTAAAAATTGACGTAGCCCTTGGCTAGATTCTGTACAAATTAAAACATTTAATACAAAATGAGATGTTCATCACTCATTATGTTAATAATTCTAACAAGGGAAAATAAAAATGAGGTCACTTGAATATTCTATTTTTTTTTAAATAATGCTATTTACAAAAAGGAAGGTAGAAATACAAATCAAAAGCATCAAACAGTTTGTGAAGCGTCACTCTGTCCCTGTGATGATCAGGGTTTGAGTCATGCTCTTTGGAGCTGGGATGAGCTTTAGTTGGTGTGTTTTCTGTGTTTCAGCTGCACTATGGCAGCTTTTGTCCCTCAGGCTGTATCAAGTATCTGCTGCTCAGGATGTGGTGCTACAATTAATCTTCACATTGATCCCTTTTCCTACTGAATTGCCCCAAAACCTAAGATGTAATTTAACCTGTCCCATTTAATTGTAGATCTTCTGTCAATTCAACAACTTAAACCACAAAAAAAAGCGGGAAAAAAAAAGAAAATCTTTTACCAGAAATGTGCTGACTCATCACTTTCAGTTCCACTGCAACTGCATTAAAATATCCTTCTTGCTGTAACCTTCTTTTGAGCTGGAAGGGGGGACTTTAAGGCTTTTACTTTGGCGATATAAAAAAACTGATCAATGGTCCAATTATTTTGTTTTTAACACAAGGGTTTTATTATAAAAACTCAAAGCATCCTGCAGGAATCATTTTTGAATATTGCCACAAGCAATATTCAATATACGGTCTCTGATTTGCAAAAAAAAGGGAAAAGACGTCCCAAAAAAGATTTTACATTTTCACCGTTTCCAGAACTGAGTGTTGGTGACATTGTGTTGATGATAGATTCCTGGGGGAGGCGCCTGCGTCACCAAGGTCTTCAGGAATCACAGCAGCGGTTCCTTAAAGACCCACCCCAATGAAAATGGAGAAAATTAAGTTCAAAATCAAATTTCAGAGAATTTCTGTATTCAAATCATTGTGATTTAGGAGCAGTTTGAAAAAGATTGTAGGTATGACGTGAAAGCTACAATTGGTATAGGGAACAAGCTTCCTGCTCCACTCCATTCTGATGCATCCACTTGCAGACAAACAGATCCATGTACGTCTTTGTCTCCTTATCCGAGCTGGTAAGCTCGTCCCAAAACTGTACAGCTGGAAAACTGCAATGTTGCTCATCATTTGTGTTGCACTGGAATTGTTAGGTTGGGGTTGTGAGGGGCTGTAAGTCAGAGAGAGAGAGACTAAACAGATGGATGACAGGAAGGGGAATGGGGGGGCGGGGTTGGTTGGTGCCAACAGTTCCGCCCACATCTCAGGGGCAAATTTCTAAAGAACCACTGCCATTATAATGAAACTATGTCCTAGAAAATGACAAAGGTTATTCATTTTGGCTAAAAATGGCATGATTATAATTAAAAGACCAGTGAGAGCCATTTTACAATGCAGATTAAAAGATGATCAGAGTTGGTCTTTTAAGAGTTTTATGGCTTGTTAAATAATATTTAGCCAATAGTGATGTCAGACAGTGGTAAAAACAGTTGTTCAATAAAATCACGTGTTGATTGTGAACTTAGCCACTCCCTCAGACCAGAAGCTTCAGGTAACCAGGTGCTCCAAACTAACAATTGCCAAACAAAATAATAATAAAAGAAACTTCTAAAATATGTATCTTCTTATTTTCTTAAAACCAAAATAAACAAAAACAATAAAGACATAAAATAATGTTAATTATTGTAAACCAGAACATCTCATAAAATAAAAGAACTTTTACTCCACAGAATGCAGGAACTTGTTGGAAAACAAGAACAAACACTTTTCAAAACAAAATATGAAATGTAACGATCAAAACCAAACTCTGAATAATCAAAAACATTTTATTAGGGTGAGTAAGTTTTATTGAGGTATTCAAATCTGAGATTATCTAAAACGTTCTGAAATGTAGCTACTACAATCGATTTAACCTTTATTGGCAAAATACAATTTTTCCATAAACACCCGACTGAAACTGATGACATTTTAGTGACTTGAGGCACACGAGTATCACAAATGTGTGTTTTTGGAATCTTGACAGCCGTGACTCAACATTTGACTCTCAGAATCATCAATTGTTCCATCTGACACACTTTGTTGATGTTTCACTGAAGGATCAACTGTGTTTGAGAACTTCTGAACATTTGAACCTGATATTCAGAGGTTTTGACACTTGACGCATAATGGTACTTCAGTTGAGTTTGACCTTTTGGTAATAACATCAAAATGCCATATTTTGCAACTCCCAGATCTTTTGGGAGATTTTTTTATTTTAATTCTGCTACTGTGTAAAAAACAAACGAAAACAATTTGTTTCTTCTCTCAAACATGACGGGATTCACTGACAGTTCTCCCTGTGAAATGCATTTGAATTTAATAAGCAGCATTAGATAAGAAGAAGATCATATTCAATAAAGTGTTTTCTGTTTCTGTTTTCCCATCAGTATTAAAACATGAACATAGGGAGGCACGGCTGCAGAAATGAGATTGTGCTTTGGGGATGGAATTGCCTCAGATCACATTTCTGCTGATAAAATGTTGAAGCAGCATTTTTCCGAGAGACATTTCATATCACTTTTGGGATACAGTACATTTATATTGAAGGGCTGTAAGTGCAATTGATCTTTCCTTTGGGACATGAAAAATGAGCTTAATAACTTTTATCGGCAGCACCTTTTTAGGGGCTCTCTTTTGGTGCTGTTAGTTATCATTATAGTGCAGCGGTATAGGGCTCAAGGGGCTGCTTTGAAATCATGAGAATAAATATTCCGCAACTGGGAATTTGTGTGGGCCAGAGCCAGCCAGACGCTGTAGTTTGAAATCCGGGATTCTGCTGAGAATAAGCCGTGGAGATCACTGTGCAACATGAGAAGGCACCAATTGGCTTCAAAGCCAATATGCTTGTCACAAGTCCCTTTAAAAGCCCACTTTCTCAGTCAGAAAGTGCCGGCGGGAAAGAATAAATCTGTGCTGCACTTTGATCTTTTCATGTCTATCATTTTTGATAAGAGCCTCTGAAGAAAATGAGAAAAACACTGGCATTCAGGCAGCAGACTGTACTGTGCCACATTAATTAGTGTAACCTGCTGGAAGCTTGAGCTGCTCTGCAAGAGGTTGAAATCTGTTTGTTGGGTTTTGGCTTCTTTTTTTTTTTTTTTTTTTTTTTGGGAAAAGATTTAATTCCTTAAACATGTGTTCTCAGTCTACATAGCGACATCATTAGGTAAATAAAAAGCCACATGCATGCAGCGTTAATGCAAAAAAGCTAAATGGAAGGCGTAAAAATTGGCCATGGTTAGGAAAAAGCATTGTGTACATTTTCCAAACCTTAAATTGACACAAGCTGGGCCATGACGTTGAAGATTTGCGCTTAGAGAATTTTTAAATAAAACAAATGCAAAATCATTAAAAATGTAAATTCAAAGTATTCCAAATAGTAGAAATTACCGTACTTGTAATGTTTGATGATAATAAAATACCTTTTCCTTTAATAAGATGAGCGACAAAATTAGTCTAAAGCTACCGAATTGGGCTTTTAGTTGGTCTTTTTATCATCTCATTTATGAATATTGTCAACCATTAGTTACCCAGGCAACTTGAAACACTGGTATTATCTTTTAGTAATCATTTTTCTCTAAATTCAGGAAATATCCTCACTTAGTTTGTCTCTTTTAGTTAAGATTCTGTACTTCTATAAGATTTTAAATTTTAATGATCACATTTGAGAAGTAAAAAATCCTAACTGTCTGAAGGCATTAAACCAAGAACACAAGCAAAACATAAAACCAAGATAAAAATAAAAAAATAGATTGCAGTCCAGATCTCTCCAACAAGGGTAAATTGTCATAAAATTGCTGTTTTAAGTGTTTTAAAAATGCCCTTTACAAGAACCCAAATCTTCAAAAAGTAAATAAAGTAGACACAAAAACACTGGAACATATGTTAGAAGACAGAAGACAGACAAAGGAGTTGATCCAACAATGACAGAAGTGAAAAAGAGGCTAAGTGAGTAGAAGGCGAGGAAATGCTGGTTTATGCAAAAAGGCATGAGAAAGATTTTTTGAAGTCCACTTATATTCAGACCCTTCTGCAGACAAACTACACGCCTGAAGTTTTGATTAAATTATTTATCTTTCTTGATTGACCAGAACAGTTGTGATGGCTGCAATAGCTACTTCAAATAATACACTGTAAAAAGAGGAAAATAGGAAAAAAAACACTAATCTTAGAAAGAAAATCATTAGAAAGCTGATAAATGATCTACCCATGCTGCACATCATTTTTACTTAAAAGAAATATCTTAATAGGATAACAAAATCTAGAAACAAGGAGTTCCACACAAGCATTCAACAAGCGGAAAAAAAAATCTACCGTTAACTGTTTGATAGAATTACTTCAAATGGTATGTTGTATAGCCCAACATTAAGTTTTTTTGTTAGTTCTAAGCAAATGGTTTGTATTTTTGAGTTTTTATGTGCCTCATTGTAGTTCATTTTGTTCACAGTGATAAAAAACCTGAGTGTAATAAGTTGAAACGACTCATTTAAATAAAAGAGAGCAAAATGGGAAAACAAACTTATGTTACAAGTTGGGCCATCTAATTAAATCTTCATAAAATCACTTATTCTCAGAGCAGAAATTTAAATTTTTGTTTAAAAAAAAGAACAACGAATGCCTCTCACAATAAATTCAACTTTAAAATAACATCCTTAAAAGTAAAACAAAAATTACAGAGTCATAAGACTTTTTTTGAATCAAGTTTTTCTATTATCAAGAGTATGGAGAAAAAGAATTTTGACACATTTTAATGATACTTTTTTTATTTTTAAAATCCTAGCCCTAAAAACTGTACTGGTTTTAAGAAAAGCTTCCTAAGGTAGAGAGCAAAGATAAGTTAAAACAACATAAAATATCTTGAACGTCTAAATACGAGGTTCTATATCTTTGCAAGTATCAAACAGTTCCAAGTGGAATCAGTATTCTTGAAAGAAGTTGAACTGTAGTTTAACTTTTTGCAAAAATGTGTCCAAATCAGGTACAAATGACTTATGGGGCACTTTATTTTTGCTCAGACGTTAAAGATTAACAAATACTTTATATATCTTTAGGCTCACTGAAATACCTGTCAAAACCATTCATTTCAATACATTTTCACTCCGCCACATGTGGCTAACACAGTTGAAAACCCGACGAGTCTGAAGATGTATCTAAATAAACCAATGAAAAAGACACATCTTACTCATTTAAACTTTTGATGTGACTGGAGTCCACACATGAATGCTTATCTGTGGGAGTTATGAAGCGGTAAAATATGTGATTCACACAATAATGATGAGGCTGCAGAAAAAGACAACCAACTGGGAACCTGAGAAGCATCAGTCTCTAATCAATACAGAGCTCATGACTGGTGATGGACTGCAGGAATCGCAGAGAAACTGGAGAGACAAACTGTCAAGAGCTCAAAATACACAGATCCACCTTGCTCCAAGGTCAACTCTGTCTTCAGCTGTCAGTGATAAATGAAAAGAAGCTACAATTTTGTTTGAAAAATCTTTACAAAAGTGCTATTTTATGAAAAGTTAGATACAGATGGTGTTATCTGATGCATTTCTTTTTCTTTCAAAAGTATAAAAAATGGAATCAAACATCCTGGGAGGAAGGTTGATAAACACACACTTCCTGCTTTGCAATGTAGTTTTTATAATTAGCACTTGGTGCAAATTGTGTCAATTTAACGTTTTACTCGAACCTTCATGAAGAGAATCCATGCAAGCATATTGCAGTTTTATTATGGCAAACTCAATTAGAAAATAAATTGCTTTTCTTACACCTGGAATAACAAATACATTCATATGGAAAACCCATGCTGATTGCTTTCCAATATTAGATTTCCGCAGGTGACTTTCCTGGAGATTGGGTTGTACAAAATCAAGTTAAATGTTGCAAAAAAAACAAAAATGAAGATAAAAATACTATTTTTTTCTTGTTTTATAATTAGATACAGAATGATGTGTTTTTTTGTCTTGTTTTGTGGTGTGAGCTTTGATCTGTGTGTGTGTTTGCCCTCATTTTATACCAAGACAAGATTGGAAATCAGTAAAATCCTTTTTTTTCCAATGAAGCTAAGAGATAAAGAAGGAGAAAAAGAAGCACATACATTTATCATCATAAACACATAAGAGATCTGTTGGTGGCTCTCTGCCCTGTCTGCATCGATTCGTTTTATTGATGCTAAAATGTGCAGGACACAAGCACATGAATAATTCTTTAAACACTTGAGTCAAAACCTGACATTTTCCTCTTTTACTTTATTTCTATAATTCTGGAGAGTATATACACATTATGGGTTAGGATAAGTAATTAAAGTGTGGGTGACATGGTCTATTTTAATAAGCCAAAATATAGTAAATAGTCTCTATTTCATGTTGCGATTGTTTTTAATATTTTTCGAAAAAGAATAAATAGCGAAAAAGCAATATAAACAACGAGGACGGCCGCCGGCTTCACGCATTCCGCCGAATTCTCGCCCCCCTGTTTGTGACGTAACGAAAGGAAGACAAGGCAGACAACATGGCTAGCACCGATAGCGAAGCACAGAGTGATGCTACCGTCTCTATTAGCGATTTATCATCAGATGAACAGAAAGATGAAGAGGAAAGTTGCGGAGATTATCATGATGATGAGTCACTTTTGCAACCGTATCGATTCGAACCCTTTTGCGAAAGTGAGGAGGATATAGTATAGCAGAAAGTAGTAGGTCTAGTGATGCCGATGACGATAGCCAGCATGAAGATTCGGCTAGACTCCAGTAAGTCTAAAAAATGTATAAAATTAAATTACTCCACTTACCCTAAAATATACTCAAAATGTCCCCTTTTGGCCTAATCTAAACAAAGGTAAACACTGGTTTTCAACCCAATTTACAAAATAAATGTCACAAAATAAAAGTTTCCCAGATATTACTACTCTTTAGTTAACAAAGTCACTGTATACCATTAACAACTGCAGAACATTAACAGTTTTACCTGTTTGAACCAGTTTGAAACCTTTTCTCGTGCGCGCGCGCTCACACACAGAGTTCAGTTTACTCACGGTACCGGCACCTCAAAAGCAAAAGAAAAAAAACGTTGCAGAACTGTTGCTTCTCTTGCAAAACATTGAGTGCGTTGAAATACTCCAGTTGGATCCAAGGACAACAGAAAACACGACTACTTCGCCTCAATGTGATCCATCGTGATGCACACTAGCCTAGCTTAGCAGCCTTCTCTCCCGACTCCAGCGCCGTCCTCTCCGACCCAGAAAACGGCTCGCTCGCTTCCAGCTCACCCGCCTTTCCTCGACTCAGAAGCCAAGATCCTCCTCCCAACTCTCCGTTCAAAATTCTTCGTTTGTGTCCCGGTTTTCGTCCCTTCGAAAACGCAGACTTCTCTCCTGCAGATCTGGAGGGAAAAATCCTTCGCCGTCCACCTTCTTAAATTTTCCCCTTTTCAGCAGCGTTTCTTGTTTTGGGAATTTTATACACAGATACACTTTCACTAGATGTATTGCTACATCCAGCTGCCACACAACGACTTGGCATGTTGATGATTAACAGATTTAAACACGAGAGAAACGAAGACTACCTGTTTTGTTTACATGCTGTCCTAAGCAACTGCGAAAGGCAACTCCCTTTCGTGACGTCACAGGTCATATCGGGTTCACTTCCAGCCTGCGCTCTAGCGGCAGATCCAAATCTCTGATTCCTTCGAAAGATGTCTATTTTTCATATGCTTCGGATTTTTTTCGACGCAAACTATTGGTATCAATAGAATCAGCGTTTAAAGGGCTTTTTTATTTGACAAAGTTGTTCAAAGCATGGCATCCACACTTTAATGTGAGAAAGAATTTTAGAAAACCAGAAATCAGGCTGCAGACTAGGTGGATTTGAAAATCCCAGTCAGTGACACAAAACAGAAAATCAATATTCAACAATTGAGTGGACACAACCTGGAATTACGCTAATAAAATCATGATTGAGCCCCTGATTGCCTCTGAGGGATGAATGCAATAATGCTCTGTGTTTTTGTCCTTTTTTTCGAAGGACGTGTTGCTTGACCAAAGCTGCATCCCAAATGTGAATCCGTGTAAAATCACAGAAAGCCTGAAACCAATTGAGTGTATTAATCACATGCAGGTGGCAAACATGCCTGCAGCTAGAAGACGCACATACAGAGATCAGTGATGATGATGGATTTCTGCAGAAGACAGAAAGTACAGAACAAGAGGTTTTTTAATGTTTCTCATATTCAGAGGGGCGCCTCAACGATAAATAAATGTGCAATTTTTTTCTCATGTCGTCAGCTTGGGTTAATTATGAGAGAGCAGAGTGTTATCAGGCTTATGAAGGACGGCAGAGACTGTAACTAATGTGCTCTGCAGTGGGAGATTGCATCAGTCAGACAGAAACAAATTTAGGTGACAAGATCATTTTATTCTGCTCTGCATCTGCCATCCCTAGATTACTTGGTGGGTGATCTAACGCAACGGGGACCTGCTCTGCACTTTGTGGGTGATTCTGCAGGGCGTCAACCTCACTTCAGCGAGCCATTAATTCACTTCACACAAATGAATCCAAGTGTAGGCCTCTGCCACACACAGAGAGCTCCTGTGCTTTCCAAACATACATATTCCAGCCACATTTTGGCACCAGGCTGAACACGGAGTGGGAAAGCTAGAGGGGGGGAAAAAGGAGGAGGGAAAAAAATTGGACAAACTTGAAAACACCCTCCGTCAAAGGTTTAAATAATGCATAGTGCAAGTCAGTGTAGACTGTCTAGTCTGAATGGAGTCATAAATACCACACGCATCTCAAATCTTCTTAGTGTCTGCCACATCTGAGCTGCAGACAGCAGAGTTTGGTCTGCTGACAGCGTTACAACCTTCAAACACTGCTCTCCTTTTACACTTTCAGGCCATTGCTTTCTATCTTGTCATTAATCTTTAATGTTCCTGGTTAAAATAATGGAGATGCAAATATTCACAATTTAAAGTAGGTTATTGAAAGTTTCATCACTTGGAGCTTTGGTTCATGCATTCTTTTGGTGAGATTTTGGTGTTATTTCAGTGCTGAGTCTGTGTGGCATGGGGCTGCAGCTTGTGTACTTTGAACTGACCCGTGACTGAATGAAGTTTCTTCCCTTGAGTTTTCTATTGGTGTTGAGAGCCGTGTTAACCTGCACAACTGATAAATTCGTCTGTGAAGCCTTTGATAAAATCCCTAAGAATTGTTTTTCTCAATTATGTCATTTAAATATAGTGTTTTTCCAATAATGCTTATCTGTGTTCCCCTGCCGTGTTTTCATCTTTTACATTGAAAACATGTGAAAATTATTAAGAACATAAAGAGAGATGAAGATGGTGCAAAAAACAACAAACACATTTGGAAATAAATATTAAATAATAATAAACTGGATGAATCCCCTCATATATTTAAGTTTCAATGCAGTTATTTTGTTTGTATGGCATTAAAATTTTGTTTAGAGGAAAAAACAATCATTCATCTAAAATTCTGCAATTACCAGTTACAATGCAGAAAATCAGTAGGAAAGTAGTACAATTATCTGTCCATGCAGCAGGTTGTTTTTTGATAAGACAAATGAGTTACACACAAGAATTCAAAACGGGAAATATAACCTAACCAGACTAACTGTTTGATAGAATTATCAGTACCGGTACTTAAAATTTACTGTTATACAGCCCTGAAATAAGAAGTCTTTGCCAGAAAATGGTTTGTATTTATTTGAGTTTTTATATACATAAATGTAATTCATTTTGGTCCCACTGACAAAAGACTTGTGTAATTAGTGGATATGACTCATTTTAGAAGAAATTGTGAGCAAAATGAGAAAACGATCTTATTACAACTTAGAACATCAAAATAAAGCTTCATAAAACATAACACTTATTCTTAGAACATAAATGCATTTCAGCACTTAAACATGTAAATAAATTGTATTTATATGTCGATGTCTTATGAAAATTCCTTAAATCAAGCATTTTGAGTTTTTTTGAGTCTTAAATCAAGTTTTTCTACTGTCAAGAGTTTGACAGTTTGAAAATCATTTTTTCTAATTTCTAAATTCTAGCTGATGTCCTGCTTTTGACTAAAACGTCTGCTAAAATATCTTGAACGTCTAAAAACAAGCATTTTAATCTTTTTTTTTTCAGTATAATCGCTTGCAGTGAACTCTTTGATGTACTCTCTGTAGTTTGTTACATTTTGGTATATTATTATCATCATTTTCTTCCCTTAGCCTCTACTTGATCAGCATTTGGCCATGCTATCATCAAAAAGCCCGTGGTCACAGCGAAGCTTGTTACCGTAGAAACCGTCCTCCTCCTGTGTGCAGCCTCTGGGGCTAGCACTATGGGAATCTAAAGCTGCCTTCTTTCTCTTTTTGGGACATTTTCCCTTTTTTTTCACTTATCTTAATTAACTTGGCTTGAGAGGAGTAAAGAGAAATATATCCTCAACCATTCAGCGCGTTAATGCTCTGTATTAGACTGGACCCGGGAGAGGTTTGTCACACGGTAATAAAAGTATTCCTGCCCTCCAAGGACAGCTAATAAAACAGCTAAAAGACCTCATTACACGAGAGTTAATCACATTTACAGCACCGTGAAATAAAAGCTCTATAGATGGGGCTTCAGACTAAAATTTAACTGTTATGCTCTAACAGAGATCACACATTCCAGCTCTTCTCATGCTGAGAAACCTAAACCGCACTGCAGTTTTCGTTTTCGTCTTTCTCCACAATTGTTTTGTCAATAAAATCTCATCTACTGATGTTGAGAAAAATGAGAAAATGAGAAAAAGATTTTTTATCTAACCGCTTAAGAAATACAGACAGCTCAGGTGGGCAAAGAAGTACAGAAGATACGAGGCTCCAATTGTAAAAAAAAAAAAAAAACACTATTTTTTAAATTTAGTCATTTCTGTTTCAAATTTAATTTGAACATTTTTGTTGAAAAAAACATTACATTTGAAATATCCATGTTTTCAATTATTAGACACAAATGACAGTCTTTTGATTGCATGTTTGTTTTCCACTTGAGTCACAGGATTTTGCAATTCAAAGAATGCCTGGGCCTGCATGCAGACGAATGCACCACTGCTACAACTGGAATTGATCAAATAAGGGTTGCTGACGATGTTAACTGGAATCAGACATGAGTTGAAAAGGGGAAAAAAAGCAAATGTTTTTGTGAACTCTTCATATTAAAGCCACTAAAAACGCAGCTATTTGCTCCATGGCTTTTCTGCCAAACTGAAAGTGCACTTTTAACACAATTCAGCAAACTCCGCCCACTTTCTCAGTGTGTTTAACGTGTGGCACCTTAACTTCTGCCTCACACCAACTGCTTTTCTGCTGATGAAGAAAAACTGCCCACACATTTAAACGTTTTTCTTTTGTTTTTGCCTGGTGTTTGACTTCCTTCTTGCTCCCACATGATTGGGCGCTGCTAGAGATTATTGGAGCCCCGGGCAAAATTTTAGATTCACAGAAGAAGCCTCCAAACAAATTTATTTAATCCAAACGTTGGCATTAGCATCACTTTAAATTAATACAAACGTTATAACGCTGACAAAACACTTTCTTAAAATATTTCTTTTAATTGAGGCCAGCCAATATAGTTTGAAGATAAAAAAATATTAATATACATGTTAAACTGTGGATAAAAACAAGAATAGGACTATACTACAAAGTACCATAGTTAGTTGCAATTCCCACCTCTGGATTCATACATTTTTTTCTATAATTGAAGTTTTCATTATTTAACCCTTGTGCTATCTTAGATGACCCCACCCTTACTTTGACGTGTTATTCCTACCATGGCAAAGGTGGATAAAGGTGGAAAGATTTCATGCATGGACACCAGTGAGGATCACAAATCATTGAAGAAAAAAGGTTCAGAGCACTGTCTAGTGGGTCTAGATGACCCAACTCCAAATGTTAAAGTGCCTAGGATAGCACAAGGGTTAAAGACTGGAGAGCTGATCAGTAGTCAGTTTGAAAGGGTTTTGATTAATTTGCTGGAATAAAAAATCCTCCAAGCATTTTCAAACAATGACGTACAGAACAAAAAAAGGTAAGCCTGCACACTTCAGCCTTTAGCAAAGTAGTCACCTCAAATCCCACTTTTAATAAAAATGCCTTTTGTTTTGTTCCGAATTTAAATCCAACTTTTGGGCGGCTTACATTGTTTTTCAAAATCACAAAACTGCCCAAAAGGGCTCCAGCCCTGAAAATAATCAATGTTCTTGCTCAAGAAGCACATGGCAATGTTCTAGTGGGTCTTCAACAACATGACAGGCTTCATTATTCTAGCATGTGTTCACATTACCTACATTGTAAAAACAGTTTTGTAGAAACGGCACCACATTTTGTTTTGCAATCAACAACTAAATTATCTGTTAAAATCCACTATAGGGATTTATGTTGTTTATCTTAACTGAAACATCCTTTGTTTAAATAAAAGTAATCTGTTTTTAGAGTAGAAAAGTTCTTTTTACTTCTTTTTTGTTAGCAAATTTGAGTAAATTTTGAACTTTAGTAATGAATCTGGATATCTATGGGAGACACGTTAGTGTGCACACATGCACATGTAAAGACCAAGTAAAGCCAAGAGAGAGAGAGAAAATGAGATAGTTATTGATCTGACAGACAGTTAATTCCAGTCTTTTGTTACCTAATAGAGTCTGATCTATTGCCAATCACGTCCTACAAGGTAGCGCTTCACCCCAGGGGAGTGCAGCTTTTCTAGGAAAATGAGAAGGCAGGAAAAAAAAACCCACCCCAAAGCAATATTAAGTAGATGATTTCTGTAAACAGACCTAATGGCGGTTGACTTTTTTGAGCCACAGCCCTTAATGAGTTTTTTGAAAATGTTGCTTTTAAGTTAATCTTCAGCGTAAAGACAGAAGCAACGTGCTGATTGGATTTAATAACCAACTTCAGAAAAATCTGAACTAACAAAGAAACTCTTTGAAAATTTGTTTAGGTGGAACACTGCAACATGAAACGTAAACAGGATTATGCTTGGTGGGGATTCTATGAGCAAATTTGAAAACTGAGTATATCAAATGAACAAAGATCCTTAACGGCTTGACACTCTGTAGATGTTTGATGCTTTCTATTTTCTCAGATCACACTGATCTTTTTTGGGCACCACTTGGTGTTATGAGAATGTCATATTTGTGAAAACTCAATGTCTGGAAGGAATCCTGACCAAAAACCCAAACCACGTTCACCGGACCATGTAAATGTGAAGGAACAGGAATTTTACTCTCCCTACTCTTGACCTCAAAAATGAAACTTATCGTAACCTAATGCTATATCTGGTCATGTTATCCCAAAAATAAAAAACAAATGTCCTTTTATTTAATGTGTTGTTTTAAAAACTACTTTAAATTAAATTAAATCTGTCAGTTGTTTCACTCTATAATAGCTTCAAGTCTTGTTTTATTTTGAAGAATATGAAAACAGGGTTGAGCTCAAAGTCCCTATTTAACCTTGTAGCAGTTGAACCAGCAAAAAATACAGTAAAAGTATCACATAAGTCAACTCTGAAGCAATAGTCTCAATACAGAAAACACATTTCCTTGTCTCTGTGCCAGAACTGTTTCTGATTCAGTTGAAGATATGGCGTCTAGTCAAAACCAAATCAAGTAACAAGGCGTGAAGCTGCACTGCTCTGTATCTGATGTTCCTGCATCACCGGTCGAGTAGAAAAGGGCTTTTGTGATTTAAATGAGCATTTTCTACATTATTTATCTAAACAGACGAAGCATAAATCCTAACACTGTTAAATTTATTGCCCCCAAAAAAAAGCATACATAGAAAGTTGATATCAAAGTTTTGGGAGTCCATTTCATTCTTTATTTGTGTTTATGCTGTCAAAGAAATGTGTTAATTGCTTGTTGGTCTGCAAATCAGTCTGGAACACAAAAGGCCACCAACTGCAGCGAAGTACAAACTAAAGCTACGTTCACACCGCCCCTAGCAACGCACAGTCAAGCAACTGCTTTCCATGCAAAGCAGATGAAAATGTATGTGAATGCGTGTTTCAGGCTTCCGCGTTCAAAACGCTCACGTTCACGTGTTACGCACATTTCGACAACCGTTTTTGGCCTCTTCGTACAAAACTCACGTTTATTGAACACATGTGGTTGAACTTTGACAATCAAGGGGTTTATACGTCAGACTTGAGTTGTAAAGGAAAACCCCTGGAGCTAGATTCACAAAATTTGCACCGCTTTGACATTTCACACCAAGCCGGTGAACAGGCCTGTGTAAACACCAGGGGCTAAATACTCGTTCCAGAGCCCGCGTCACATAACCAGTGCGAATGTAGCTTCAGAGTCCTTATGGAATCAGTTCTTTGCTTATTTCTTACGATTCTTGAGATGCTTTAGAGAACACAACCATTTTATTGTAAAAAAATCTTCATTTTCCTTTTCTAATTTTCTCTCCTGTAGTGGGATTGGTTACCTTAATATGATTTGTTTGAACAGTTTTTTTTTTTTACCAAAAAACAAAATAAAGTCATCGACGAAGCCAGGAAATGAATTAGCATTTCATAAAAAAAGATGATTCTATTCAAACACGTCCTTTTTTTGGGGGAGCCAAGACACTTGGGAAATTCTTAAAGTGCTGAAACTTCAAAAAAGAAAAACACAAGAAAGTTAATGAACTCTTCCAGTTTTTACTGGCAAAAAATGTAATGAGGCTCACTTGTAAAGAAGCCTCTTCTAAAAGCAGTGATTTTGATATCATGTAACAGATGATAACAGGTCTTCTTTTCTCTGAGTAGCAAACATTTTTAACATCAAGCTTTTAATTTGGTCTGAAGGACAGACGGACCGTGCTGAACCAACAGCGAGTGCAATAACTCTTTAGAGGCTCTACAGGAAACAAAATCATGCTTGATCGTTTCAGCTTAGTGAGTCATTTCACGGTAAATAAAAACTAGCACAGTTTCAAACAACACAAGTGGCTTCTCTCGGACCATAAGCTACACAGAGAGCCTCTGGATTGCAAGAGAATCACTTAAACCCAGTTGTGGGTCTTCTCCTGGCTGTTTGGGTTTGGATGAGTCCCAGACAAAAGCCTACCCAAATAAGATCATGGGGTTTCACTGAAAGAACAAATGAAACACGACAAAAATATTAGCTTTTGTATCTGAAAAAATGCAATCATGTCTTTAAAGAACTTAATCACCTTTTCCTTAGAGCATTAATTCGGTAGCACATGTAAAATGTGGCGTCCTGGAGATATGAAAGATTCACTATATGTATATTTTATTTGGTATTCCTAAATCTCCAAAAATTGGCATATTGAGGCCACGGTTGAAGTATACTGTCTGATACTTTTAGTGCTGGGTTTCAACAACTTAGCTAACCATATTAAATGCAACTTGGCAAAAACTCTGCAGCATAATGATCCATTACAAAAGAGGAAGATCATCAGGATTTCCAGCACCTTGCGGATTTGCTCACCGCTGCGGTTGTAAACATAAAATAGCTTAATGGTGGGACAATTTGGAAGCAGCTGGAGGCAAAGCAGCCGCTGCAGCTGTTTTGCTTCAAATCGGCAGAAAAGAGGAACAGTGCAGCACTGCATTTAGCCCTTTTGCACTCCTCTGATGCACATGCATATCCGTGTGCATCAGTGGAATGTCAGACAAAACATTATAAGATGCAGGTAAAATAAAAAATAGTTTTGCAACATGGCAGCCACTATTTTGAAAATGTAACTTAAACCATCACCACTTAAAATGTGAGAAAATGTCTGAGTAATGTTTGAAATATTATTTCCAGGACAGTATAGGCATGCATTTGAGTACATTCCTGTCTACAAACAGCAGGCTTTTTGGTAGGAGTGACAGCGCCCTCTATTGACATCAGATGTCGTTTCTCTGTGGTTCCTAAGAACATACCCCTGGTCCGCAAGAAAAACCTTCAGTCACATTTTTAAGCCCACAAGTTTAGAGGCTTTAATTTCGCGGCCAGGGCAAAGTGATTTACTCCACTGAGGTTTTCAGCTCAGGTTGATGTCACTAGCTCAGAATGAAGATTTCGCTTGTTATTGATTTGTGAAACAATGGCTTTTTGGAAACCTAACAGATCATAAGTCATTTTTGTGGGACACATTTTTTTTTTTTTTTTACAAAATGTGACAAAACAAATAAGAAAAAAAGCTGCTCTGGTTTCACTTGCATGGAAAGTTGGGAAACTCGTTCAAACTCAGTTTAAACACTTTTTTGCAAAACGGGCAGATTTTTTTCTTTTTTTCTTTGCCACCTGTGCAAACATTTGCACACAATCACAGCATCCACTTTTACTTTTGCTGAATTGGAGAGTCTAAAAATATTTCTGCTATCAAGGTGAGAAAAATCCCGAGATGTTTTTCAAAAGTAAAAATCAATATTGAGCTGTTTCTGTCTCATTGGAGGATAAAATGGTATCAAGCCCTTTTCACAGTAGATAACAGAAGACAATAGGGTCCAGCAGCTGCAGTTTTTCACCTTCTACAATGAGGGTACATAAACACTCCTTTCCTGCGAGTTTTACCTCGCTTCTACAAGCGATTATGAAAAATAGGGAGATGCTTGACCCTTGAATATGACAAATAGGAAGCAGGCTCTCCTCACAGCTGCAAACAATTACAAACAGAGTAAGGAATGCTTCGCCACTGCTCCTCTGGGGAAATGCACGCCGTGGCCATTTGTCCTCTGAACAAACTGAAGGGGGGAGAAAACAGTTCAGGTTGTTGAAATGTGGCGCGTTAGGGATCTGGAACCAACGCAGCTTCAATTATTTTAACTTGAATTATTTCTGACATCTGCAAAAACTTCAAAACAATCTAAACTGCACAATTCAAAAAGAACAGATGGGGTGAGTTGATAATAAAAGCCACATGAGATAGAGGAGATGCTGCAGCTAAAGTGTATGTGGCAGCTTTGAATTATACCTTATAATTTAGGCTGAAGTTTTCTCTGTCTGAGAGTGAGAGGAGCCGTGTGATGCTCAAGTGGGAAAATCAAACTGCAAATCAGAGCTGAGAACTCAGCAGACCTTTACAGAGGGAAGAGGGTATAAATGTCAGGCACGCCAGAGCAACTTCAGCTGATAAAATCTTAACACCAGCTCAAGTGTAAATAATTAAATGCGACTTCAGTGGAGGAGCTGACTGAACATTAGCCACTGCTCTGAAGCTCAAGGTTGTTTAGCTTAAAGGAACCGATGGGCCTTTTTGTTGTTGCTCTGAGGAAAATACCTGAAAGGAATTGAATTGTCAATCAAAGGAGGAGAAGGAGACCAGCCTGTGGAGGAATAGGCCTGAACTTTAAAGACACTACATAGTCCAAAAAATACAGCAGATGCAAGGTTAATAACCTCACTTTTAGACAAAAGCACCAGAAAAATCCAAGGGATGGGTCAAATGCTGAGAACAAATTACACCTAGCTACGTGACAACTAATGTAACTCTACCTTTAATGTAACTCTAACTCTACTTCATCCCCCAAATTAAACTACACCAATCCAGATCTCCTAATTTCTAAACTAATCATCTTAAAGTTTAGAATGAATCATTTTCAACATAAAAATGTCTTGAAATTATTTATGGGTCAAGTAACACTTTCTAGAAATAATATCTCACACCATCACAAGTAAAACTGTGGCTTAAAAACATGATGTAAAGTAAAGAAAAATCTGTTTCATTTGAGACATTGCTAAAATAAGATGTTTTCAAGAGTAAATGACTCCAGATATTTAAGATTTATTGAATTAAGTCTTTACATCTTACTGATAAGTTACGATGCCATTAAGTTAGTTTTGTCTTATATCAAGAGTAACAAGATACGTAAAGTTAGACAAAATAAATGATTGGGGGTAGTTTTTGTGATTTTTTTCAGTGATCCAGTTCCTGAAATAGAGAAGGGATGTCACAGATTAAGTGATTAAAGGTTTAACTGCACAAGGCCTTTAAAAAAAAACAGAATTACGTCCCATTTTGTCCTTAAATAAAAAATGGCGCTCTTGTACAACAGTGGCAGCTTTGGAGGCGTTCTCCTGTACTTAAGTTTGGCAAATTGGGACAGCTGCTTTTAAAAAGTCTCCATTCTAACCTGACAAGTTTAAACAGCGCAGATTCATTCCCAGTTGCACCTGCAGTATTGATGTGTCTTGTCAGAGGAAGACAATAATTTGTCACCTAAAGTGATTGAAATGAGCTCTGTGTCGAGGTGCTGTCGGCTTGAGGGGAGAGACAGCCGACACCGAGCTGAATGTAGAAGAATAAGATTCGCCCCCAAGCCAGAGAACAACAATGAAGACACACCTATAAAGATTTCATGGAAACATGGTGGTTATAAACAATTTTGCTATGCCAAATAAAAAGTTAAAAACAATTCTAATTATGTCATCAAATTCAAGGATTATGGTGTGCCCTTCTCCTCTTATTTGGTTTTCCTTAAAGTCCCTCTCTGATCACCTTTTGATCTTTTTTAAAAGCTTTCCCATTGGTCTTTAAATTATGTTTGTGCTGTTTTTAGTCAAAGCCCAGAAACCTGAATATATTATTATGTTTTCTGCAGAGAAGGCAGAAGTTTAAATTCACCTTGGAGTTAGCGCGAATTTAGCGTCGCCTCATTTCCAATCATCCCACTGTTTACACTCTCTGCTGCAACCTAACAGCTCCTACAGCTCAAAGCTAACACAAGAGATGCAAAAAGAATGGTGAGCAATATTGGAGCTCCAGCCGTACAGAGCATGGAGCTTGTGGCCTGTAGCTCCTACGTCGCTGCTACAGGCTTTTTGCAATGCCAGTTTTTTGTCTGCTTCTGATTCACAACGATTTAAATAAAGAAATATTCAGAAATGTAATTTTAAAATTCATTTTCTTTAAATATGTCCTCCATCATCCAGAATGCCAAAAACTATATTTTCATTGGAGTTGCTCTTAAATGGTAGCAATCAATGCAGATTGAAACAACATTTCTTATCGACTTAATGGTTTTCCCTGGTAGGGAAAGAAACCCAAACATAGTTAAACTCTTGGGAAAAATATTAATTATTCCCTCAATAACAACAACAACAGAAATCCTTATCACATGTTGGTTTCTTTCACTGCTTAGTGAGATAAATGATTTTCTAAGAGGATCAGCTTTCACTTTGCACTTCTATCCCTGGATCTGAGGACTGTGGTTGCTAGGTGATGGTGGCTATCTCTGTGGTGACGTGATCCCCTTTGGCCCTGATTTTCACTCAGCACCTCAGACAGATACAGAGCGCATGCACGTGGACGTTCACAATGCCCACACACCAACCGACAGGCTGAGGGGCCCGCCGCTATCCATAGGTCTTTCTCTCGCCCTGCTCTTATCTGTGTGAGGCTGTTGTCACTCCCTCATTGCTGTGCTGAGAGGAGCTTCAATGGTCTGGCCTGACGAAGCTTGGAAAACACGCCTGAAAGCTTTTAGGTGTCAAGGAGAACCAGATGGTGACAATGGAGAGGCCCTGGGAGTAGAAGCAGCTCAGCGCCCCTTCTGTTGATGGCTCAAACTAAATGTGAACACAAAGCTTTGTCTGTTTTCCAAGCATGAATGATTTATTTTGAGTCACCTTTTGAATCTGTTGGCATGAATTCTCTTAAACAGGGAGACATCGATGTGTTACAGTTCTTTTCATAGCTGCAGTTATTTCGCTTGCTTTTGTTAGCAGGTTATGGCATCATCCCCCACATGAGAAACTAAGCTGTCTATTAACTGTTTGACCACGATAATACAATTTAAAGCTCATAATATTTTAGGGCTTGAAACATTTTCATTGCAGCAACCTGGTTTTGCTCATTTTCTGATGCTGTTCTGGAACTGTGAAGTTTTTAATAACCAGCTATTTATTAATAAAATCAGAATAAAATGCTCTCATTTTGCAAATTCCTTTGTATTTAGCCATTTTTACATATTTCTGACTGTGGTTTAATGGGTCTTTTGCTAATCTTTACGAACAACTTCATGATCACCTGCTAGCTATTATATTATTACATTTCCTTTCACTTCTTTTCAATAATTCACAAGCAAAATTTTACTTTTACAGCTGTTGTACAGCTGGAGAAATATTTTATTTATCAAGAGTTAAAAAATATTCTGAAGCAAAATGAATATATGTAAAACCATCAATGCAATACAACAGTTATTTAATCCTTAACAACAAATTTGAGCATTCAAATGAATCAATATGAAACTCAAGTCAACAAAGAAAACATCCAAGTTTCATTTTTGTGCACTGATTAAACCGGTTAAATGACTCGTGTTAGAACTGAAACTTCTCTTTGAGTGACACTCGTCTTTTTTTATCCAGTGGGTTGAACGAAACTCCTGCTTCAAATGATAGCCATGTTGTGCATTACCTAACCTGACGCATGGAATAGGCTGGGACTTAAAAATATAGATATATTTTTGTTTAAATCACCTTAAAGTTGGAAGTTTTTGAGAGATTTCTCTTCCATACACTAATTTTTCAAGCACTTTGACACTTTCAGTTCACCACATTTATCCTAATAATTTAATATTTTTATTTTGTGTTTAAAAAAGAAAATTAAATGAAATTCAATAAAATCTCATCTCATTACAAATATTAAAAAAAAATGCAATATGTCCGAGCCAAACAGGCAAATAGGGCAAAAGATGTTCCTTAAATCTAAACGCTCAAATTTCTAATACAAATTTCTGCTGCGTCTGTTGCTTCACAATGGCTTTCCTCTTTTTTGGAACAAATACTCACAGTTAGTGTAAAAATGTTGTATATTAGTCCTCTACAACTACTACAGCATTAAAAACACAACCATCTGTATGATAGCAGAATAACATTTTCTTTTTTGACATTAATCCATCCAACCCAGTTTTTGGTCACTTAACAAAATTATACTAAATTTAAATTAAATCGGAGTGAATTTGGTATAACACAAAATTATTAATTTAATGAAAAAATGTTAATATAATAAACCATGCATTTTGGTTTTTCTTTTTAAAAAAATGTAGTGTGTTGTAAAAGCTTGTGTAGATTGTGTTGATTTAAGACGGTTCACTGCTCGTTATTGCAGTTTCCCAACCAGGCTATCATGAAACCCCAGTAAAACACACACAAAGTGTGGAACATCCTTCAAGTGATCATTGGTGCCAAGACATGTGATCACATCAAAACACATCAGTTTACGTTTTACTTTTTTTTTCCTGACCACTTCTCAGCCGCCGAACCATAAGCTCTGTGACCAACAAACAACCATAGATGTCAAAGAGCCACGCAAAATGCATGCGACTAAAAGCTAAAAGCACAGTGTAATCATGTTTTCCATTACCATACATTTCTCCCCCGTAGCCTGGGAGCATAAATCAGGTCAGAAAAATGCATCAGTATGTGGAATGTCATATCAGTTCCAGAGTCAAGGGAAACTGTAAGAGCACACCTTTGTACTGGAAGGCGTTTCATTGTCTTTAAGACAAGTTAAGGCAGTGGTCACTATTCAAGACATGCAATACAGACCAACAAAACACGTTTTATCGAGCATTTTCTACTGGCAGCCTTAATGCTTTTCTAGCTCTCCCAAACAAAAAGTTGTTCATCTAAGCAAAATGTTAAATAGACCTTACATATCTTCCAAATTTCTTCATTTTCTTTTAATATTCACGCTATAAAGTCCGTACATGCTGAAGTTTGTTTTTAAAATTTAGCAGTATCTTTAATTTTAAGACAAACTGTGGCTTTGCAGTCTCCAGCACAAAGCTGACGGTTCCAGAGCAGAGTTGACTCATGTTTCTCAAGGGCTGCATTTCTTTTGTCCGGATTGCTATCATAGTTCAAGGGAAAGTACATATTTGAATGTTATATGTTGAAAATAGAACATTAGCTGCCTTTTCTGTGCACTGATTATGAAGTGACATGGCTCATCAGGCTTGGGACGTGCTGAAGGGGCCAGTTTGAAGATCTTGTGTCCTTGTGCCAGTGATTACAAAGGTAAGAGTGATGATCATCCTCTAACAACTGGCTTCACATTAGCAACCTACTTTAATATCTTTGTAGCTGAGTCAAATAGTTCTCTATATTTTGTTAGTGTGAAAATATACTCTGCAGTTTTAGCAGGCCAGACTTGATAAATAAGTCTACAAGTAATTGGATGGATAGCTGTGAAATCTGGGGCAAATATAGGGTCAAAAAATTAGCCTCTGACTTTTGGACTTTAACACTCTTGAGGGAAATTGCATGTATTTGTGGATTTGACAAAGTAAAAGGGCAAAACCTAAGACAAGCAATAGTTTCTTTGTCAACTTAATTTTAGCATGTGGTCATTGTGGTTGCTGGCAGTTGCTAGCATTTTCATGACAGCTGCAAAAACAAAACAAATAAAGGCTTAACAAGCGGCTCACTGGGAAACACTTCTTACCAAATCTTGAGTGGCTGTCATAAGAAAAAGGAAGCATTTCCTACTACAGACCATACTATTAGATCCAGCAATGTATCAGTGCCCTGACTTGTACCAAGAGAGCAAAGCAACAAAGAAAAGGATTAGAATTTTGGAATTGGAAATCTAAAACTGCTCATCGCGCACCACAGTTCTTCTTTTTTGTTCCAAAGAAATTGGGATTACTTTGAATGGAAACGGTGCTTCGACATCCAGCCTTTGTCGTCCTCTGCACTGGCAAATAAATGTGAAGGCTGCAGTTTATTGTTGCATTATGAAAGGTTCATCTTTCTGACGGTCCTTGGCCTTGGATCAGGAACAGCTTGTGGGTAGCAGCTTTGGGACCCACAGGATATAAGCTTGTTTCCTGATTTCAGCTTCGCCTTTGATAAAGCTTGATTTTTACATGCTGTTATTTAGAAATAAGACAAGCCTGTTAAAGGATTGTTAAAGAAAAAAGGAAAAAAGACAAGTGCTACTCAAAAAACAAAGACTAAAATCTCCATGATCTCTGGTGTGTCTCTGTGAAGTCATTACACACAATTACTTTCACATGCTAACTTCCATGCAAATGCGAGTAACAGTACACACAAGCACAGCTTTCACAGGCAAATAACATTTCCTTTCAAAGGCGCCTTTGACAACATCTACTCAGGAACATCTGGGAATGGCAGGAAATTCGGCATCTCCAACAGACGTGCCAAGATTGTTTTTTTTCAGGCACTTCAGAAGGATGAGCACCCTGCTGAACCCCACAACCTCCGAGGCCTGACAGGATTTATAGAGTCCAGCAGCAAGTGGTTCTCATTACGCACGTCATCTTTCAGACAAATTGCTGCATGGGGTCTACAGCTGGGGTGTTGAGATGATCCTTGTTTCCTGGCATAATTATTTTTATTTGGTGTTTTCACAAAACGTCCACAGCATTGTTCCAGCTGTTGTTAACAATAGATGCTGTGACTTCAAGAAATGCGGCAGATGTTTTTTCTTTTCTCCTTTTATCTCTTGGATACGTTGATTGTTCTGCTATTACAGTTGTTCAAAGTCCAATCATTGCTCAAAACACCCCCCCCCCCCCCTAATTCCAGTTTAAAGACTCCCAGTCTTAAGCCTTGACTGTATATTAGAACTGGACAGCATGAACCCCTCCCCCTTGCATTCCAAACAGGAAGTACTGCTGGTTTCAAGAAACCAAAATCGACTTCTATTATGAAATAAACTGCTATTTATCAGTTATTAACATATATTTGTCTGAATAACCAATTTCACTATTACCTTTTTTAACACGTCCTTGCTATTTGTAATTTTTTTCAAGATATTTTTTCTGTAGTAAAAGTTAATCAAGTAATAAACTAACCAATCAGATGCCTTAAATAAAATCATGTGGACTCACACAGAATGTTAAAGACATTTGATTGACAGATTCTATCGAGTCTGTTTTAAAATGGTCGGGTGTGGCCTTCCAGCAAGCTCACTCCTGATTTGGGAAAGTGGTTGCCATAGAAATGATGACTCAGACCGACTTGGACCAATCACTGCTCACTGATTTCATCTGGCTCCAATACGGTGGTGTCCGTATCCATGAATACGTTTGACCTGGTTTTACTTTTAACACGCATTCAATGGCTTCACGTTTTGTACGTAGCGCTCAAAAATGGTCGTAGAAACATGTGCAATGACGTGTGAATGCGAGACTTTTGAACACAGAAGCCTGAAATGGGTAATCATCCTTGTTTCCTGACACATTTATTTTTATTTGGTGTTTTCACAAAAAATTCACAGCATTGTTCCAGCTGTTGTTAACAATAGATGGAAATAATAGAAGTGTACTTTTTAAAAACGTTAAAGACTGGGCCCTAATGTCCTCTCAAACAGATCTTTTGGTTATTCCAATAGTCAGAACTAAAACATTCAGTTTTTGGAACAGGCTCTCAGAGAACCTCAGGGCTGCAGAAGCTCTCTGTTTTTTTGTTTTTTGTTTTAATCTGGCTTTCAGTTGAAATTTAGGAATTTTTTCAATATTTTAATTATTTTATGTTCTCTTTTTACTCTGTTTGTAGCCACTCTTACTGATTCATATCTCTCTATTAAGGTGTATTTATTTACTTATCTGATTATTTTTATCTGTTTTGTGGCATGGTATGGGTCTCACGCAAAATATTTGTGAAATGTCTTGCTTTTTGCCTTCAAATTGTTGATTACGTGTTTATGTAAAGCACTTTGAGTAACATGAGATGGAAAAGTGCTTTACAACTAAAGTGATTTGACGTAATCTTTTACGAGATTCTTTTCAGTTATCAAAATTCCACAGATGAGTTATCAAATTTAGTAAGCTATAATGAATTTTATAAAGTCTGCACACACAGCAGAGTATATTGAGACCAATATCAGCCTCTCTATGCCAGGTTGGGCTTATTTAGGTCAAGCTGGTGTTTCGTTGAATTGTATCCAGTAATTCAGCATAGCTGGTCCAACACAGTTGACCTCTGTCAACCTCTGATCGGAAAATTGCAGGTTCCAGTCCCGCCTTGCCCACCCTCGTGTCGAAGTGTCCTTGGGCAAGACGCTGAACCCCACCTTGTCTCTGGTGGAAGGTTGGCACCAGTGCTCGGCAGCAGAGCCGGCATCAGTGTGTGAATGGGTGAATGGGACTGTGACAGTAAAATGCTTTGGGCCTTTAAGGAAGGTAAAAAAAAAGAAAGCTATACGCCATTTACCATTTATCCATGGCTGTCTTTGTGAATTCCTTCCTTTCTGCTAGGACTTGTCATTTGCTGCCAACAAGAATACAAAGGACTTAACAAGGGCAGGGAACCTACTTAATTATAAAGAAAGCACACAATTAAGCTTAATAACATTCTCTCTAAACTGTTGATACATTTAAAAAATGTTAAATTACTTCTGACAATACCACCCATTGTTTTCCTTTGTGTGAATAATCAATCTGAAACCTGTAATAAATAAAAGTTATTGAGAAAGTAAAGGTTATAAATACAAGTAAGGTTTGAAGCATACTTTAGATAGTAGAGATTTTCATGCAAAAACCGACACTTAGTAGAAAGAAATAGAAATGATAGTTATTACAAAAAGGAAAGCATAGAGAGAAATCTGAGATGCATATATCTGACAGAGTAGACTCATTTACTTGATCCTATTTTTGGACATTATTGGTGACATGCAGTTTGTTTTTACAGGGTCTAAATAGAAGAAATGTTTCTTTGTGCTACGAACAGCTTATTTTGATTTTTATCAACAATAGGCTATACCTGTATGCTTTCATGGGAAATGTCTGGATGCTCTGCTGCCCAGAATTCTCATTTTGTCTGGAGCATTTACATTAAGCATTCCACTGTGCTAATGGGTTAAAGTGTCATTATTGCAAACCCAGAGTTTCACAGAGTAAACTCAAGCAACCATTACCTTTGACTGCAAACATTGACAAACATTTTAAAAAATATACACCACCTTGGTTTTACTTGAACACATCATTAGTGATAAACCTGAGGTCATGGGTGTTTCGGGTCTTTAATCATCAAACAGTCTCACTCGGGCGACTCAACCCAGGGTGATCAGCCCTCCACATGTGTCCAAGTGGCCCACTACTCCAACGGATCCCCCTTCTGGATCCACAGCCATAGCCTCTCCGGACATCCGCAGCCTCAATTATGTTTTTGATAGCTCTTCTGCCCAGCTGACCTTTTACCCCAAGGAGTTTGAGGGAGTGTGATAGTGACTGGCCTGCAAAATCCAGGCTCCCCACCTCTACTGGTTTGCAGCGGGCTTTCCAGCCTATGCTCTGGCGTTCGGACACTAGCTCAGCATATTTGGCCCCTATGCGCTCATTTGCCTCCTAACATTCTATCTTCCCAGGAGACAGACAGTAAGTAAGATAGATAGATAGATAGATAGATTTGGGAATTATGTGGTATAGTTGTTTTGTCCTGCAATTTTCCAAAACACGATTTTTTAGCAATATATTTATGTCTGTAAGTGATATTAGTCCTACTAGTTAGCAATAACTAACTAGCTTGAGAAATATAAAGAAAATGCACAAATCTGCATCAGAATGGCTGACAAAGAAAAGACCTGATGCTTTGGAAGTCTGGAGTTGAACTGAAGATTCTGGAGAAAGAATATGAGAGTGCTGAACTGATCTAAAAAAAGCTAAATAGGGCTTTATGAGCAAATGTAATGCACTATATGACAAAAATGCAATTTTTGTCATATAGTTTATCTCTGAATTTGTTGCTCTTCTTTATGCTATACATTGAGAGTTTGAACCCTGTTGTAAAAAAGCTTTTTTACAATGATAGTAAAATACCATCTTCAATATGTATTTTCTTAAAAACGACCACAATAAAAATATTAAATAAACACAATAGAATTAGAACACAAAGTGACTACACAAAATACAAATTATTTGAATGCAAAAGAGCACCATTTTGATGTGTCTTCCTAGCATAGAAATATCAGAAAGATAAAAAAAAAACAAATAAGATAATCCATAAGACATGACCTAAATTGATTTATTTTACCTTTTGAACAGATATTAAGCAGTGAGAAAAATAAGAAATATATTTATATTTGAGAAAACATATATGAGAAAAAAAGAGCATTACAAAGTTTAGTTTTACTGTTTTTATGAGCTTTAAATCCAAATTCAAATGAATTTTATTTAAATAACACCTTTCATGTAAAAAACAGCTCAAGGTTCTGGGAATTTAATAAGCAAATATTTTCACAAGGTAATCATCTGCCCTTAATTATTGAATCAGGGGCAGTTGTAAAGACCCATAAAAATGGCTGTTTTGGTGGTTTAAGATATTTTTTCACATGGAAAATCCTTCAAACACGATGCATTGTGAATTGTCAATTGAAGAAATTAGGAAATTTCTAACTTCACACACAGACACAGAGAGAGATGACAACTGGATAGAAAATAGATCTTGCAGCACCAGAGAATGCAATGCATCCCTGTTTTCTTTTCTTTTTTCTTTGCCTCTGCATTGCCTGTTTCTGCTAGGTGGACAAACATACCACTTCCTACTCTACCTCATCATGTACCTGCACGAAGTGTATGACCAAGATGTCCTTCATGTTAAAAATAAATGCTGTAGACAATCATATCGCTTGAAAAGTGATGCGATGGCTGATCACTGTGAGGCTTCAGAACCCACAGGTCTTAGACAGTCGCAAAATGTTGAAATCTAACAATAGACAAGTGGGAGGAGACTGAATAAATCCAGTTAGTCTAACAGGACTGAAAGAAGGGTTTCTGTCAAAAATAAAAGCATGACTGATACTTGCAGAACTGTTCCTGAATTAACTTTGGGAACAGGGTCTAATATACAGGTGAGACTGAAGAAAAGTTGTTAAGCCTACAGTGCCAAGTTGGACAAAAAACAAGGAAACAGATCAAAAATTCCTCATACCAGCTGTCAGTCACAGTGTTGGAAAGGTCTGCTTTTGGCCTTGCTTCTCACCCGTTGCAGACGTTGAGTCACCCACACACTCCTCAGTGCACCCGAGTATTAGTGAGCCCATCTGTCTAACTTGGATAAAATTGGGTCATCCAAAAGACCAATGCTTTGACGCACAAATCTGCATCAGAATGGCTGACAAAGAAAAGACCTGATGCTTTGGAAGTCTGGAGTTGAACTGAAGATTCTGGAGAAAGAATATGAGAGTGCTGAACTGAACTAAAAAAAAGCTAAAGAAGGTTTTATGAGCAAATGTAAGATTAAAAAACTAAAAAAAAACTTTTATTGTCTTACTATTAATTCCCATTTCACATCACCATCTTTTTGGGTTTTAGCTTTATTTCTTTTTAGCCATTTTAACTGGGGACCTGGATGTCCTGGAAAGAATTTAAAACAGGTGCTTTACAATTGGTTCCTGCTCAGCGGGGGAGAAGGAAGAACAGCCATTGCATTCTCCAACCAGCTGTGTTGTCAATCCAAGTTTGGCGGTCGACATGCTGTTTTCTCTAGTGGATTTGTTTAGAAATATTAATTTTAGGTAAAGCCAAAGAGAAGCTGGAAAGAGCGACTCAATCAATCTTATCAGATTCTGACTAGCTGTGTGTTCTTCAACAGACACTGCAGCATCTGGCACAGATTTGTACATAAAAATGCTGGACAGAGACTAAAAGAAAACAGTGTTTTAATTGAATCCACTCTTAAGTCTGTGGTACTGATTTGTCTTCTGGCAGGAACTTGCAAAAACAGACATAGGCTGATTTGCCACATAAGCTCTTTTACAGGTTAAAACTGTTTCTGACAGAAATTTCCTGAAAAAATTTGTCTAAATGTCTAAAAAAGATGGAGAAAAAGGTGAAAAGGGCTTCACAGAAACACACTATTTGTGGTGGTCTAATAACCTTTGTCTCCCTCCTTCCAACAGTCGAACAGCAACACACGACTGGCACAACACTGAACCTGCTGCTGTGCACAACATACACACACTCAAATTCCACAAACAGCAAATTGCTTCTTCCATTCCCCACCACGCCCTGCTTTCGTTCTCAACCACCTGCAAAACAAACTGCTGGAAATTTCGCTACAAATTGCCCTCTGTCTCCCAAATCCCCCCGGAGACTGCTGGAAACTGAAGCCCTGGAGTTCCCTGCCCCCACGCAGGCCAGACCTTAAATTCATTTAAAACAATACTGGCTTATAAATCACAGATTGTGCTCCTTTTGTTTGTATTTTGAAGTATTTACTCACGGACTTTAGTTCTGAAAAAAGGGTGGGGAAAAAACTGTTGACAACCAAAGACTGCATTTAACAAAACTACCTTGGGATCAGGATTTCCTGTCCATAATCATCACACATGCTTCTGTGGTTTTCCAGTCAACAAGACTTGGTGAAGCTCAGCCCGCAGTTCTGCTAAGAAAGAATGAAAACTGAGACCTGTTTCGCTTCATGGGAAAATCAAACGAAGGCACATACCTTTGCAGTGAATAATGATCAACAGCACCAGGGGCCATTGTTGGAGCCACAGTGCCGCCTGGTGACTGCTCTCCTCTACTTCAAACAGCCAGGAATGTCAGGGAGTGAGTCAACGGCCGATGTGCCAGGGAGATGAGTGTTGAAAGCTCCTTGGAAAAAGGATTAGAAGTGTTTATGTTGGCCTAATGGCCCACTGCCAGCTGTTCATGTGTGCACACTTCTTAAAGCTGCAGAGCCCTCTGTTTACCTTCCTCCCATGCTTTGCCACGGTGAAAAAGTGCCAACCACCGTCTTTCTTAAAGTTCCTAGAATCTGCCCTAAAAAACCAACCCAGGCAAAACGTATGTGCTTGAATGTACTCATGACAGATCGATTTGTGTTCACTATAAATACCCCAGCAGAAATAGAATAAAAAAAAAAGCATCAGGAGTAGAAACGGACTGAACCCTGGGAGCTGGCACAGGGCCACAGCTTTGTGGCCTGGAGCTAGATCATAGCGGGCTTCGTGAGCTGTCGTGAAATGAGGGTCTCAGGTTGAGGGATAATAAAAGGCAGGCTCAGCAGCTGTACAGCAAACTGGGCCTGGTTCTTCAGCCACAGAAGGCTGTTTTCCTCCACACTTGTTGGCCATGGAACCACTGTTTGAAGTAAATGGCTTCCACATGCACAGTGCAAGACTTTTTAACATATAATAGGCCTTAATCTTTGCCGGCTTTTATTTATCTTAATAATATTAATATTTTCTCATTTATTTAGAAGCAACTGAAATATTTGTTAAGGCTTCAGAGAGGACTGCTTTACCTTTGCATGTGTGTTGCATAGGTATGAATGAGAAAAGGCAACAGTTTGCTGCTTTACCTTTAAATAGCTCCACTGGAGAAAACTCTATTAATCCTGGATAATTTATTCTGTTTATGGATTCACACAGATCTGTACTGAAAGCCTTGTCTTGGTTTTCAGGGTTGCATACAATATTTCTTGGGGCTTTTATTTTAATCATTCTAGTCAAAATAAATTGGTATTAATCTTGCCGTTTTTGCAAGTTCCAAACTCAGATTTATGTGGAAAAATGAGTCACAGTCCACAACAGAAACAACCCCTGGAAAGAAATAGTCAATTTAAGTGTACAAGAACAATAAAAGTGAGGCTGTATATTTTTTATCCAATATAGTCTGAAGAAATATGCAGTTAGAATGCTTCCTACACATCCAGGATCTATAGGAGCGGCCTGCAACATGAGGTTCTGGAGCCACATGTGGCTCTTTTTATCCCACAATTGTGGCGCTTTGGCTTTAAAGAAAACGTCTACTATGGTATGGAATAGGCCCCCCACTATCGGTTTTATTTGCAAAACCGAGAGGTGTTTGAAAAATGCCTTCCAAAACTACTGTGTGACTCTAAAAGAATGAAAGAAAGAAAAAAGATTTTTTTTTTAAAAGATGGGTATCTGTGATTACCTCATTAATTCATTGCCATAGAACTCTTCCACTTTGAAGCAGTTATTCTACAGGACAACATTTCCAGACCATGTTCAAAAACATCTTCCTTTTGAATGGTATAGAGCTTCTTCAAATGACACGGTGGGAAAGAGAAAGCAGAACATTGACTGCACACAAAACATGACAAAGCAGGATTAAAAAGTCAAATACTCACTCACCAAAGATCAACGTTATTTTTGCATGTTTTATTGTCGGTTGCAAGACAGATCATCACCCTAAACCGGCTCACCACCCATATCAGTGGATACAAGTGTCTGACTGGCAAACAACTGCTAAAAATGGGCAATTTTTCAAAAAGACGGTCCTATTGTAGCCTGATTTTTGTTTGATCCTTGAATGTTAATGAGCACTACAATTAATTAAGCGAATGTGACTTAAATGTGTCATTGTTTTTGTTTGTGCTTCTTTATTATCAATGCATTTTATCATTTCTGTAATGATATATCTTTTTGATTTTATTATATTGACTCCAATTAATGCTTGAAATAAAAATAAATCAAATGCACGGTGTTATATTAGCCCAATTTTAAATCTGTATTCAGTGTATTGTTTTTCAACCTGTACTTGCTACACATTAATGTTTGTTAGAGTTATGTTCATTGACAAAAAATAAAAATAAATCTAATAGTCTACCCGTCTTTATTGACTATAGTCTCCTTAATGCATATCCACTATCCAGGTCACTTTGTGAGATTTGTAGATTGATATTTTTTTACAGATTCAGATTCAGATGAAATAAAATAAATGTGAAGTCCCTCTGGTTTCTCTCTGCAAACAGACACCAAAGGCTGGATCTCAGCTCAATTCTGTATATTTAGTGCCCAAAAGAAGGAACATCAGGATATGAGCTTTTGGATTTTTAAAGAACCAAAGGAAGAAATCCACACGAGGGAGTGCTACAACATTTGAATCCAACATTTCAGAAATAGACAATAGTGTAATCCAACAACAGTTTTAAATTCAAACCCTTTCAAGGAATATAGGAAGAAATGAACATGCTCTGACAATCTTGAAATAAATATTTGACAAACTAAAGTATGAAATGACTAATTCCTGGCACGGTGGAAGATTTAGCAACAAAAACATACTGTAAACAAATTCACTCTTTTAGCACATTTAGAAGAAAAGAAACACACCACAGGTGAACAACCAAACAAGTAACATTGCACTTAATTTTTCTCGGCACCAGTTTTTACATTACAAGTCATTTTCAGAGTTAAATCCTCATTTGAACTTCAAGCTAATCTAAAAAATTCAAACAATGAGAAGCAGCAGTTTGAAAACAAAACACTAGAGTCAAAAAACACACACGTTAAAAATAATAAAGAAGTAATGATGTGGAAAAAGAATATGTCCACTTGTGTGATTTGATGTGGCTCGAGAGTTGGTTTCATGATGTTCTCACTGTAACAGTTTCCATTTAGATATTTGACAAATAAATAAACTCTTAGCCCTCCAGTTTGACATTTTAAGCCCAAAATTCATTTTCAAAAACCTGAAAAAAAAACAACAACAACAATAGTGGGAAAAGAGAGTAATTTCCACCCATACCAAACAAAAAAATAAACATAAAACCAACAAGGCACTTTGGCTTTTATTAGGAGTATTATCTATTCTCATTAATGACTCATTTCTGTTTCTAAAGATCCATCAGAGTTCAATCAAACCTTCCTCTATCCTGGCTCTTTAAAGGGCTCGGCTCCTCTTGTGCTGAAATCTGTCGCTGTGCTGTTTGGAGAGGAGGTGGAGGAGCGTAAGGCACCGCCGTCTGACAAACCCGCCCCATTATCTTTGGTTTTGAAATAAATGACGTAAAACAAGGGCATGACGATGCCTATCAAGAGCATGGCTACCACAGCGTTCCACCACTGGACGCCCCAGTCAGCGCCGTGACTGTTGGAGCGCCGTCTCCTCAAACCCAACCTTCGTGGTTTCTCAGAGGAATCCTCGTCTCGATCAGCTGTCGCCTGAATCAGTTTATCAATATCATTATCCACCTCCACGAGAAAGTCTGTCACCTGCTGCACGTGCGACCGGCTCCTGTCACCTGTCGTCAGGCCAGACGAGTGTGGCACTTCCTCCAGGGGATCATCTCGGCCCGACAGGGTCTCTGTCAGAAAGCTGTGCTTCGGGACTGGTATTTTGATAGATTTCAGTGCAAACAGATCCTGCTCTTGCATAAGGTTGTTCACTTGCTTTATATCTCCCACCTGTTGACAGAAAGCAGGACCTGTAAACTCATGTCAGCACTTGACAGGGAAGACGGCTGTCAACTGCGCGACTCCATTACCTTGCATCCGTACTGCAGTGCAAGCTTGCTCAGATTATCATCCTCTAAAACCTTCCGCTCCAGCAGCTGAACATTTCTGTGGTTGTCCATCTTCATCTGCCTCATCTCCACCACACTGAGCTCCTCGTCGTCAGAGGACGCAGTCAGCTCGTTCGCCGTCCTCCTGAACATGAACACCTGTCCGTCTGCGCTGGCATGAACGTCCACAGGGGCCTGGAAAGCTTGTGGGCCATGCTCCCCTCGACGCATGACGATGCAACAACCTGAGAGAGTCCCAGTTTGATCACTAAATCAAAAAGAAAACAGTTTTAATGTGTTGAACTTGCCTATTCTCCAAAAAAAAGTTTTGTTTGTATAAAAACACATGAAATGATAATGTATTCAAGTTGGCAATAATATCGGATAAGAAAGGAGAAAATATAACTGGAAGAAGTGACGACGTTTTAAAACAAAAAGAAGAATTAACTCGGTTCGACTTGTTTGGCTCATGTAAATTTGTGATATAATATTAATATATCAGGCATGGCGCCCTTTCCATAATGGAAATTATTAGTCATCAGTACAATGATAAAAAAAAAAAAAAGTTTTAATATCCTCTGAAATCCAGACGATCATTCTGACAGTAGCAAATACATCACTGATAGTAATTGTGCTTTATTTCATCCTTTATTACAAGTTGTACAACTTAACTGAACAAGCACAACAACAGAAATAAATCAGCATTGTAAAACAGGCTTTAGATATAAATAACATAGGCAAAGGAAACACTTCTTAATTTTTTGTGGTTATTTTCAAATAAAACTTTAAATTTCTTTAGGTCAAAATGTAAACACGAAAACCTAAGATGTAAACAAACCAAAAAAACTTCACAAAAAATACAAGTGTTCGCCGCTAGAGGGCACTGTTGAGTCGAGGACTTCGTTTATAGAAAAAGGTTCACTTTGGTTTTTGTTTACAGGTAATTTGGAGATGAAAAAGTATGTGCAAATTTAGAGAGAGTGCTTGAACATAAACAGAGTACTTGAACATAAAAGCATAATCCCTTATTTCTCAAGGGCTCATGGAGGAGAAAAGTGTTACAAGTATTTGTTATTGATATAACCGAAAACAGACTATTAACTGTTTTTTTACGAGCTCAATCTGACGGTTTTGTCTGAGATCAATGCAGCAACGTTTAATTCACCGTAAAACGTGTAGATTCCTATTTAAAAGTTGAACATTTAGCAAACCATTCCCGAAAAGCTATTTTTAATGAGGCTGGTAAAGAAAGTTTGGCTAACAGCGTTTTTTCCTTCTTTCTGTAGCTCTAACTTTACCTTAACTCCCATTAGACAATTCCTTTGAAAGACTAGCTTTGCCAAAAGTCCCACTTTATGTAAAAAAAAAAAAAAAAAAAAAAAAATTAAGGTGACACAAGTTTCGTTTCCAATGCTACCAAGATGTACATGAAAGCAGCATCAACTTTAGTCAACAGTACTGCTAGTCCGTTAGCTTTAGTTTAGCGTAAACATGCAGCCGTCACTTGTTGTTTTATTTTAGTAACAGGTTAAAGAAGGTCGTGTTTTTTTATTTTATTCTTTAACAGGTGCGGTGAGTCGTACTTACAGAGACAAACACTTTCACCGACTCTTATATTCGGACGGCCCCGTTTCGAATGGATTTCCCTGATTTATGCTTTCGTAACAGTAACACATAATAAGGCACTAGTTTCCCTTAAACGGTCCTCGCTTTCACTGGTTAAATGGCTCCCTCCGCTACTTCTTTGTTTCATTCTAAAAGACACCCACTCGAGAAGATTACCCAACAGCGCCTCCTGCAGTATGGCAGCATTCCTAGCAAGTCAATTTATTATTATAAACATAAAGAAATAATACAAATAAAAATTTAATAGTAATTAAAACAAAAAAGCGACACATATTTTAGATTACAAAACAAAAAGGACATACGCTACCTTATTTACTTCTAAAAATATGGAAACATCCATGATTTAAATTTTCACAGGTTACAAACAATAAACTTTTTTACAGAATTCCTTTGAATTATGCAATAAATTATATATAAATTAGTTAGATCGTCAGAGAATCATGTAGTTTTAATTTTTTTTACTATGGTTTAGATTGGACGGATTTTACAAAATAAAAGCATATTTTCTGTTTGACCACTAGAGACTAGTATTGCTCTTTTAGTCAAGCTGATCAACAGCTGAGCAGCTTTTTTCCCCCTTAAGGATTGTATTATTATAACCTAAATATTTCATACACTAGTGGTACTAACAGGAGTGAAAATAATTTTAGTAATGTTATGCCATCACTATACTGAAGTGAATTTTTTTGAAAAGCTAATCATATCTTCATATTTATTCACATTTTCTAAATGAAAAATTCTCAGTATCACATACATTTTTGATAAAAAATATATTATCAATAACATTGTCAATCTGAGTTCTTGAGCATGAATTGTTCAGTTTTTCCTAAATGTCCATGGCTTAAAAAATGTCAGTTACTCAAGCACTAACCTTGTTTTGATTATTTTAGACTGAAGTGGAGCTAAGATCTATTAAGTCTGTCCTGCTAGTTCTGTTTCCATTAGCAGCCTGGAGTATGACTCCTTTTTCCCAAAACAATGCACTTTTTATTTTGTACAAATAATAATGTTCCAAGATACAATTCTTGATACTTACAAGGAATATTTAAATGCAACATTCAAATCAATTTCCTGACTGTTAGGTAAACCATTTAAACTAGTTTATTTCGTCATATTAAACAATATGATGTACTATTACTATTTTATGGGGATTTAATTGGCCACTTTTGATGTATTTTTATTTCTGTAAGTGGCTATTAAGAGTAGAAAGATTTAAAACCAGTGTTTTATTTAGCTTTTGAATGTTTGTGTTTATGGCATTAAATTAAAGTAAAAAATAAAACAAAAAACTGTATTTAACTGTTAAAGAAGCTTAAATAATAATATTAAGCTCAATGGACATCAATTTCGGAAAATGATTGTAAAGAAAAGTGAACAATAGTTTAAAAATACTAAATAGTATTGAAATACTGTTGCAGTCAGTTTCAGATGATCCAATTCCAGCTTTAGGAACCAAAGCAAGTCATACGGTTTGTATTGAAAAGTAATCACTTTAATAAATCCTGTTATATTGAAAGTTACAAGAACCAGCTCTTAGCCAGCTGAAAAAAATACTTTTTTTTGTAATTTTAATTTTTGCTATCATAATTACTTGTTTTTTTATTATTATTATTTTTGCTTAATCTACATAATTTAATTTTTATTAAACAACATTTTTAAAAGCAGTTTCAGTTTTTACATTGTAACGCGTTAAGATTTGATGCTCAGAAAAATATTCCTACTTTAATAACTTTTGGACACAGAAAAGGTGTTACAATGAAAAGGTTTTGAAAACACAGGTCTTTAAATGTGTTCTGAATGTATTTACATATTATTTTTTGCTAGATATTGTTTAATTACTCTAAAGTTAAGGTGAAGGTACAAGAGAGACTGGTGGAATCATAGGAACTCATGCATTTTCTAATGATTCTTCTAATGCGTAGCTATTCAACTGGAAATCACAAAGTGTCCTCCAATTGACCCCTTTAACAAGACAACATCATCCTCTCAAAAGAAAATTAGATTTTTAATTTAAGGATATTAAACATTGCATTAATGAATGTTCAACAGCGATGAATTTTGGAGTCACATGTATTTGGCCCCGCTTTTGGAGTGTCTCTATTGGTTCTCTTCATGCTAAAGTCAACTTCAGTGTTGACTTCATTGTCTCATGAAGTCAACCTTTGAACTTGTTAAAGCTGAAAGATGGCGAAGTTAATGCTGCCTTAGAGGGAATCATCATATCATTTACATTGCATTCAGATTCATGGTCTAACACTGAACGATGATCAACGGAGCGGCATGATGTGCAGTATTTCAGGGCCACTGAGCAGCTTGTCCAACTGACAGAGAAATACACTCCAGAGAGAGAAAGGGAAGGGAGGGGGAAGAGGGAAGGAGGGAGGGACAGACCGACAGGAAATGGAAAGAGTGAGAGGATGGTGAGACGAAGAAGTGGGCTTGAAACCACGTTGCCCACAGAACCCCGAAAAGGGCTTCGTTTTAAATGATTCAGAGGTAAATAAAAGATTCATGGAGGTGAAAGATTCATGTATGCCATGTGAACTCATGGTTGAATCTCTACATTATCTAACGCTCCCATATTCAATGGTACAAGCACAGATTTTTGCATCAGTTTGCACATCTAGTAATTTTAAAATAATTGCACTTCTAGGGATATTTTGTTTTACATTCAAAGCATTCATATGTCTTTTCAAACGCTAATTTTTTTGAAAAATAAAAAATGTTAACATCCCAACCATCAATGATTTTACAGAAATTAAACAATGACAGTAGTCTCAAAGGGCATCAAAACTATATAAAGCATAACGTCAGTTATAAAATACAATAGCTGATTGCTAAACTAAACTAAACAAAACAGACTAAGCTAAACTGGTTATCCCTGCCCTTAGACCCCCCATCCCGGTAAGAAAAAACACCTAAAAAAATAATCATAAATAATCATAATCATAATCAAAAGACCACTTAGAACACTTTTAAAATAGATAAAAAGACGTTTGGAGTGGGACCTTAAAATGGATTACAGAGGAGCAGCAATCCATGTGTGTGAATTTTGTCAGTTGTTAGTTGGTTACTTAAGTTGGCAACGTATCTCTAATTGTTGAACATTTTCTTTGGAGTAGAAGAAAAATGAAGATTCACAATTAGATCTGTTGATGGGATAACTGTACATACCTATTGAGAGGAAGGGATAAAACTGTTGATTTATCAAATTATTTTTTAAAGTTACATCAAGTTCCTAAGATAACAAAGTCTAAATTCAGGCAGCCAAAATTAACTTCAGTGGAAAATTATCTATATCCACCCATATAGGAAAGGTTAGGAGCTTGTGGAGGAAGCTCAAAGTACTGTAAATGTTCCTTTGCACTGAAAACATTGTTGGTTTGGAAGCCTGTAAGGAGGGTCTCAGGGGAGATGTTTGGGAAAAGTCCCACAAGGAAGAGGTTTCAGGGCAGCCTCCACATTACTCTGGAGATTATATCTCTCAGATGGCCTGGAAACACTTGCGTACTCCTTTGAAGAGCCGGAGGAGTTGGTTGAGGACAGGAAGGTCAGTGCTTCTCTCACATGTGACCCTATTTTTGCAAAGCGCCATAAAACAACAGAGAATGGACACAACTGATGAAAACAAGGGAGGAAGGATTGATGGACTGGTGTGGAAAAGTTGGATTGGAAAGAAAGAAATATGGATTGAATTTAAGAATTAAGAACATATTGATAGATTACTTGAAAACACAATAGAGTCAACAGATTTTTACATGCTTTGAGGTGACAAGACTTGTACTGATATGATTTAGCAAAACTGCAACTGGCTTTAAATGGTTTACTTAAATGTACATTTTTTTTTAGAAACCTTAATAATTGTTCTTTTGTTTTGCTTTTACGGTGTGGTATTAAACATTACTATTTTCATTGCTGGTGAAGTGTTTACACAAGCCTGATTACACCCTCTTGCTATGGACTGTGAAAAACATTGGTGGAATTGATTCTTTTGCCTGTAAAAAATAGAGCGTAAGATTTTAGCTTTTGTGTGCTGGGTGGACGTGGAGATGAACCACAGGTAAGTGGATGTTTGTCTTGGATGTCCACGGGGTTCCTGCTGCAGTTGGTGTGGGGAAAGCAAATTGAATCGCTTTGCCTCAGGGTCATGGCACAGTTCAGATGTTTATTGATTAAATGTCAACTGCCCAGGTGAATGTGATTCACAACTCAGAGGGGCCTAATTTAACCAACCATCAAAAACAGAGAAACACTCAAACCAACACAGGTTTGCGTTTCTGTGGGAAAAACAAGTGCATGGAACTGTTTTGTGTTAGGTTAAAAGAGTTAGCCATAATCCTTGATTTTAGTAAAAGAGAATTGTTAAAAAGTTTCATAATAAAGACGAAGACTAGGAACTCATTACAATTTTTTTCTTTAGCTTATAAAACACTTTTTTAAACTAAAACAAAGTTCAGAATCTCGGGAAACTTATGGTTATTAGCTTTTCTTTGTGCTTAGCTTTGCGTTTAAACCCATCACTAAACAACAAAACATTCCTAAAAGATACCACATAAATCTGTTCTCATTAGGGGGGTAAAAAATCCCTTTAACAACAATTTGATTCAATATTTGTGGTTGCCGATTTGAGTCACTTTTGATTTTGGTTTATTTTGAACGATTCGATCCAATTCGCTGACCTAAAATCGATCCAGGACATCTTCCCTCACAGACTTGTTTCCAAACTGGAGGCCCTCGGACTCCCCACCTCCACATGCCTCTGGATTTTGGACTTCTTGACAACCCGCCCCCAGAGGGTTAGAATAGGGTCCCACACGTCGAAACCACCCCCCCATAGTACCGGCTCCCCACAGGGCTGTGTGCTGAGCCCCCTGCTCTACACCCTCTACACACAGGACTGCACCTCCACCCACCCCAGCAATACCATCATTAAGTTTGCAGACGACACCACAGTAGTGGGGCTCATCTCTGGGAATGATGAGTCCGCTTACCGGGACGAGGTGGAGCGGCTCTGTGTCTGGTGTGAAAAAAACAATCTAATCCTCAACACAACAAAAACCAAGGAAATGGTGGTGGACTACAGGAGGAACAAAACTGTCATTCAGCCACTGTCTATTGGTGGGGACTGTGTGGAGAGGGTGGCTGCTTTCAAGCTCCTGGGCGTCACCATTGAGCAGGACCTGACCTGGAGCGCCAACACCACTGCTCTGGTGAAGAAGGCCCAGCAGAGACTGTATTTTCTCAGGCTTTTAAAGAAAAACAAACTGAGTGAGAAACTGCTGGTGTCCTTCTACCGCTGCTCAATAGAGAGCATTTTAACGTACTGTGTCTGTGCCTGGTTTGCCAGTTGCACAGCTGCGGCTAGGACAGCTCTCCAGAGAGTCACCACGAGAGCCCAGAAGATCATCGGCTGTCCTCTCCCATCCCTGGAAGAACTGTACAGTTCTCGCTGCCTAAAAAAGGCTCAAAACATTCTGCTGGATCCATCACAGCCCGGACATTCCCAGTTTGAACTGCTGCCTTCAGGCAGGAGATACAGAACAATTAAAACAAGGACAAACAGATTAAAAAACAGCTTCTATCCGAGAGCCATCGTGGCCGTAAACGCTGCTAAATAAAGTTTATTTATTAGGGAAGTGTGCAATAACCGGAGAAGGTGTAACCTCCTTTTTATATTTTGTTGTATATTTTTTAACATATCTTTCTTATATTGTCTTATTTCGCAGTTTTTAGTTTTCTATTCTTACTTGACTTTTTATTCCACCGGAAAATTGCACTGTAATTTCGTTGTACATGTACAATGACAAATAAAGATATTTCTATTTCTATTTCTATTTCTTTGGCCAAAAATGCGATACCTGGGCACTGAACAGGGAAGGTGGAGTTTTCCAGATTCAAAGTCAAAGTCAACTTTATTGTCGATTCTTCACACGTGCATTACATACAATGAATCGAAATTCTGTTTCTTACTCTCTCATGTCTGTTCAAGAAAAAAATAAAATAAAAAATAAAATAAATAAAAGGAAAGAAAAGAAGTACAATTTACAACATTAGCTATTAGTGATTAAAGTGCGAGTGCATTTAAGAAAGTATCTCAGGCAGGGGGGTTGTTTGAGCACTATTCATGGGGGGAGATGGGTGGTGGTTATGTGGAGAGGGGAGAGGGTGTTTAGCATCCTGATGGCCTGGTGTGGCCTGGTGTGTGAATTCCTTGTATTTCTTACACATAAAACAAACTGAACATACATCATACGATCACCTGTCTTTGCAAAATTCAAAGTTGCATTGGACTGTAATGATAGCTTGATAATTTTTTTACTGCCATCCCATGTGTGTTGTCCACTGTGACGCGCTTGGTCGTTTTTACATTATAGTTAAATAAACCTACAGTACCTCAATCCTAATGGTATTGTCCAAAATCGATTTATTGATTTATCTGATTTTGAATTGATTTTTTAATTGTATAGTGTCGATTCGATTCTGTCTCAGACGGATGGATCTGGTTGGATCGTAGAAATTGAATTGATAAATCAATACACCCCTAGTACTGAAACACAGCAGTGAGGGTGGGTCTACTGAAGGCGCCAGGGTGGCCTCTTCCCTAATGAAGTCATTTGAAGTTTATAACGATGCTTATGTATAAACCTGATATTTTAAAATAGTTATTATCGACAGTAGACAAAACTTGTTTGAAATCCCTATTTCTTATTTTTATGTCCATAATTTTCTTTCCTCACCTTTTTCTTCTTGAGGGGTCAAAACAATAGTGGAGTGTGGTAATCCAGCTAATCTGTTGTTTTGGCAAATTATATATTTATTGTGTAACAGGTTATCCAAGGAAAACAAGTCTCATTGCTCGAATTGATCATTTGGGTCCTGCACTTTTGACAGACCCTTCACCCCTTTTTTGGGCTTCTAAACCATATATATTAAATCAGCATGTGGTGGCGATTGTTCACTGAGTCAGACAGTGTAAGGACACAATCATAGCTTTTGCAAGTGCAACATTTTTCACACGTTTAAGACTAGCTTTAGATCCAACCTGGACCCATTTCTTAAAGTCCCACTCCAATCGTCTTTTAATCTACTGTAAAATCGTTCCAGTGGTCGTAACTATGATTAAGCCGTTTTTTTGGCAAGCCTCAGCTGATATCCCATCAAATCTTTGTTTATGCTCTCTCCCGTTAACTTCCAGTCCCAACAACCCTAAGCTAACATTAGCAATGCAACAAAAATGGCGAGCAATATTGGAGGTATCCAGCCGTACAGTTTTGAGCCAGATGCCTGCTCAGACGAGGAAAAAAAAGACGTTAATGTATTTATTATTTGCAAGTGGATGGAACGAAACTTGGAGACTTTGGCCCACCCATCACAGTTTCTATCACAGCTTTTTTAGTCTTACATTCACTTTCTGAAGCATGGAGATTGTATCTGCTCCTGATGCATCAAAATTTGAAAAAAGGAATACTCAGAAATGCAGTTTTAATCTTAAATTATGTTATGCATGTCCTGCATCCTAAGAAAAATGCTAAAAAAACATGTCAAAAACATAAAAAACAGAATTCTCATGAGAGTACATCTTTAAACTGATAAAGCTGGAAAATGCTGGATAAAACTGTAAAACTTTAAAAATAATCAAAAAGATATATAAAAATAATTGATTACAAAGGCCAAGAACAATTGTGCCCTTGTGTTCATAATTCCCTACTCAATGTGTTTTGCTCCTGGAGCAATTAGAGACAACAAAAGGCTTCATTGGGAGGGATGTGGAAGATATTTGCCAAAAGGTGGAAAGAAATTTGAGTCAGATGTAATGATTTGGACTGCAGACCCTAAGGGTGACCTTTCACATGGGGGAAAGTTCTGGCAGCTCCGGTCTTCATGCAGGCCACGAGCATACAGTGACACATAACCTTGCCCTGTCACCACCCTCACCAGTTTGTCAACTTACATTACCGTGATTGACGTTGAGCCAGCATTCCAGTCCCATGAGATCTGAGGCTCTGAATAACCTCGCCCTAGCTGTGTACCAGGGCTAGAACATTTGGGGCAAGGTACTGGATCAGAAAGCCAGTGTTGTTTATTTCTTTTACTTGTACCTCTGTTAAACAAGGGCACACGCCGTAACCTTGTGTAAATGCTAGCTGTTTGATAGAGTTAGTTCAGTCAAAGTATTTTATTCACTCTATATCTCAAGTGTTTTTCTAAGCTCCTTATACCACTGAGATGTTACACCTACCAGTATAATAACAGTATAAACTCCATTGTAGATACACCTATTAGAGAGATTTTATTTTTATATACTCTTTCACTGTTTTGCAGATCTGAACTTTTGACAACTATTATTATTGTTTGATCCTTGTGGATTCAAAGTCTATTTAGCACTTGGTGCTTTAACAGAAATATCCCCATTGTATGATTATATAATAAATGTTATTTTATATAATCCTAATCCTATCTATCCATCTGTTAGTCTGTCCATCTACCATTCGTCCGTCCGTCCATCCATCCATCCATCCATCCATCCATCCATCCATCCATCCATCCATCCATCCATCCAACCCCATGCAAACTTCCACTACAAACTTCTACTAAAATCATCTTTTGATCTATTCTAAAAGCGTTCCCACAGATCTTTCAATCATTATTATGCGCTTTTTATCCAAATAAAAAAAATCGGTGTTGTTTTCTACAGTTTTTAAAGAGTGGCAGTCAATTAGAAATCTGCTCCTGAGTTGTAGTTGGGACTGTTGGTGCAGAGAAAGCCTGCCTATTTCCCAGTGTCTCTTTGTTTACACTTTCTTCTGCTAGCATACAGTCCCTCACAACTTAAAACTAACATTAAAGGTGCAACCAAATTGGTGGTCATTATTGGGGCTATCCCGCCATACATTTCTGAGCCAGATGCCAGATTGGAAGATGAAAAAGAAGAAGTACATGAATCTATTTGCCTACTAAAGAATGCATCAAAATGGAGCAGAGCAGGGAGCTTGTAGCTTCTAGGTGACACCTACAAGGTTTATCTAATAAGAAGCACTCAGGAATGTAATTTGAAGTTTACTTTTTTTTATATATGTCCTTTATCATGAGGTAAATACTAAAGAATATGTTGAAAAAACACCAAAAAGATTTTATTGGAGTGGGTCTTAAAAGGGAAATAGAAGAGTATGCCTATTTTGTAAATGGTTAATGTTTTTTTTCTTATTATTATTTTTATTTTTTATTACAATAACTTGTCCTGTCCAACAGCTGGGCAAACAGATGAGAGCTGAAGGCCTCTTATGTTGGACATATTTTACTTTAACAACAGGGGTTATTAATCTTCAGACAAACCAGAGGTATGTCTGAATAAACCCCTTTTGTAATCAAGTCCAAACTTTATTCATTTTAATCATATTTGAAAATCTTTTGTGTTGGACCAGATGGAGAAGGAAAGGAGGGAAGAAGAGAGAGGGATGTTAGAGAGGGGGGGGGGGGTTAAAAACCATGAAGCAGCATAAAGCAACAAGCGGCTGGGTGTTTATCATTTCGGTTCAGATGTAATACAAATCTAGAAGGGGCGGCGCCTGTCCACACACACACTCAAATGTTATAAACACACCTGTTGGCTGCAAAGATGTCCACATGTCAACATGTACACAATACAGATAGTGTTCACACATGCATACTTATGCCTTCACAACAACTAGTGTGAAATATTTCATTCAATCACACAAAATATTAGTGCAAAGGTGAGCTATCACCTGTGTAAGTGTATGTTCTTCTAAAATGGATGATGGAATGTGAAAAGAAGAAGGGAGAGTTCCCAGCCACCCCCCACACCAAGACCCCCGCTGCAGCAGCCGCGGCAGCCAGAACCCCCCAACGCCACTCGGCAGCAGGCAGAGAACAACCGCCTCCGGGTGATCACATCCGCCACCCAGTCCAGGGCCAGCAGGACCTCCACGAGGCCCCCAGAGCCAGAGAGCAGGGGGGCACGGGGGGGACAGAGAGCGCAGCCCCAGCCCAACCAGGAGAGCAGCCCCCCCCCGCCGCGCCGGGAGGGCCCCACCATTAATTGGATAAATGATTAATGTTTAAAAGCAAGTTAATATTTTGAGATATTAAATTATGTTTGAATTAAAAATATATTCTTTTTTGTTTTGTTTAACAACGTGAGTTTTATTATTGAATTACTTAGGCTTTTCTCTTCAGAGTTTGGTATTTTTTTATGGTTTACTGTGTTTACATATACTAGCCAATTTCATAATAAGTCAGTGTGTTGCGTGGACCAGTCTATGACTTGGATGTGTGTATTTTAGAAAATATTATATCATAACGTCCCAGAAGGTTTATTATTATTTTATCATGAAAATGCCAGACATCCATCTGCACCACTCACAATATCTTAGCTTTATAATTAATAAGTGTGCTGTCAACATCACCTTTCAGATTTGTTTTCAAGTCCATTGTGTTGGTGAAAACACATTAGTTCATGTTCTTTGCCCCTCTGAGCTACTTCTCTTCTTTAAAAATATATTTTTTGTCTTTGCACAAACTTTAGGCTGCCTTATACATTATGAGTAATTTATGTGATTGTAGATACATCACCATGACTATTTCATTTGACAACTTTCAAGCTAAGTTAAACTTAGCTTGGGAACTTGTATGATCAGATGGAGATTGCCAGAGTGAATAATTAATGATAATTTTAGGTATTTTAACACAGTACCTTTTTTCACTTAATTGCACTGCATCCACTAAAGGCCAATATCCAGTCCTTACATGTACATGTCTCACGTCAGGGTTGAGTCAACATGAAACCAATGCCAATTCAAACATGCAAATTATAAACAGAATTTTTTTCTGGATTGGACATGACCTGGATTAACAACAGCTGCTGAAGTTAAAAGTTAGCATTTGTGAGCAAAAATATGGTTTTATGCCAAGAAAGAGAAGCACATAGCTGTATTTTCTTAGAGACTACTACTGGGGAAGAACAAAAAAGTTCAGAGGAAGATGCATTGTGTCTTTGTAGATCTAGAGAAAGTCTATGACAAAATACAGAGATAAGAGTTGTAGTTTGTATGAGGAAGTCCAGTGTAACAGATGAGGTTAGACAGGAATTTCTGTGTTTGAAGTTATAGTAAAAGCAGCTAGAGAAACATCTACAGCGAAAATTAGTCCCAGCAAGACAGAAATGTGAATAGAGAAATGGTGAGGTTACAGGGAGCAGACCTAAAGTCAAGACTCTTGACTCTAAGTCCATAGTCTACAGAGCATTGGATGATGTGGGAAAGAGGTGAAGAGGCGCGTGTAAGCAGGTTGGAGCAGATGAAAGAAGGTTTCAGATGTGATGTGTGACTAAAGAGTGCCTATAATGATAGAAGCAAAAATGTAGAAGACTGCTGAAAGCAGTCGTGTTGTAGGTTTAGAGACAGTGGCTTTAACACAGAGACAGGAAGCAGAGATGGATATGTCGAGGTTCTCTTTAGGAGGGATGAGGATAAATAGGATCAGGAATAAATACATCAGAGGGACACTTCATGTAAGATGTTTTGGAGATAAAGGGAGGGAAGACAGATGGAGATGGTGACTGTTTTGACAATAGGGTGCTGAGGGTGGAGCTACCAGCAAATAGGTTTAGAGGGAGGCCAGAGAGGAGGTTCATGGATGTAGTCAAAAACGATATGAAGGGGGTTTGGTGTGAGTGAGGAGGATGCAGAGAATAGGATTAGAATTGAGCAGATGATTTGCTATGGCAATCCCTAAAGGGAGCAGCTGAAAGACAAAGAATCTTAATCCTGCGCCTTTTGCTAGGCCAATTACAGACAACAAATTAACTTAACCCATCAATGTCAGAATAAGATGATTGATATTGTCAAACCCAGTGACAGTCATTTAACGGGAGTTTAAATAAAAAGAAAATTCTATGTACAAATCCTTGACTGTATAAGAGAACTGGACAGAGCTAGTGTGATGTTACCTATAGAAAAGGACTTGCTTCCGCTTCCATCAAAATGAAGTCAACTCTGTTGCCCTTTTTTCGCGGTATGGCTGTCGACATGTTGGAACCTGAAATCATCATTAAGTTGGTCAAATCCACATTTCAAGGGCAACCACTCTCTCCAATCAGAAATGAGCTTGTTAAAAGTCCACGTCCCTACCACAAGGGGAGCCCCTATCGGGCTCAGGGGAATCTGTCAACATGTTTGATTGGTCAGTTTATAACTTCAATAACTTGCGCTACAACAAAAATATGAAAAAAAAAATAGGATTAGCAAGAACATGTTAAAAAGAAAGTAACACAGGAAGAGTGGTTATTCTGACATATAGAATGACTGAGTACTGGCTGTCTATTTTTCATTAGAAATCTTCCATTTACTCCCTCTAATACAGGGGTGTTAAACTCATTTTAACCGAGGGCCACATCAGCATAGTGGCTGTCCTCAAAGGGCCAGATATAACTTCTACATGTAACTAAATGTAATGAAAAATAAATGTACCTACTCCTTAATGTTAAATAATTCATTGTTTATTCATTATAACTTTTTAAGTGACAATTATAGTTGCATAAAAAACACATGTTTGCTTGTTACTCTAGCATAAATCTTTTTACATTTGATTCTGTCAGGTTAGATTATATGGACAGTGTTTAAGTCCTAATGTTTAGTTGCCCAATCCGATATTTCAAGTCTGATTCCCTCTAGATATGAATAAATACACACCAATTTTTATTTTAAGAAATTAAAAAGTTTTATGCACTCGCGGACAGAGCTGTGACGTGTCGGATTTTTGATCACCGCGGTGATGAACCACCAGGGGGCGCGGTTAACCGCAGCCCCCTCCCCCAACAAAACAAACAAAAACAAAACAAAACAAAAAACGCAAAAAAAACAAAACACAAAATCCTCCGGTGGCCGCATCAGGAATAAATACAATTACAACGTAGTATTCTTTATCAACAAATAACAGTAACAACTAATAACTACTACCTACCTAACTAATAAACCAACTATGTATGTAGATTGACTGTGACTGTGTGAGCGTGCTGCGTCGTGTGTAGGACTGGGAGGAGGAAGCGCGCACACGTGTGCTGCGGGTCCGTGTTGATTCCTCTGCAGTGGACCGCTCTCTAGCTGCACGCGAGTTTCACCTGTGCTCTCTGGTACAGACATCTTTTCAGAATATTATATATTGTCCAGTAATAAACAGACTGCAGACACTAAGTCACTTTTCCGGCAGCCATGAAGCCTGACACCCATGAAGAACGCGGGGCAAGAGGCTACCCCTTTGTTTATACAGACAGATAACGTTGCGCTGCACAAAATAGTTCTCAAACAAAACATGTAGTGATATTCATCGAAATCTAGCAGTGCGCGCTCATGTTTGGTGTGACAGAGTGACTGAGAACAGTAATAAACCCCCCCCCAACACAAAATTCTCCGGCGGGCGGCCGTGTCGCGCACTTAAGAACGCATGCAGCTTGTAATGGAAATGAATACAAATGGAAATTAATAATTAGAACGCAGTAAATTTGTCATATTTCCTCACGAGATGGAAACACACATCCTCATTCTGTAGAATGAGGATGTGTGCTTCTGAAAGCGCGTGCCTATGTGTGTAAAGGGAGCCGGGTGCCACGTGCAGCAGAGGCAGTGAGAGGGCGCGGTGACGACAGACAGTGACAGGAGCGGGAGAGAAGGAGAAAACAGTCTGAAAGAAGGAAAGTCTGAACACAGGACTAGCAGAAACATGAAATTATCAGCAAAGATGAAGGTGTTTAATGTGTTTGATGCGGTGATGAGGTCATCATCACAGCCCTACTCGCGGGCCACATAAAATGACATGGCGGGCCACATTTGGCCCGCGGGCCTTGAGTTTGACAAATGTGCTCTAATATATTTAAGTGTCTGGTTTTCAGTTTTTCAATTGCAGGTCATTGGATTTGTCAACTTGTTTCTCAATGGATTTTGCTTAAATGTTTACATTTCTGTCACCAAGACTGGTCCCATGCATATTGGGTCCTACATCAGTGCCTGAAAATCACACTTTATAAATAGCCACATGAAGGAAAATCTGGAAATCAGTCTTACCTGAAATCTAGATTATTTACATCACTGTTTTCTGTTTTGCTGGATTTTTTCATATTAAACTAAATGGTTTTCAGTATATTCTGACAAGGCTATATGATTACCCACATTAATACACCGTGCTTTGTGAGTCTTTAATGATTAGGGCAATTACAGAGATATGTCCTTTAATTCCAAATCTTTTTTTTAATCTGTTGAGTAGCCAGACAGAATAGAAAGCCATAACAGACATTTAAGGCATATTTTGTTTGATTTACATCCACAGGGAAGGGTAACAATTAGGCCATAGGAGAAAATAACCAGCATCAAGAACAAAAAACAAAAAAAACCCCATAACACTTGTATCTGTTTGTCACTTCTTTCTAGAAGACAATGGGAAGACAGGCAAAACTCAGAGTCAAATGAAAGGTTAATTGGAACCAGCAAAATGTCAACTCATTTTTTTCCCAACAACCAGAAGGGATTTGCAGCCCTTGGTGAAAAAGATGTCAAAATATCTGCGCAGTGTATTAACTTCCTCACTGTCATGACCGCCTGAAGAGAGTTAGGATGACATTTTTTTCACTTTGGCAGTGAAAGTGTCTGTTTCTTAGTTAGATGGTGTTTGTATGCACGTGTTGGGCACTTTCTGTTTTGTTATTGCAGGAGAGGCCCACCTGGAGCCGACAAGTATTTGCACCAAATCTCTCACACTGTTGGTGTCATAATATATTAATTCCCTCCAGTACGTTTAACAGTAACACAAAGGTTTTTGACAACTACAGCCTCCTAATTTTGGCTTCATTCAAACAGACACATCAGACAGCAATTGACAGCAAAATTATATTCTGAGGTGGTTTTCTTTCTATAAGAAAGCTTATCAAAGTTTTAACTAATATAATCCATGTCTCTCAGATGCTTAATTTTGGATAAGAGCTTTGTTTTAATGAATAAAACTATTCAAAGAAGACTGATGAAAGGAGCCTTTCATTGCTATAGTTAACTTTTAAAAGTATTTATCTTGTTTAGGGGACTTTAAAAATGTAACCAACAAAAAGAAAAAAAAACAATTTAAAAATGGGATTATTGCGATCCTTCGTGCATTACAAATATTGATATACTGGCACTGAACTTTCCTCATTTGACCAATACATTTATGCAACTGAATTATTCTGGGAATTTTATCATGGGTCTTAGAAAAGCCAGTCCAAAAGTGAAAAGCAAGAGGAGAAAGATGACGAGAGAACGTTAGATGTCAGATAGAAGAAAATGACCCTTTATCTTAAAAGATGCCTTCAATTACTATTAAGTCTAATGCTACATGTACACACCAGGCATGTTTGGCATGTTCAAGAACACGCTGACGGTGGACTTATAAGTGGACTTATTTTTCAAAGGTTTGAACTGTGAGACTTTAAATAAGAGAGAAAAGTGTGAAAATATTCTGTCTAGGGTTTTGCAGCCTTAAAACATCTATAATCCTACTTTATGGATTCATTTTTAGGTTATTTTTAGGCTAATAGTGGTCATATGAAAATGTTGTGCTCAAAGCTTGAAACTGTTTTATCCAAGTTTTTAGACTTGTACTGATTGAACTAATCTGTGTTTCGTCAAGTTACCATTTGTTTCATCAACTCCTATACAGAAAATTGTACTACAATGATAAAAATTTGCAGAAAGTTAATTGACAGAACTTTTTAAAACTACTCTTTCTGTATATTTCAAGTGTATTGATTTCAATAAAAAACAAAAATGCATTTTAGAGCTGCAGAAAATCCATACATGTTAATACTATAAACTAATATAGTGCTTGTTTGCTGAAATTTTACATCCATAATTTATTCAATCTGTTAACATTAAACGTAAACTGTTTTGTCTTTGCCTTTGACGAAGGACAACTTAGCTTTTATCTTCCTCAAAGGACTGTAGAGACTAATGACAATAAAAAGGATAAAAGGATATCTCTTGGTATAAGAAAAGGTGCTGTGGCTCAGTCTTAATTGGTGAGTTCCCTCGCTAAGTTCATCTAGTCTCGAGGCTGCCAGTCAATGAACTGGTCAATTAATCTTTTCCGTCTTATAATGAGGTGAGAGATTTCCAATGACTGGACCTTCGCACAAAGACAATTTGCCCAAAGGATCTTCTGTCCCCACACCAAGTGACCTAACAATTAAAAAATGTACCTCCCTACGTCCCTCACCCCACCGACTGGCAAATTGGTCTGACCCAACATCATATCAAAAGGACAAACCACTATTTCAAATCGACTTCAGAGGCCCACAAGGGGCAAAGGGCATTATCTTCCATGAAATAAGATTGTTGTATTAAGGCTTATGGCTCCATATAACTCTGTCCTCTTTATTTTGAGGTAAATGAAAAGAGACTAGTTGAATCCCTCCTGCAGTGTTTTACAAAGGTTTAAATCTCTGGGGCAGAAAAAGAAAGAAGAAAAAAAGAAAAAAAACAATAATTTGTAACTTGACTTTAATTCAATGATGCAGATGAGAAAGCGTAGTAAGCCAAAGGTCTCAGGGTTAAATGCATTTGACCTTGCATGTTAGCATTTTTTTTTTAATTTTTTTTGCAGAGAAACAGCATAACAGGGATCCACTTAACCTCAAAATAACTACCACACTTGACCTAAATACTTAGGTATACTTTGAGAGAAAATACCAACAAGAAATTATTTGAAAAACGGCCTTTTAAAACATTCAGACACTTTTTAAAGAGACAAAATCAGCATTTTAAATGTTCAATAAAATAAACTTAAATAACAGAGGGAAAGAATTAGTGTAGTGACAAAAAAATTACAGTACTATGGAAAAAGCCATTGTATACAGCTGTGTTTTGAGAAATAACGCAAATACAGGAAGCGAATGAATGTTACAGATGTCTGACAGATGTTAGTGCCAGAGATTAAGAGCAGAGTGACATAAAGCTGAGGTAGACGGAGGGCACAGTGAGGCCGAAGGAGAACTAGCATCCAAGAGAGTGGACAAGAAGGAGAGATAGAGAAGAGAACTGGTGAAGGTTCTTGAATGCCTACAGGACAATTTTGAACTGAATTCTTGAATGAACAGGGAGCCAGTGGATTTTAAAAACACATTCATTTCACTTGTTGCTCAGTGACTGCTTGAATTTCACTCACCAGAAGTTTACATTTTATTTAATTTTTAATTTCTTGTGAAAACTGGAAGGTAATTCAAATACAATACAGGCAGTCAAAACTAAAGAATTCCATTGCTAAATTTACAAAGTGGTCCCGTTAACAATCTTAAGTACTATATGTGCACATTTAGTTTTTAATTACAGTGCTTTTTGCAGTGTTTTATTGCTTCACCAGGCCATGATGCAACTGTGTGTCGGGGGGGGGGGGGGGGGTGTTCACAACCAAATGGGAAGAGGCTAGGATAAAAGTCCGCACCACCAAGTCTGAGGCCATGGTTCTTGACAAGAACAAGTTTGTCCTCTCTGAGTGTGTGCTGGGCTGCTGCCCCAGGTGGAGGGGTTAAAGTATATAGGAGTCTTGTCCAAGGAGGGTGGGGTTGGAGCGTGAGATAGACAGGCAGATTGGTGCAGTCTGTGTGCCAGTCCATTCTTGTGAAGAGGGATCTAAATCAAAAGGCAACGTTCTTATGGTCACTCTTTGGTCCTACACTCTTGTATATTCACGAGTTCAGGGACAAAACCGAGAGAACAAAGTCCCGCGATCCAAATGGCTGATATCAGCTTTCCCCAAAAGACATCACCTTCATGTCCAGAGGAGCCGGCTGATGCGGCAACGGCATACAGTATTGAATCCTCATGGACTTGTCTCTGGGAAGGTGCCAGTGACATGGTGTCAGGTGAGGCACGTGAGTCTGTGCCTCACCTGCAAATTATAGTTTTAAAATTACATAACTGAAATAAAATGAAAATACTTTTTTAAATTAAAAATAAAAAGAAAATCTTAATTTTTAGACATGTCTATTCTATGATAACTTTTTTATGTGGGTTTTTACTGTTTCTTTGGTAAAAACAATTAAAAAAACAAAATAAAATTAAAGGCACAAGCGGCGTTGTATGGCCCGCAGACGCAACCCGCCTTCCACGCCCAACTCTACTCACCACCGCCTACCTCACCGCCCTCACTGCCCACTTTTGATAAAAATAAGTAGCGAATTTACGAATTCCTTATTTAAATACTCAAGAGAGCAGCAGGAGGGGGGGGGGGTGCAGGAAGGTTGAGCTTCCCCTGCACTGCACACACTGATGGGAACTGTAGCTGACACATGCACTTTTCTGTTTCAATCTTTCTATCATCATGAAAGACGCTTCATTTTTATATACTTTTTTTTTCCTTTTTCTTGCCAACTGACTGATTACATTGGTGCCAGTTTGCGACCCATTTAGTCTTTTTTATTCGCCAAAAATGAGCAATAGAAATACACTAAGTGAGGCAGGCAGTACGCATGATTCAAGGCAGAGGGCGCTGGTGATCCCAGAGAAAGTGACACCACGGCTAAAGAAGAATAGAATTAGTGGTAGCAAGTCAACTGCAGCTGTGTAAGAGAGAAATATCAGTAATGGATTCTGTGGTCCATTGGTTTGTGATAAAATACACATAATTTAATTTTTGAGAAAAAATTGGTCTGTGTTGTTATGGATTAATATTGTTTAGCATCATTTTCTAAATGGAGGAGTACGTTTCCAAACTGAGGAGTTTCTTCAGACACGTCACTCAGAAGAAGCAGCGCATGGACTTCATTTATAAATACAAGTAAGTCAATATTAACAATTTTGGTGCTTTTTTTCATAGCTACAGTTTGATCGCAGAAGAAAAATGTTGAAGTTATATTATAATCATCTCTTAATTGTTGCAGATAAAACTGTAAATAAGCTACTCTGGCTTCATATGTTTGTAAATCTGACTGATGGCATCAGTGGCTCACCAGCTCTGAGACTCTCTGCACATTACTCGAAGGTGCTCCATGCATTTCCCAGCAGACAGAGAAGGCCTTGAAAAGCCATGTGTGTGTTTAGGTTTCTTTTTGTTTGTCAGTATAATAGAAATGTCAATTTTGTCTTTGGAGAAAAACACATTTTCTTTCAAGTATAAAAAGAAAATAGGCCAACTATTTTTTTTTATCTTTATTTTGTTGTAGCAGCATTTCATACAACTTTTGAAGATATTTTCTAAAAACTTCCAGAATTATTAATAAAATCTGCTTTAGCAACAACATATGATTATATATTAAAATTAAAACAAACAGAAAGTACAGTAGAAAATAAATGTATATATAAGTACAGATACTAACATTTGTTTTAATGATTACAAAGTCATCAAAACACATACTTCATGCTGCTATTAAGAACATTTCAAACCCTCTCTGAATCATTGATAGACAGCAGTACTCCCACGTAAACGTTTCAGACATGAAATGAGAGTAGGTCAGGGTGTGGAATGAGAATAGACTCCAGAAATGCACACGGCTTAGGAATGGTGCAACAGAATTTGAAAAAAAAGGGGGATTTTCTTTCAGCCCTTATGTCAATGGAGATGTCCAATATTTCCAGGTGTCCTGACTAAGAAAGTATCCAGACAGATGACAGCAAGTGAAAAACAGAAAACCCCCTGGAGCACTTCAAAGTAAAAAAAAGGAAGACAAAAAAGGACACAATTACATCCTAATTGGAGAACCAAAAGCAGTTGTTCAAGGGGCAGGCATACATGCTCAAAAAGACAGCATGGTCACAATCCAGAAACCACAAAAACATTGTAAACAAACAGAGCCACTGTAAGGGAGAAGATTCTCTATCAGAGATCTTTTGCGTAAAGTCTGCTTAAATAGGCAGAAATACATGTGGGAAGCATGTTGATTACCTGAAGGTGCCTTGTGAGTGGTGCAATAAAATTATGAATGCATGTAGAAAACTTGTTTTGAAATTAGTTGGAGGTCCAAACTCGTTCAAAATATCAGTGCATGAGGTATGTTTGCTTTAAGGACTACACCATTTTCTTATTAATGAAATTCAAAATAAAAAATGAAAGTGATGCCAGCTGTTTTAAAGTATAATTTGTTTTTTTTTGCTTTAAAATGATTTCACAACAGCATTTGGGTTTCGTTACATGTTAAACATTTTTTGACTAGTGGACACTGTTCCTTTAAATTCACTGCTATATGTCATTTGTCATAATCCTCAGTGATCCATGACTGTACTAGGTGCTGCCATGCAGAATGTTGTACAAACCCCAGGAACTACTCACTGCTTCGATCTTATTGTTCGACCCCTGACATTTTATCATTGTCTACAAGACTTTGAACACTAGAGAATTAGAAAAAGAAATTGCTTAGAGATTAATTAGCCCTAAAGACGGAACGCAAACCATGGGAACACATGTCAAAGCAACAACCATACAGATGACATACTTCAGTGTTTCCCAAAGAAAACACAACAGAATGGTCCGTGCTATCCACCTACGCTCTGTACTGGGTTGAGCGTGTGTTTGTTTCTTGGATTACATGGTGACATTTTGAAAAGATGAGCGATAAAATACGGACATTTCTCAGCAGTTGGTGGTGTCAGATTAGCATATATTTTCCTAATGTCTGTGCTTTCATCAGCTTAAGTCACACAGTGTGGTGATTAATATTCCCTGTACCTTTTCGCACAATACTTTATTTATTGCCAATTTCCAGCAACCAAAAGATGCATAGCTTCTTTAAGAGATAAATGTTTGACAATATATTGTTCTGCTTTTTCAAGCTTAATCTACCAAATCTGAACCTCTTCATATTATTGTGAAGGGGTTGTTTGTGTAATTAAAGACCAAGGAGGAATGACTTAATAGTGAGAGTACCTTAAATACAGGTCAAGATCAGAGTCAAGTCTTTATTGGCTGTGTCTTGTGGATGACAAACTCCTCTGAGAGTAATTAGTTGTGGAGGGTTTAGGACCCTGGGGGTGCCGGGGTGGGCAGAGGGGGGCGTTGAAACGGAAAGCAAGCCAGTCCCACTCACAATTGATGCTCAGTGAATCTGAAAGGTCATACCATGTTTTCTGGCAATTGACTCGATTGGTTTGGATTCTGCAGCATAAGGCCAGGACAGAAAAGCAGCATGTGTGCGTGTTTGTGTGTTTGTGTATGCGATTGTGTGTGTGAATTTGTGTTTCTGCACATTTGCTGGGAAATGTGCCCTGGGGATATTTTTTGCATTGACCTTATTACCCCTCACAGTGAAGAGCTTGCCACAAAACTTGCTCCCTCTGACTTTTTAACATACAGACACATTGACAATTTTAACCTCTGCTTACCATTTCCTTAAGAAAAAAAAAAAAAAATAAGGACAAAGTCTGAAAAAATTTAAACCTATGCATTACAAAAGTAAAAATATATATACATTAATATGCCTGTCTGTAAGTCTGTGCAGCTTTTGAATTTTGTATGATGCAGAAAAATTAAGTGACTGCATTAAAATTGTATAATTAGAAAATGTATGTGCATGTTTCTGGCTGCAAAAAAGTCACAAACTGTTTATTTGAGGTTTTAGGAAAAAAATAATTTTGAGTAAGATGTGAGAATGAAACTGCTAAAGAAGCATCTCGTCTGATGTGTAGGAGTGAGAAGGCCGAATGCAGTCTCACCAGCAAATCATTTGCCAATCTTTACTCCGCCATGCCTACGCAGTTGACTCCTGCACTCCAGCAGATCGGTGGCAGAGGTTCAGAATCACTTAGATCATTTTACCCGGGGCACAAGGGGGGCAGAGAGGAGCCACTGACCCTGCGCTCATCAGGCATTGCTTTACGCCTTGCTGACTTACCGAGTGTGACATTTCTCCTGTATTTGCCCCCTCTTAACGCCTCCCTGTGTAACCACCACTGTGGTGCAGAAAAAGATCATTGTCTATAGAGATATCAATCAAATGAACAACATCTGAGGTCAATCTGCTGTCAGTGCTCCCTCTTTGCTGCTGCGGCTTTCATGCAAAGTGACAATAATGACAGAATGTCAGAAGTGTTACCTGTCGTAGTCGGTTAACACAAGATGACACATTAAATGCAATTGTTCTTCAAGGGATGTACTGTACCTGTCCCCCTCTCATCAGCCTGTAACGCACTCTCTCTAGCTCTGGTAATGTGATGTGATTGTTTGTGTATTAGTGTATGATCAGACTCAAGCCCCTGCCACCATTTTCCCCGACTGACCCGTCCTCTGTTGTGGGTCACGCAGTGGTCATGACATTATTAAAGGATCAATTGTATCTTGAAACAGTGCCTATTTTCTGTGTGGACATGGACTGAACTGAGCTTCTGTGTAGCAACCTCAATATCTATTTAAATCACTTTACAGACAGTGATGTATTGGATTTATTTGTATATTTTTCAGCACGTCTAGCTAATAAATCAGAGCAATTCAGAGAAAAACCACAGTTGTCTTTATAAAGACAGTTATAAGTACACTTAAAAGCTGCTAATGATTAATTATCAGTAATGTTTCATGTTAGAATGCAACGCATAAAGTTACTATGCACTCTCCCTGTCTATAAGCTACTGTCAGTGCAGACAGATAGGAAGGTAAAAGTGAGGGCATGCTGTTCTGGGATCAACACATGTCTGTAAAAGCCCGGAGGTTCCACAACAATCTGTTTCAGTTGGTTCACTCTTCTGCTGTGACCTCATTCTTTTTTTTTTACTGCTGTTTGAGCTTCTTTGCACTCTGCTTAGGTACAAAAACAGGACATGCACCCCACCCGCCTGGGTAGTGAAGGAGATACACGTCAGGGAGCCACTCTGTTATCTAACAAAAAAGCCAAGGAGGAACATTAAATAATTTCTGCCCTTCCTGGGCTACAAAGGCATTTACGACTTGGCAATCCTGGGCAATGACACTTTCAATTGGGGTCAATTGGACCCCTGCCTCTGGAATTAAGGCTGTCTTTCTGCCTTGGGGTAATCAAGGGCCATAGATATAATTAGAGTCAGTCTGGTTCAAGCTATGCTAAGTGAACATTTGAGAAACACTAGGGGTCACTGACAGTCCATGCAAACATAGAGTCAAAAGACCCTTCAGTGCTGTATAAAATTACTTTCAGGTTTCACAAAAAGATAAACTTTCCATCCTCTTACCTGAGGTGGAATGTGACACACTCTTATAACCAAATTTTATTTGTTTGTTGACCTACAATTATTTTTGCTGAAGCTGTTGTTTCCAAAGTTGTGGTAGCATACCATAATTTGAATTTTGCCAGCATCTTAATTTTTTTTTTCTATTTATATCTTTGCAGTTTAAACCTGACTCTTCTCCCGTGTCCCGTTTAATGCAGAGAGTGTGATTAAGAGTTCTCTGCTCGCTTTCAGCAGCAAAGCTAAACATCTTAGCAGCGGTGACACGGCGGTCTAGTAATTATCTAATTGTTCAAGCTATGTCTGTCTTTGATTTATGATCTTGCATCAGTGGCTGACCTGATTTATAATGAGGTTTCCCACTTGTGAAAATATGATCCTGAATTATGTGGCACCAGCCCAATTATCTCTTTGTTCTGCCGAAACTCCATTGAGATGCACATTGACAGTGTGCATGTGCATCACAAACAGCTGCTGTTGAAGATTTCATCCAATAACAATAATATAATCCATCATTTTAGATTGGGGCAATCACACCTCACTTCATGTTATCTCCTTAAACTGTCTCCATGTAGAGGCGCTCCACAGCTTGAATATAAAAAAGAAATTCATCCGAATGGAGGTTTTCTCTTTGTGTTAATAATTTTACAACGGGAATTAGCACCATGTGATATCTATGGTGGGATCTGGCAACTCAAAAACAACAGAAACGTAGGAGCAGATTTAGGAAAAAACAACTTTTCCAACCTTCCATTAATCCGCAGGCCCCCCCATTACCAGGTTCAAGCCACAGAGTCAAAAAACTGGGCACTAAGTGGAGCAAGTTGCTTGGCACAAGGACAAAGTTGACAGAAAACATAAGGCCTCCACATACTGTCTGGACAGCAGGAGGCACAGGTTGAAGAATAGACCCAGCGCCAAGCACATCCACTATACAGATGAGCTGCCCCCTTCAAATTAGCACAGGGCACGGAGACTGCTGCTGGTGTCTGATGAAAAGATTCACGGCTGCCACTATTTGTACCGCTAAGGCATTCATCAAATTAATTACTGGCGGATCCAAGCACCTCTCTGATACCTCTTTATTTTGAGTCCTGTAAATAGGGGCTCAAGACGAGTGCTGACAGAGAGGCCTAACACACCAGTCTTTCACAGCACATAATTAATTGAAATCTTTGCTAGTTTGACAAATTGGAATGATGAATCTATCTTCTATGAATAGCTTAAGAAAAAAAGCATAATCAGTCAAAAGCATACTGTAGAAGCAGCATCTCAGCGTCTCACTCACTCATGCTTTCTTTTGCTCTGCAGCGTTGTATGATCCATTAGGCAGAGAAAGCATGGCTTGCTGGGGAGACTTCTTCTTTTCACCTCCTCGATTGATAACTTTGGGTTCTTGTTTTAATAGAGTGGTCAAGGTGGAGAGCATCTTTGTACTGTTCAGTGGAATAGAGAAGAGCATAAATCAAACTCACTTTTATGTCCATGGAAAAAAAAAAGTCTAATCTGTGTCTTTAAGTGTTATGTTTGATCAATTATTACAATTCATGCAATTGAACCCATAGGGAACTGCAATTTAACTGATTGTTCCAGTGAGCTGCCAAGACAAACAACAAACAATGAGACTAAGGTTGAATGGGTAGGGAAAAAGAACATATGCAACAATAACAAATAAAAAGAACATGTGAAATACATTTCACATTGAATCTCAAATAAAATAAATAAACAATTTTCAGACAAAAAGAAGACAACCCTATTTGAATAATGGCGGTCTGTGTTTGAATGGGAAAAAAAAGAAAAGCTACACTTTTAATTTGGTTTGAAAAATGACCCTGTAAACGTCACACAGTTACAGCAGCTGCTCAATGGAGGTCATTATTGCTGGAAATGGGCAATAACCAACGAATTAAAGGCTACTGTCATATATTATATTATATGATATATTTTATATTTTATATTTCAAAATGGATGCTGTTTTACTAACTTTTTACTAAAAGGGACACTTTTTCACTCTTTGGGGATGCATATTTACATTTTTCTTGGTTTACTTTTGCTCTTAAGTCACTGGATAGTTGTTCCACATGTACCTAGATGGAGAACTATACCAGGGTTCACTTGCAAACGCACCGAAACCTTTTTTCAATGAGCTTTTACACTTGCCAAATGAAGCGTACTTTAAAAGTGAACAAGCTCTGATGCAGTACTACATGAAATGTGCCCTTTGATGTTTGACATCACAACCAACGCCCAGTTGCTGCAGTAAGTAAGAGGGTAACTTTCACAAAAACAAAAGTCTTTGCAAATTCCCATGAAGATCAGCAAAGACAGATGCCCAACAGATCAAGTGTCCTGCAAAAAACAAATCTTAAGAAAATAAAAAGACCCTTGTTTGAAGAAAAATTGTCTTTTTTGCAAGAAAAACAATCTTAACAATGAAGTGTTTCTATTGCAAAATAATTATAGTTTAAGAAAACATGTCTTAGTGACTAGCATTTAGAAAAAACAATTCCCGGCAAGACTATTATTCTTATCGTATTGGCACATTTTTTGGCTAATTTAAAGAAAGTCTGCAATTGGGGAAATCCTTTTTGATTTATTTCTAAGAGGCCTGTTTTTGCAGAGTGTAACTAAAGGAAGTGATGTTTAAAAATGTAGTGAAAGAAACACAGAAACTCTAGAATAAGCCAAGATGTAAAAGTTGGGAACACTGCAAACATCAAAAACTTTAGCAACCGCTACCTGACAACCATTTGCAAGTTTTTGAATTCTGGAAGATGAGGATGGAGCATCTTAAGTCAAAGTTGGCTTTATTGTTCATTCTGGCACAAGTACAGAGAATTGAAAATTTCTTCCTCTCAAACCTAACGTTAATGAATAAAATAAAAAGGAATAACTTGGAAAAAATAGACAAGCAAATTTAAACTGTTTGCAAAGTTAAATATTTTGAGAATATCTAAGGATACCTGCATAAAATATGTCCAAAAGAGTCATGAAGACCAACCAGTGACGAATAGGATAATAAAGTGTGAAAGTAAAAATGTAAAAGGTAAATATAATATAGGCTTAGAGCTTAACAGATTTATAGCACTGACATATTGCTGCATAGGTTTCAGATACGAAATTAATATTTGTTTAGGAGTGGGTAGTTTTTGGGGGTCAGAAGTTAGTTACCAAGGGGAGCTAGGGAAGGTCAGATATCAGATGGGGGAGGGAGAAGTTTAGCTTCCTGAAAACTTGGCTGATAAAACTATTCTTGAACGATATTTACCATCTTCAGGATTAGAGATGTTGATCACCAGTGATCCTGGTCTGTGTTCAGATAGAGGTTGCTGTACTTGCATAAAGCTACCAGGCAACTTACCTTCCTTCTGTAGTTGGACTAAACTCTGCTGCTAAATAGACCCACCACAGTTGCATCATCCACAAACTTAACAAAGAAGTTGGATCTGTGCTTTGGAGTGCAGTCATAAGTCAACAGAGGGAAGAGGAATTGGATCAGTATACACAGCATTGAAGTAGTGTTGGATGTGTTGTTTTCAGCACGTACCGCCTGTGGTCTCCCAGACAGAAACTCCAACAATCAGCTGCACAGAGTTGGGTTTGAACCAGTTTTGAACAGGTTTTTGTTAGATAATAGCATTGAATGCTGAGCTTAAGTAAAAAAAAAAACAACATTCTGATGCCCAAGTCTTTAATATTAAGGTTTGTGAGGGCATTATATAATGTTGTGTTGTCATTTGAAAAGGCAACTGGAAGGGTGACACAGTTGCTGAAGCAAGAATTGGATGACTTCTTTGGTACCGGGATGATGGTGGCTTTGAGGCACATGGGAACGAACATCAGCCTGCTCCTGAGAAATGCTGTCTGGAAGGACACCAGTAAGTTCCACAGCACTGTCTCTCAGAATACATCTAGGATGTTGTCATGGCCAGTCGCTTTGTCTATTGATCCTAGAGATGGATTTCCTCACATTTCCGAATGACAGAGACATTGCCGTCTGGGGATAGAGGGGACTTTTGTTCAGGAATGCTGTTCAGTTCCTAGAAGTGAGCAAAGGAATCATTCTGCTTGTTCAGCAGAGAGCTGGAGCTGTCACTGGAGTGTGAAGAGGACATTGATGGTCTGAACACCACAGGTTTTGGGTTTCTCTGCTGTGACTAGGATACTGTCTCTCAGATGTAGCAGGACAGGTTTGCTTTTGCTGTCCAAATTGATTACACAGAAACAAAAAGTTATTCTATCTTATACTAACTCCTGGGAGAAATGTAGCCACTCTAATTCATTTAATGTCCCTTTTTTTCACCAATATGCAATATGACATCTAAAGCTCATGTTGGAGCTAAATAAACAGTTTTGGTATAACGCACGAGTCGATGGACAACAGCGATCCCACTCTGCACAACGTTTTGTTAAACAACACTATGTTGTCAAGGAAGAAACTCTATTTCTGCTAAACTATTTTCCTGTTTGCTAGCCCCCTTGGGGGTGGGGGGTGGGGGGTAGAGGTAGAGCTGTTGACCTCTGATTGAAAGACTGGAGGCTCAGCTCCTGAATTGCGCACCCACATGTCAAAGTGACCTTGGGCAAGACATTGAACCTCACATTACTCCTGGTGGTTACAGGTTGGCACCAGTGTTTGGCAGTGAAGTCACCATCAGTGTGTGAATGTGTGTGTGTGTGTGTGTGCATGGGTGACTGTAATGCGCCTTGGGCCTTTGAAGAAGGTAGAAAAGTACTATGTAAATGTTTGCATTGATATTTAAATGAAAAAATAGTAACATGAAAAAGTCTTATTTGTTCATGTTTCACCAATCAAGGGTCAAAAACAAAATAATTTTGCACAAAAGATCTTACAAATTATTGATTTAAGGTTAAAAACCCACATGCTCAGCTCCTCATAAATAAAATAAGATGTATGGATACAGAATGCAATGTGAGGGTGAATGTCCTTGTGGATCTGTGAGAACCTGGAATGTGAAGGTTGCCACTGCGAAGGACATCTTTTGTCTATGGTAAGTATTCATCACTAATAGGTTTGGTTTGGGCGTGAAATATTGAAGTGCCATGGTAGTATGTAACATTGGTGCTGTCTCTTGGGGAAACTGGAGGCTGAACTCTGTTCAGTTTGTAGTAAGATAAGATTCAAGGTAAAATATAAAGCTTAGGTATATGGACTGTTAAGCCGTACTTTTGCTAGTTTTCTAACAAAAAAATAGACTTGTGTTGGTTAAAGGTTTTCCCAGAATGTGAAATGGAAATGCTGGTATATGTGAGACATACATTATTCTTAAAAAAAATCAACTATTAATTCAAATAAGTTCTCAATGCTTCATTAAAAACAGCCAGTTAAAGCAATTAAAACATGACTTGTAAGCATCAGTTTTTAAAAAGAAAAAAAAAAAGGTGCAGGAAGCTCAGGGATTTGCTGGTTTTAAAAAGTCATGACACTCTGAATGTTACGGTCTTTGATTGAAATGCTTGCCACAGAGCGTGACATGAGTATTTCCTCTTCGTTCTCCTATTATCAGCAGAGCCTGTGGTGCACAGCCTAATCCCTCTTCATCAAAGTGGTGTGGGCAGCAGTCAGCAAGATGTGACCATCAATTAATCACCCACTATCCCCCTGACCGAGCTCAGCCTCTGCACAGATGTGAGGCCTCATTGGTTTTAAGCATTCTCACTGAGAGATCTGCCGCAGACCGAAGACTGCCACAAACTGGCTTTGTCAAGGGGCTTCTGAGGCCAGGAAAGCTGTCCCCACCATGAAAGTCATGGTGCTCCGGGGTCAGTGAGAGAACGAACCATCAGATTAACCTCTGAACAGAGTCTTAACTACTTCCTTTTTATAGTCTGGCTTCAGTGTCTCAACCTAATTCATTTTTGAAAGAAATGGCCAATTATGTTTCTTTAAATGATTCTGCACTCCTAGAGAGGTAAAGCTGCCTTAGAAGTTCAGTTCACTCAATTTGACTCTTGGGGGGTTTATTTTACGAAAGCATATTGTCTCATAGATACGTACTAAAAGTTGGATAAACCAATTTCCACAAAACAGTCATCCTAACATCCTCCTGCTGTCCAATTTCCTGTGCATAAGCCACGCAATATTCACATACTCTTATTAAATAAAATGTAAATGTCATTACAAATTGTATGTACACCCAGCTTGTTCTATCAACTTCGGATGCACTCTATTTTTTTGTCACCAACCGATGTAATATTCCATGTAATTTTAAGCATATCTGGCCCAGTGGCTTAGAGCGCTGCAGAACAGAAGGGTTGCAGAGTTCATAAATGAGCAAGAATCTCCAAATGAGTTTGGTGCCCTCTTAAACTTCATGAAATTAATATAAGCAGACATCCAGCAAGCTGCAGGCTATTGCAGAGCTGGGGAAGATCACTTAAGCTCTCTGAGTTCTGTAAAAGTTTTATAAGCTGACTATAAAGACGTGGTGCCTATTGGTGATGACAGAAGGCGACGAGGTGACAAATAAACCTTTACTGTCTTTACTTAACCCCTCACTTAAATACTGAGACAACCGAGACAACCGAGACCACCTCGAAATATCGGTTTGTGGTCCTCGACCAGGGTCCACTTGGCTGTATTCAAATTGAAAATTTGTTCTGGATTATCGAGGAAACAAACTCTGCTTCACTTTAAGTGATGCCCCAAAAAACAAACAAAAAAAAAATTTCAACAAAGTACATCTTTGAAATTGGGTTTCAAATAATTCTTCTGGCCTATAAGATTTAAAGGTTGTTATTATATTACTTGAGTAGAAGTAAAAAGAATTCAACCAAATAACCTTTAGAATGATTGCAATAAAGTGACTAGTGGGGTGTAACGATTCATTTTAACAATAATTTAATGCTTATTAAAATTTGTGGTTGCTTTTATGAGTCAAAGTCAATTTCGGTTCATTCAAGGTTCCACTTCACTGACGTAAAATGGATTCAGGAAGGACACCTTCAGCCCAAACATTCAATTTAAATATGTGTGCAAAATAAACAATTAAACAAGAATGAATGAGAAATCCATTCACATTTTAGTTCTATGAAGTTCAGGCCACTATTGTTTATCCTCAAAAATATTCAAAGTGGAACATTTTTAGAACATTCTACCACACTGTATTGTCACATGTCTTTGTAAAATTTAGAGTTTCCAAACATTGAACTCTAATAACAGCTTGAAAATCTTTTGATCCCCTCACATGTATGTTGTCCACTGAGATGGTATTGGTTGTTTTTATAGTAAAATAAACCTACCATGTCTCAATCCAAATGGTATTTTTCCAATCCTGATATTGATTTATTTAATTTTGATGCGATTTTATAATGGTATGGGTCGATTTGAATTAAAACTTGCTTTAGACAGATCAATTTGGTTGGATTGTAGGAATATAAATCAATTAATCGATAAAGTCATTAATTTTTCCACCCCTAGTAACCAGTGAAAAGAATAGTGTACTGAGCAACAGTTTGAACATTTCACAGACTACAAGTTCTTAAATACTAATGGAAATGACTGATATGCCTGCATATTAAAATAATTCAAGTAGATAGTTGAAGATACCTTACCAATAAGACCATGCATTCTTAAAACAAATGCATGAATGTTATATACAAAAATATAAAATGCAAATCATTTAACTAAATAAGAGTACAGCTTACTCATCATAAAACGACTGCATTAATAGTACTCTTATAATTACTTTTTAATGTCACCAGCCTGACAGACTTTTTCTGCCACTGGTCACGTAAAGGACACATTTTAGCACGCACTGTACTCAACATCATTCATTGTATTGTGAAGTTGGAGGTCTTTGAATCCCTGTGTGGGCTTTTTCTAGTCCAAAAACCTGCTATATCAATTTCTGATCCCAAAATGCCCCTAAAAGTGCATGTGAGTCAGTTGCCCTGCAACAGGCTGAGGACCTGTTCAGGGTGTATCCTGCCTTAGCCCAACAGTAGTTAGGTTGGCTGCTGTGACTCCGCGACCCCAAAAAGGTTTAAGTTAGTTCTGAAGATGAATGGATGAATACCTGACTGGCTGGCTGGATGGATGGATGTTTCCAATTACGGTTTGGACTTTGGTTCAACTCTTCTAAGATGTCTTTGGATTATCTGTCCTCTGTCTATTCATTGTGTTAACATTTTCAGTGCGTGTACCCGATCTCTAGTTGTTTGTTTATAATAATATGTTTAGATACCAAGGGGCCTCTTTAAGCACTATTCTAATGTTGGAAAATTGCATCCAACTGAAAGAGTTGCAGGATAACTTGGTTACTTCAGTATCACTGCATGACCAGTGGTGCCACAAGGAGACGTACTGTAGAGTGCCACCACTGGTAAATATTAGTATTTTGTGGGTGGTGTTGGTGACATTTGCTGTACTTTTTCAGTATTGGGAGTATATTTTTTTAACTTGCTTTACATAATCTCTTAAAATACTATTTTTGCCACTTTGTTGAAGTGCAAACTCTGGGCAGTACAACTGTGATACTTCAGGCTTCTCGCCGGTCAAAATCCTATGACTTGAGAGATCATCAGTCCAGTAAAGTATTTTTTTCTCATCTGAATAGTAGATTACTACTGTAATTTGATTGAATTTGGGGAAATATTAGGGCTGGGTGTTGCAACCAAACAAGACCACAGAAAGATGCAATTTTTGAAAGTTATATATGGATGTTTCTAAAACACTGTTTTTGCATAACTCAAGACTGAACAAAGGTGGAACTTTTCAATAAAGTACAAATTCTGACATTGAAAACTCAGAAAACATCTTTTTTGAGAGTTCAAATGAAGTTTTAAAAAGATAAGCATTATTGAATTTAATGATGCATCAAATTTTTTAAGCTGCGATTAATTTGATTTTGTTGAAATCTAAACCCAACCTAGAACATCAATGTTAGTCCATCGTCGTGGTTTTAGCCACATGTCAAGAAAGTGAGGATGTGTGAAAATTTCACACAGACCACAGCTCCTTAGTTTTTGATAAAAATGTAAAATATATACACAAAAAAGCAACTAAATAAACTATTTTAAATCTTAAAATACTCTATTTTCTTAGCTGAGAAGAACTTAAAATTAGAGTGATATAGTGCATGGTATAATGAGATTATTAGTCATGAGTGAAAGAACGAGGTCAGCACCAGGGCACGGTATGTAATAATCTCAGTTGCAAGCATCATCAGAACGGAAAAAAGAAAAAGTGTGTGGGTTGGAAGCACACCTAGTGTGTGTAATTCTGCGTGTGATGGTCAGTGTGTTTTCACTTGTCTGTGTTTGAGAGGGACAGAGTGAGAGGAAAAAAAGAGGGAGGGAGCACATACTGGTTGCTGCAGTCTCCCCTGTGGGCTAATAGATTCGAGATGACATGCTCTGCGCTTCCATGCTGAATGTTCACTGAACTTTCTGGCAAAAGAGGATGCCACTAAAGACAGTTCAACCAAAGGTTAACATAAACAAACAGCTGAAAATTGTGAGCAAGATATTAATAAATACACAGATGACAAATGGGTCCTTTCTGTTGGCCCTTAGCCTCAAATAAACTCCTTAGAAAGGAAGAAAAAAACATTACTTCTTATGTTTTTTTTTGTTTTTTTTGACAACCATGTTTGTGGAGCTCTATATTTTCTGGTCAATTTAATAGTCTAACTCATGGAAGCTCAGATAAAATACACATTCGGTTTTGTCACATGTTGCATGGTTTGGGAAATAATTCATTTTTTTTAAGAAATATTTTGGACAAAATCATAATAATGCTCACATCTAAAGCTCATGGCTGTGAAAATTCTGCTGTCCTCCAGTGGTTGTTATCATGTACTGCATATTGCACCGTTAATAATTTTGTTTTAACTGACAGCTCATTTCACGCATTACATTTGTCAGACTTTCATATTAGTAATCTTGCGTCACTTTGGGGTCCTTTTCAACTTTGAAACATGCAAATAAAATTCTTTTGCGACAAATTCTAGATCTCTGCTGCTTGTATGATTTCAAAAATATCTGCTGCCATCCTTTATTATGACAGTGTGGAGCCAGACTGTGTTGTTAAGATGAAGAGGAGCTTGTGAGTTGTCCATGCTGGGAAACTAAAATTTATCATTGCCAACACTAATGTGCCAATTTTGTGCTTTTAGCCGCGCATTGTTAACTGTGATTGTCATCTAATTAAATCGTGGTTCGTCACAAGAGATGCTTGTAATGGCAAGATAAGCGCAGGGAGTCCACCGAAGCATTCCCAAGATCAATAAAGATTTTACAGTCCAGAGTATGAATTGGCTCCGGGGTTACATAGGCCAGTTGAATTAATTAGTGCTGCAGTTTAATATCCCTCTCTCAAACTTTCCGACCAATTATTTGGTTGGATGGGGGATATAGCTCGCCACCAGCTTCTTTTATTATCAGCTCGGAGGCTTTATTAAGGACTATACAAACACACAACTGCAGACTGATACTTACGTAGAGCGCTCTATATGTGATAAATTTAAACAAGATTCAGGTGAAAAAAAGGAATGTTATGGCCAAAAACATGTTCCCACCTAGCAAAAAATATTGATACAACAGAAAATATTTTTTTTAACTTTAAGTCACACTCCGATCATCTTTTTAGTTTTATTTTAAAATGTTCCTAGTTGTCATTTAAGTATAAATTATGTCCTCAAAAACCTGGAGTTTAGAGGCATAGTTTCTGCAGAGTGGCAGAAGTTCATTAGAAATTCACTGAGTTCTCTGAGTTTTGGGCAGTACTGTTGGCACAGAGTAAGCCCACTCGTACTTCCATGTTTACACACTATCCTGGTAGCTTACAGCCCATAATATTCCCAACTGAATAATGCCACTGCAACAAAAATGGGGAGCAATATTTGAGTTAGAAATTTGAGTTACAAAGACGTACATGGATGTATTTGTCTGCAAATGAATGCATTAGAATGGAGCCGAGTACTTGCTGTAGCAGCTTATATGTTGCACCTATACAAGATTTTTTCAAACAGAAATATTGCGTCTAGTCATAGTTCACAATGAGTTGAATACAGAAAAACTCAGAAATGCAATATTAATTCAATTTTTTTAATATTTGTCCCCCATCATCTGGTCATTGCCACAAAAGTATGTTAGGCCAAAAACCCTGATTTCAACTGAGTTAGTTTTTAATAGTCAATATAAAAAAGAAAAACAGAGAAAATTTAATACATGCTAAAGCAATGTCTTGCTGCACACAAGCCACTGGGACTATGTGAACCCGCGGGTTTCTTCTAGAGAGCGCCTTGTGTCACTGGAGCGAGCCACAGGCTCAACTCAGAGGCTCAGCTCAGGCCACCTAACTGGGAGTCAAATCAGAGGCGCTCAGTTGTCACTTCATGCCTGACTGGCCCTCTGACCCTGGGGGCCAAGACCCATGTCTGGGTCATGTACGGTCCTGTGACCCACTTACCAGCTGATGGGAATGTGACAGCTGTGTTCTTATAAACCAGTGTTAACTTCCTCATCAAATGAAGGATTTGCATTGTGATGCTGCTGCTTGTCCCCCAATCTAATCACATAAATGTACTATTAATTTGTCTGGCAGGAAAAAAAGGATGCATTTTCAACATAAATATGTAAGACAGATGATACAAACTGAAATTTGATCTTTTATTAAATTTTCCCTCTATCAAAGACAGTGTTTATGTATTTGGTAGGTAAAACACTAACGTTTCCAAGTTTTTAATTTCACTTTGGCCCAAAACTTCACTGCCAGAGTTGATATGGACCTAAATTTAAACTAAAGTTATGTTTGCCTTTTGATCAAAGCTGTACTCATTTGATGTGACATCTGATATCTTGTGGGTGTGGGTAGACTCGCTGCAGGCAGCAAAGTGGTAGAGGGCCACTTGGAGCCAATCACCTGCTTCTTTTGCTGTCACCCTGTGTCATGCACATGTGAAGCACCACAGGGCCGGGTTGCTGCCCGATGAGCCCATCCTAATGCACACCATGCCCTCCATTGCCCCCTTAAACCATTGCGACCCGAGGCTTCATTTAAAAATGTCTCCAGAAAACCCCAGGCTTTTCTGGAAAACCCAAACCTGCCTGACAAAACTGACACTGAAGAGACTAGAAATGTGAAATAAAAACCACTTGAGAGGTTAAAGTGTGTGCTTTCACCTCAAAATGTTAATGCGGTGTGTACATCCCCACAGGCTCCAAAGGTAAAAGCACACATATGACTCATTAGGTCATAATGGGTTAACAGCCTTTACACTTCAGTGTCACCCTTTTGTCTGCAGTGCTTAGCAAAGTACAATGGCTTGTCTGTTTAGATTTATTTTTACTTTACCGTGGTATTTTTTGAAACTTTATATTTTTTTCCAAAAGACGTTACACAAAAATACATCATTTTTGTTTTTTTCTCCCTTTATGTGAGCATCAGTCAAATGTCAAGCCATGCTAACTTGAAAGGTTCAAATTGTGCAGTGGAATAATGTTGCTTGTGGGTAAAAGACAGTGTTGCACCTTTTGGCTTAATTTGATAAGACAGAATGAAACTGTGGCCTCTTCTTGTGTGAAGGGGTCTATTAGCTCACCGACATGCTGCACAGTATGCCATTTGAGTCTGTTACGGTGGCAAACTGCCTCGTTACCCCTGTGCCTTGTTGTGCAGCCTGACCAATTACTTTTGAACTTAAGCGGACATGACATTTGTAGGTTTTGCACTCTGAAATGACTGCACATGTTAAAAGATGCATCATGCATTTTCCCTTGCAAATAATTTATAGCACTCGGCCCCCCTAGGGTTGACTTTTTGAACTTGAATGTACAAGCTTCAAATATAGTCGTTGCTGCTCTGCCTTCACAAATGTCACATGTGAGGTTTCTTTTTATAAGAAAATAATTAGCAAATTGTGTTCTTTGTGACAGTAAGAAAAGAAAACATACTTGTATATTCAAATTGAACCAAACAGGAAACGGATTTGATCTTTTTCAACTGAAAGAATTAAAGCAGAGCTTTTCTGAAAAGAGTCTTCAGAGATAGCTGCTTCAAAACACTGATTGAACTATACTCCACTAATGGGAAAGAAAAGAAACACCACAGGGTAATGCAAATACCTGTTCTGGTCTGTCAACACCCCACATATTTTCGTCTTGTTTTATATGGCTAACTGGTAATGAGAGGCATGATGAATGGCATGTCATGTTTGTGTTATTAGGTACACTGAAAGCCTCAGGTTTAGGCTTTTTTTTCTGCTTATTCAGCTCTTTGAATTGTTGCTTTTAGTTCCAAATTTACAGTGATAGATTGGCAAACATACAGAGACTCCAAAAGCTTCTCTGTGCATGCTGATCGCAGGATTGATCCATTTTTTAAAACTCAAATTAAGCTAAATAGTAAGAGTGAAGAGAAATAATTGCTCTTATTTAAACTTCCATTGCTGCATGATGACTTATTAATTTGACTTTATAGTTGGATTATTTTTTTTAAACACTGAGATGTCACATTACCACAAAAATCCTAGTAAAAGATATAAAACTCTAGTTTTAGTCCAAAAAAACTAAACTTCATCACTGATGATGATGATGATGATGATAAACTAAACTTTATTTTGATAGCCCTAAGCTAAAAAGTCCACTAATACCAAAGCAGCAGCTGGCTGTGACGATAAAACAGTAAAAGCACAAAAAAATAATGGTTGTAGAGGTGGAAGACTGGTTGTAAACCCCTAATCCCTCAGCTTTATACAAGTGTTTCCTCTACAGCAATTTGTCAAACACCAGATTGCATGGTTGATGAATCAGGTGCCCCCTGGTGGTAATGTAATGGAGCAAAAAATACAGTTTGATTGTTTGAATTGGATGTACAACCTGCCAAGGGCACTCTGTGTTCATTAGAGCTTTCATTTGCACAGGAAGAAACAACTTGTTAGGTCATTTGTTCAATTTAAAAAAAGATATATTGTTTGGTGACGTTTAGTTCAAATGTGCTTGATTATGAAAAAATGATGCCACCTCTTTGTTTACTTCCTGTGTACACTTGTTGGGAGGTCTTAACACATCCACTAACGTGTTAACAAACTCCAAAAACCATAAACAAATAGAAAAAAAGGGGCAATAGTTCGTGTCCAGCCAGATGTTTTTTACCCTTTCTGTATTTATGGGAAGCTCACCAGGCCAAAAGCGAGCCAGGCTCTAGAGCCTTTAATCCCATCAGGAGAACTGCATTCCCATAATGAGAAATTAATAACATGAGCATGCTTTCAGATTAAACAGAGCAGTTCGGACCATTAGATCATTTTCATTGCTGGCATTAGGGCAGCGGATCAGGTTTTTTTACCCGTTTAATCCAGCAAAGTAGGTCAATCCCTATTGAGTATTAGTGCTGTGGCTGTGATTCTGTTGTTTCACCTCTAGGACATGGAATTAACCCCAGAGACTGCTAAACTTGATAGGTCAGAGGCTGCAGGAAGGTTATGAACCCATGGACATGTGTGCAAACTGTGTGTAGCACCTCTAAACTACTAATACGCCCTGGCAACATTCTCAGGGCTTGTTTGTCTCTTCTGTGAGGTCAACCATACAACTTGCATCATCATTTAATGAACTTTTTAAAAATGATATTTCTTATTTTAGCCTAATTTTCCTCTGTGCAAAACATGGCAGGTCATCCCACCTATCTGTTGTTTTACTGTTAAAATCGCAGTATTAGAACAGCAAACATCACTTGAAAAGCAGCTCAGTGATCTCATCCACAGCTGCCCAGCCACTAATAATCAGTGAGCAAGCAGAAGGCACGTCCGAGATCAGTGTCCTTAATAACCACACCCAAGACCTCACACCCAATGAGATGATGAGGAAGAGTCACAGATCACGGCAGATTAGTGCAGCTTGTTTTGCTTTGGCACTCGAATCCCCCCCCCCCCCACCTCCTTCCCTCTCAAAGACATACCTACTCACCCATAACAGGCACATACCAGCTCCCTGTCCTCTTCATTTGCAAGCAAGCATAGCTGGATTGGCAGAGAGACGGACGGCACTGCACACAAAAGTTAGACTTGACGGTCAGATGATGAAAATACATCTTTTTGCAACGTGTTGAAGGAGAAATAACATGGAAGGACGTTTGGGGCTGATGTACAACAGCTCAATTACTGCTGTGTTTCCCTTTGCTAAAATAATACACATCATGCGCCCATGTGAGTGATGGGGATTTATCAGATGCCGTTTGAATACTCAAATCAGCCAAGCCACGTCCTCTCAATGCTGCATCAGGGAGAATCAGGCTCACTGACATATATAGTAACACCGAAATCATGACAGTGGGTTCCACTTGAATGAACAGAGGATACCACAAAGCTGAGTTTACCTTTTACAATTACAGAGGAACGTAAAGACTGTGGTTCTGAAGCAGTTTGAGATGCCATTCCAAGTGACAGCGGGTGCTTTTTGCTGTCCTCCAGAGCAGCGCTGTAATTCCCTATGCTGTGTTTTAAAGGGCCAGATCCCCTTTAGCCCCGAAGACCCTGTCTGCCCTTGGACGGCACACATGCAATAAGATAACCCTATTTAAGGATTGTTGGAATGAAGTATCTGACTTAATAGAGTTACATCTTTGTTAAAGGAGGCACATATGACTGTGTGAGTGGATGTGCCATAGTAGAGTGCAGTCAAAGTCAAACCAAAAAAAAAAAAAAAAAAAAATCAGAAGTGAACTCTCCGGTGTTGTTAGTGTGACCTAAATATGACAGTTTGGCAGGTTTACCTCAAATGTCCCCAAAGAAAGACTGGAAGACAAAGGAATACAGTAGGAAGAGGAGGATCTGAGAAATAACAATTGGGATATTAGAATGACACATCACAGCCACACATTTGTTAACTGTCAAACTGCCAGAATTGTTGTACTCATTAAAGTAACACCTCAATAAACGAATGTGTCAATCGTGTTTGCTGAAATTCAAATGTTGACAGTATTTTATGTAAAATAGCAACAATAAAAAATGCATTAAAAGAACATGAATGTTCTATACCTGAACTTCAAAAAACTTAATTATTTAGAACTTTTAAAAGTTTAACTTTCATAAAAATAATCAGTGTTAAAAAGGGAGAGAATATAGCCAGATTAAGCCAGTTTTTATTTTAGCAATGATGTTTTCTCTATATCAGGAATTTCACATTGTGTCTTAATTGTTGTTACTATTCAAGGTTAGTTTTAATTGTGAAAATATTTATTTTCTCTCAAGAAAATATGAACCTATCCACTGCTTAGTAGCACGTATACTTAAATTTTAATTAAAAAAGAAAATCTCTTAACTAAACAAAACAAAACTTAACAAAAATGTTACTAAAAAGAAGTCAGTCTGCAGAAATTTTGATGTCTTTTCTTCTTCTTTAGCATAAAATGTGTGTTCCAATAAGTGAGATTTCAAAGTGTCGATTTGTTACGGTGATGTTTGGAAGCAGCAAAAGTTTGAAATCTTAGAAGTAGTTTTTTACAAATTAAAATAAACTTTTTAATTTAAGATTTCTGAGGGAGTTAATGACTTTGCTTTCTAACCTTCGAACTTAGTCAGTGACCTCCTTGCTGTTTGACAAGGTCAACAGATAACAGCAGCTTTTAAAAACCTGACAAAACCTGATCTGACAGACAAAATGATGACGCCTACATCTCCGATCAAACAGCAAAAAAGGACTGACTTCAAAAAGATGATTTTGAAGAACAAGCACCTATGCAATGAAGTTCATCCTGTAGAGGGCAGTGAAGACACATGACACAGTCTAAAGGTGGGCTCTTGGCCTCTCTCCTTACAGCTGTGCATCTAATGTTTTGCAAGCATGATGGCATGAGTTGCATAAACACTGTGTGTGTGTATACTGTATGTACAGCAGTGGCATTAATTACGAGAAAAAAAAGAAAGCTACTCACCTGCAGGTGACCCTACTCACAACAAATAGCACAAATATGTGTATCAGCAACTGCTTTCAGTCAGACTAAAGTGTCGTATGCTGGTTAAAAAAAGAATACTGGAGTCATTTCAACTAAAGTCCTTACTAGCTGTTCTACAACTCAACAATTGAACAACGGGATTTTTTAAATGCAAATAAATAAATAAATAAACAAATTTAGTCATGGAGTTTCCAAAAAGCAAAAGATTACATTTGAGACATGAATAAAAAGAACAAATAGAAAAAAAAATAGGAAATAGGAAAAAAAGAAAAATTTTTTTTTTTAAAAAGTCAAACCTGCATAAGTTGACCTGATAAACGTAAGAATATACTAAGCTCTGTTCACTTCTCCTAGCTGATGATTTTTTGGTCCTTTTTTTATCTCATCTTTTGAGTTTGTCTAATAATGTTTACGTTAATGCTTCATTTAATGTAGCTTGTTGTTGGAAACCTACAGGCAGGGTAGGTTTAAAATTTGATGGGAATTTTAAAAGTTTCTTATGAAAAATATATGGAAAAATGTGTGCAAATTTTACATAAGTTAATCACTGATGTTAACTCCTTGTGCTATCTTAGATGACCCCACCCTTACATTGACGTGTTCTCCCAACCATGACAAAGGTGGATAAAGGTGGAAAGATTTCTTGTAATCCATGGACACCAGTGAAGATCACAAATCATTGAAGAAAAAAGGTTCAGAGCACTGTCTAGTGGGTCTAGATGACCCAACTCCCAATGTTAAAGTGCCTAGGATAGCACAAGGGTTACGGCCTATGAACTCATGAGTCATCTTAAGTTTCTGCTTCATAATTTATGTTGTTTATTTTGACCAATGACTTCTTTCTTGGCAGTCCAGGTTTATCACAGTTCAAACTAATGGATGAAGGAACACATTAGATATGAAGATAACACAAATGATGAATAAATATTATCACTGAATAAAATCCATTATTATTTGTCTCAGATGACACACACAACACTAGCTCTGGTAATAAGAAAATAAAAATAAAATAAAGGAGAACCTGTGGGATGATATTGTGATGCAGACGAAAAGATCTAAAAATTACAATCCAAATTCCTTTCAAAACCCGTTTTCAGCAAATACATCTCAGGAAAGCATCTGTTTCACTTCTAAACACAACAGAGCTTTTGAACACAACTTCACTTTCACATTATCTTGTCTTGTACAAAACCTACTGCTATAGGGTTAAAACCAGTTTATTTTTTGGGGTCTGTTTATTTTGCGTGAGAAAAACACACAGCAACATTTTTTACAATTATTTTAATCTCATAATTATTATTATCAGGCATGACCACTTCAGAAAAGTAACATCATAGAACTTTTTTTGGTAGTTTTTCTGCAAGCTAAAGTGAGACTGTAGTTGTCACACTCCAAAGTTTGTGAAATTTGTTCTCTGTTATCTCCATAAATGTTACTATTTGAAAGCCAAATTGCTTTTTTTTATATATTTTTTTAAAAGTTTAGACACATAGTTTATCAAGAATTGCTAATCAGCAGCATCACACGTGTCTTATTAAAATCCTATGGTAGCTCAAGTCAGCTCATTCTTGTTTTTTATTATTTTCTTTTTACAAGAGAGGAGGTCCTAGTTTGAATCCCGGGTGGGACCTTTTGGTGTGTAGTTTTTATGTTCTCCCTGTTTGAGTTTTCTCCGGGCACTCCGGCTTCCTCCCACAGTCCAAAAACATGCTTCATAGGTTAATTGGTTACTCTAAAGCAGGGGTCCCCAAATCCAGGCCTTGAGGACCGGTGTCCTGCTGGTTTCCCAGAAACCCTGCCCTAATTTGTTGCTGATTATGCTACCTTGATCAGGTGTGTTCAGCCAATAAGGAGCTTCAATGGCAGGTTGATTGGAAAACATGTAGGACACCGTCCCTCAAGGTCTGGATTTGGGGACCCCCGCTCTAAAGTGTCTCAAGGTGTGCATATGTGAGTGTGTGTGAGAGTGATTGTATGCCCTGCGACAGACTGGCGACCTGTCTGGGGTGTACATTGCCTTCGCCCAGCAGTAACCAGGACATGCTCCGGAAACCCTGTGACCCCGAAAAGGGCAATAGCGGGTTAAGAAAATGGATGGATGTTTACCAGATTCTATAAATTCTTGAAAAATCCAAAAAGAGCAAGATGTTGTTCCTAGTCAACTTTTCATCTTTACATCACTGTTTTGTTAATAGATTGGGACATGTTTTTGATCATTCTCTCCCCCACAAAACCACAAATGAATTGGTAATTGTGCATTTTTCATGTTCGGGTACATTTGTTTATTTTATTTTTTACAAAAATCATTAATATTAAAAGGAAAAAAAAAGCTTACTTCTTATTGAAAGAAAATGTATGCAATATCAGGCTTTTAGACAAGAATCTTTGCCACAAAGAAATGGCAAGATGTTCAACATGAGCAAAACTTAAAGCTATCATTTCAGTTAACAAAATATTTATTCTGAACATTTTCTTAAAAGATGCTTTCTTTGGCGTCATACTACAGATGCTGTTCTCCCGATGGTGTAAAGATAACAATGCATCCTGCTTGTGTACACAAAGCATTGCACAGTTGCCAGGTGGTACGCCATAAAACAATCTGCATGCTTTATTAAAATAGACTTTCAAAGAAATCCTCCGATATATAACACTTCTAGAAAACAGATATTAATCTAACATGATGTAAGGATTTACCATGTGACGGGTCATCATAAGAGCATCCTTTTTAATTTCAAACAGCTGAGTGAGACAGGTGATCTAAACATCAACACAACAGATGCAACCTGTTAAAATCCCCCTTAAACTGGAAAATCTTTAAGAAGCAGTCAGCTGATGTCCCTTCTGGCATTGATAATCACGTCTCATGCTCTTCTGTGTATAATTTTTTGTGCCTTTGAATTGATTTTGTTTCTTTATATGATGGGCTCTCCTTCATCACTTCCTTCTTTATTAACCCGCATTACATTGCCCTGTGGAAGGATGTCTTTTGTCACATTATAAAGAGTCGAAAGTAAAAGATAGGAGACGTGCGTAGGTCATCATGGCAATCTTCCAAACAGCTTTTAAACGGTGTTTCGCAATTGATAAACAACCATACCCATAATTAATATTGTACACTCATGGTAAAAGGCATTCTACATAATTACTCTACTGTCTCCTCCAGAAATATGCACATTCAGTGTTATTATAAAGCACACCAGTATATCATATTAAGTCATAAATAATGGCAGAAGAATTAATTAATTTTAGCCCCACCCTCCACACCCCCTCCTCATTGTAAACTACTTTACATTTAACCGTGTCAGCATTTATTGATGCATTCCTTAAACAATGACATTTAACATGGCTTTTAAAGGCAACGATTGGGTGATCTGCTGAAAGTGTTCATACAGTGATCAATATAAGTGCTAATAATTGCTTTACAGATTTATCCATAAAGATTTTTCCTTGAGAAAAATATCTAACAGAGCAACACAAATCTTATCAGGATGATTCAAATTCAAAGTTTTTTTTTCTAACTTTGTTTTAGCAATCAGAGTCCATCAAATTGCAGCTTTGCAGCTATAATTTGCATAACTATGTCCAAGCCTGAATTGAAACATTTAGACTAGTAAAACCTTTGGTGATCAATTTCCCCTTTGTGGGATCAATTAAGTTCTATTCTATTATGTTCTGTGGTGTGTTGTTGTGCTTCAAACGTTGATATATTTACTTAATGCTATTTTTGGAATCAGTACATTTCTTTTTGATCTGCTGTTCCCTTGGACTTTAGAGTATCTTAAATTTTCAATCCTTGCGCTTTAACCCTTGTGCTATCCTAGGCACTTTAGCATTGGGAGTTGGGTCATCTAGACCCACTAGACAGTGCTCTGAACCTTTTTTCTTCAATGATTTGTGATCTTCACTGGTGTCCATGGATTACATGAAATCTTTCCACCTTTTTCCACCTTTGTCATGGTAGGGAGAACACGTCAATGTAAGGGTGGGGTCATCTAAGATAGTACAAGGGTTAAACAGTGTCATTTCCATCTTGTTCAAATGGATCCTGCTAGGTGTGATCAATGTCTATTTTTAAGTCTTGTTTGGCCTTTTCACTACTAATTTTTTAGGAAATTGCTCACATTTTCGATCATTTGGAAAATGCATGGGCAGTTCTTGATAATCTGAAGGATCCTTGCAATGAGAAACTTACTGCCATAAACTGTTGTTTACGTTGGTACTGCTCTTTATTGTGCCTTACCTTTAGCAGTCTCTCTGTTTTGTGGATTTGTTTCTATGCAAATATGTCTGCTTTCTTCAATTTGTTTTTTACAGTGCACTGTCCTCTGGATCTTGATTGACTGTTGACCTTGTTAATCAATCAGCTCCATGCTGTATCTCTTGTATAGAATGCATTTCTGCATGACACATTTACATAGATCTTTGATCGTGAGCAGATCTTTGGTTTCATTCTATAATATTTAAATACATTTATAATAAAATAAATATTTTAAAATAAATGTAATACTGGACTTACTTCTCTATGAAGGTTTGAACTTTGAGTCAGCGAAAATGTGAAAATAGGAAGGAGTGAGGAGCCCACCTGTAATCCTACTTGGAGGATTTCACCTATTGGAGGTTCATTTTAGTGTGTATTAAACAAGAAAACTATATTCTGTATAAGTATTGCCTCTTTTCTACTAACAACGGGGCTTCTCTTGTAGTTCCTAATCTAATTTTTAGCACAGAAACTTCTTCTAAAGTTCCCTGTAATTTTAAAAAGATCATTTAAGCATGCTATTTTTTTTCTCTTAAAATTACATTTTCCCTTAAAAACCCAGCAAAACAAGTACTACTGTATTAAGTGATAATACATCTGTCTTAGACCTTAACATTTAAAGTCTCTTTGAGCATAAACTTAAATTAATTTCAAAATTGATAGACATTGCCGTAATTTCTATTGGAAAAACTTCTTTTTGCACAGTGAAGTACAGGGGCAAACATTTAGATAGAAATGGCAGCATAGCCCAGCCCAAACTGATGAGCAGTAATTACTGTTTTCAGATCATTACTAAAGTCTGTTATTATGTGAAAACATACGAGTGCTCTATACCAGCAAACCACAAACCTTGTGCTGTTTTAGAGGTGATCACACTTGGTGATTATAAATCCATCAAGAGGATTTGATTAGCAGCACGTGGCTGCAACTTATCCCCCTGTCTCTCATTGAGTAAGTAAGACTGTACTTAGCTTTAAGACCATGACATTAAATAAATAATGAGATGGTGGGGTATGGAGAGAATATCATCCTCTGAGCTTGTGTGAACCAATTCCAAAGACAAAGTAAGAAACGTATCTCACACTTTGGAATAAGTTGTAATTTAAAAGAAAAGTTAATGCTTCCTTATATTTATTTTGGTTTCTTTTTCCTGTAGGAGTTATTTTACTCCCTGTGCTATTCACCAGACTTTTGTAAATTAACACTTGTGTGTCCTGTTTTGGGTGTGCCATTGTCTTTGTTGTCTTAAAGTTCCGAACAAACCCAGCGCAGTTGTGGCAGCAGGGTTAGCATAAGGAGAACAGCTCATTCCAATCCCGTCATCTTTCAGAAGCATCCCAAAGCAGCACTGTGTGCTCAAGTCTATTCTGCTGATCCGCTGTGGCTGAACCTCGTTAGTTTTAAGCAGGGTTGAGCAGACAGAAAGTCTTTTACAGGCAGGCAGAGAGAAAATAAAACCCCACATGTAGACTTTGCATAGTACCTTTGGGTAAAGCCATGATCTCTGGAGTCCTGCAGAATAGACAGCATCCAGAACACTTCCAAAATGTGCACATGTGACTTATAGTGGTAAAGCAGACAGTGAAAATGTGGTGCTTGAACCATGCTGGACCCTCAATTTAATACTTTTAGTATCACTTTCTTGATTATTTTGTAATATTTACCATTTTAGTTAATCAGTCAAATTAAATTTCAGTTCTTCTGAATTGTTTTCACGCCAAACAAAACAGGTTTTAAGGCTGATGTGTGTGCGTGTAAATCTGTAAACTCATGTGACCTGTTTTTTTATATTTTATTTTTTCCTTGTCCATCCCAAATTCTTTCACTTTTTTTTTCTTTGTTCTTTTTTTTCTTTTTTTTTTTTGATAAATACGAGATGTTGTGTTTGATGGCTGCTCAACAAAGAGAGAGCTGTCTTCAGTTGTAACCTCTCTGCACCAGTATCTGGAACATGACACATGTCAGCCTGTGATAAATGGTGCAGTCTCAGTAATTTCACCAGGAATGCCCTTGAGATGCCCAAAACCCGAATCGCAAAAAGAAAATCTTCCCTGTTAACATGATAGGAGAGTATTGAAATAGGTGTTTTTCTCCCACCACAGAATTAACTTGTTGTGTTCTGGGACTTTAGTGTTTTGTTGCATTTTTTTCATGCATAGAAAAATAAATAAATGCATTAAACCATGCTCAAGTAATAATTATGGCAAGGATGCTAAGATAAACCAATTCTAAGCTTTGACTTTGTTGGATCTACGATACCACAATGAGAAGCTTTTTGTGTGCGTTATAAAAAATCCAAACCACGTGGGACTGTAAAAAAACTGGCTTCTGCATTTCAGGAGCATTTTTATAGTGCTACTTTTAAGATATAAAAAACTTTATTATATCCAATCAGAGCTTTGGAGACCTTCAATCTGAGAGGTTTTGTGGCTAAATGGGGTAATAATGCTCTGGCAATAAAACCTATCACATCAGCCACATTTCACTAAATACACTTAAGAGACATCCTGCTGACACTAAGCACCAAACTGGCATACTTCAGCTGACACTGACATACCTGATCATTGCCATGGATTTAGCTGTATTTCATTTGGGATTGATGGTGTGGATAATCTCCTCTTTGATTAAATGGATTTCTCTTTTCAAGTTTTTTTAAAAACATTTTTTAATTGATAATAGTTCTTTCTTTAAAAAAAAAAATCTGTACGCGAGCATATTAGCAACGTTTGTAAGAGCAAGTGACAAAATTGCAAGTATATGTGTTTTTTTGAACAGCCTTGCCTTTAAACAAAGGCTACAGTCTGAAAGCCTTAGTTACTATTAATGAAAGTTAAGAATAGGCTGTGACAAATTGTATACATAGCCCATTCCCGTGGAGGGTTACCTGTAAAAATAACATCCTGGGGGGGATGCTGAATTATTGTCAGTGGTGCTCTTGCTTAGACTCTAAATATTCTTGTGTGTGGTGAATTGCCCGGCTATTAATCCAAAAACTATGGCTAAACTACCCTCTGTGATATCCTTCCCGTTCTATGACAAATAGAAGTCTGGAATCCTAATTAGAAGGGAATGTGCTGCAGACGTAATAGAGTAGCGATGGGAAAACAGATGAGGCCATCAAAGCACACAGCAGGGATTTGAGAAGTCTGGTCCCCCATTGCCGCGTCCTATTCATAATACCATGAGTGTGCCACATGCCTCTGCTGTCATCTGCATGCAGCCACCAGGGCCCCCAGGGGCATGGGAGGTCCCCCCTAGCCAGCACTTGAGCCCAGCCTGCCACTGGTATACTTTGTTAGATTGGCCCATTTAAGCAAACCGTCACCGTCACATTGACCCTAAAAATCTCTTTTACATGGGTAATCATTTTCAGTTCTTTTTCTGTTCGTCTTGCTTAATATTACAACTCCAGTGAACCTTTTTATTAAGCAACATAATTTCTTTTTATTAAATAAAGTTAACTGTATCTTTAAAGTTAATCTCAACTAGATGCTATAAATCATGCAGTGACAAATGCATAACCTCTGTCATGGTACTTGGTCTGCTCCTTCCTTATTTATTTTATTTATTTCTATGTTGGTCATTGAGGTTCCTGTTTGAAAAATAGCCATAGTTTGACTGTGTCTATTCAGCTGGCTGCTTTCAATTTTATACCTGCAAAGTTTCAATCTAGGTCCTCCCTGCGTCCTTTAACATTTGGTGCCTGCACCAAAATCCTCCCCCACCTTCCATTCCCTTTTTCAGGATTACTGGAACACTTGTGCTGTTATTTTCAACCTTGGTGGACAGGGGCTTCGGTATGTATTCTGGAAATACTTCAAAGAAAAGCAAAAAGGCAGCAATTTTCTGCTTGAATATCCCTCTGACTAAATCCATTGATCATCCTTGGGGTTCCTGAGAGAGAGGGAGTGAGATGGAGAGGCATGTTTTATCCTCTAATAACTCCTACCTTCACCCCTTCCTGCATCTCTGTTGTTGTGTTGTTGTTGGTCGCACTTCTGCTCTATTCCTTAGAGAGCTGCTGAGATTGAAGTTATTTTATGCTTCGGCTCCCCGGGCCCCAATTTAAAAACTCTGGTGTGTCACTTTTCACACACTCCTGTCATACGGCAAGAGGCACTGCAGAGTTTTGCCTTTTACCTCCATTCTGTGAAGGCATCTTGTGCGGTATTCTGAAGCTGGTGACAAATAGGTCAAACAAAGACGACTACTTTATGTCTGTTTTAACATTTTACAAATTTCACATGGGAGTAAGTGTTTCTCACTATATACTTTTTTGTGTATTTTCCAGCTAGAAAAAGTTATGGCCAATACACCAAAAAGATGTATCCAACATCTCATGAATCAGTCCTTTCTCAAGATAGGAGTTGATGACTGTTGTACACCATGAAGGGTTGAAAGAATTACATTCATTGTTGTCACATGATAGAACCAAGTTTTGCCACTTATTCCTCTTTGATTTATTAGGTTATGTAATTTAGCAATATTTATTCTTGCGCTTTTCTTTTTTTTTTTTTTAGGACACATTGAAAGCAAATGCCCTCCAGAACGGTTTGGTCCAGAAAAAGTCTGATTCTTTGGAATGTCTGATTCATTTGAGAACAGATTAGATTAGATTAGATAAAGTTATTGACTAGAAACGGACCACGGAGAGTCTGCTTATTAACGTAGATCTAGATTTAACTGCGACTGAATCCACTGTAATTCAACATCGGTTTTATGTGAACCTGAAACTTAGTTTCCACAGCCAGGTTTGAGATTAGCTAGTCCTGGTTCCCCAAGGTAGAAATCTGCAAAGAAAATGAATTTACTTTACCATAGAAATGTTGTAATAAGGTTGTTCATCAGCCTTCAATATGGACACATTTGCATGGCAAATATGGAAAATGTGTTCTCAACTTTCATTAAAAAAGGGCAGAATTTGGTTAATGATGTGCAAGTAAACCATTCAACAGACATTTGCTGAAACTATATTTGAATACAAAACCTTGTTACTTTACTTACAAACACATAATAAGGAAAATCAAGCAAAGTTTTCATGTGCAATGAATATTTACTTAAAATAATTAAAAACAAAAAACAGGGACAAAAATATATGAAAAAGCACAAACAAAGAAATCGTTGGAAAAAATCATGTGAGTGAGCAGAGAATGCAGAGGTGGTTGAAGAGCTTATAAATTAAAGGTCAGAGGACTTTGTTCTAGTCTTTTTTTTCTCATCCTCTTGTTTTATTTTTCCTTAACTTTCACTTTAGTGCTGTTTTTAGGCAATAAAGAAGCTGTTTCAACAACAGTGTTATCAGATGTTTAGGTTGAATTAACTGTTCAACTCTGATCATCTTTTGAGCCAAAGTGTTCCCGATGTCTTTGAATCATGCCGTTTTTAGCCATAATGAAAAAAAAAAAGTTGTTTTCTAGGACAGGAATTCATGAGAAACCTCTGCCATTAGAGCATCAGAGATTCTATATAGATTCACCTCTGTTTGTAAGCCCTCTCCCCATCATCCACATGTTTTCACTTTCTCCTGCTAGCTTACAGCCCCTCACATACCCAACCTAACATTACCGGTGGAACAAATAAAGTGCGCAATGTTGAAGCTATCCAGCTCTACAGTTTTGAGCCAGATGCCATCTCAGACAAGGAAAAAGAAGACTACATGGATTTATTTGTCTATGTATACATAGAAACTGAACAGAGTAGGGAGCTTGTGTGCCACCAGGCATATTTTCCACGTCACAAATACGCTCTTTTTCAAACATCCTTTTTTTTTGACTGTTCCTGATTCACAACAGTTTGAATAAAGAAATACTCAGGAATAGAATTTTAAGCTTAATTTTCATATGTCCTCCATCATCTAAAGAATGCCACAAGAACAGTAAAAGCACCATCTTTTTATACTCTTGTATAAAATTGTATATTTAAAAAAACAAAACAATAGTTTAGTTTAAATGTCTTTAAAAATTTGCAGTTCCATTTCAATTGCTTTCTTTGTTCTTTTCTTTTGATTGTCTATTAGAACGAGGATTAAGTTCTTAATTTGGCCTTTGCAGGTTTTTTTGTGTGTGTACGTTTGTTGAATTGTTCTGGCTTTAAGGTGTTTGGCTCAAAGCACTGGGTTGGGTCATTAGGTGTGCTCTGTCTGGATCAGGTCGTCTGGCACAAGTCTCTCTGCCTGCCAATGTCCTCCATCTCTGGCAGAGAAATGCACTGTAGCTAATTGGAAGGTGAGGACAGACAAGCCCAATGCGATTTATTGCAGTTTGAAGACAACCCATTCACTTTTCAGCTTTCGCCCGCGAGAGGCTGCAGACTGGAGCTTGTCTTTCATCCTGTGCTCTCATTTGTTTTGTGCCGTCTGCAAAAAGGCGAATTGAAGGAATTGAGACAGAGAGCTGAGTGAATATCAACCTTTTCAATTGAACTGGTAAACTAGTAAATTATCTAAGCTGCTCAGCTGTCTGTGGAATCCAGAATTTTACCTTTTTCTCTTAAGGACATTACTTCCATTTTCCTGCAATGACCTGAAACCATACGACAAAGCACATATCAAATATGAATAAACCAGAAACAAACACAAAATGAAGTTTGTTTTGTGCTGCTTGATTGCCAATGCCCAAGCCTTGACATTTGTGATGTATTTTGCCAAGAACATTAAGTATCCGAAAGTGATAAAGCTTCAATTTGCTAGACCATTAGACTAATTACTGCAATAATTAAGTAACTACTTGATTAGAACTAATGGGTACCTAATTATCCAGGAAGAAAGGATCAGGTGGTAATTTATAGTCAATCTGATGTTTTCTGACATAGCAATGCCGATTACCAAACATAAGGGACTGAAAGTGGTGTGAGCAAAGAAGAAAAAAAAATGCCATTTGAGTGTTTACCAAGCCCCTTGGAGCAGAAGCTGATCTCAGAAAAAATGATACTGATTCACAGAGATGAACACAAATATGTAAGACTTGAAAAATAACTGGACAGAAGCTTCCTTTGATGGATAGCTAGATGGTTTTGGTAATAAATGTGTGCGTCTCCGTGTGGATAAAATCATAGATTTAAATTTGATTTTAATTACATTTCAGTGTGAACATCTCCTTTCGTATCCCGGAATGATGAATTGAGACAAATCTAAAATTTATAGAATTTTACCATTTGCATAAAGTGCATTATCTAAACATATAAGTAAAAGGTAAGGGTGCTCAAAAGGTCATTAAAAATTGAGTACACTGAATGCAGAATATGGATATTATCTATCAATCCATCAATCTGCAAGTTACTTAATGTATAATTGTTATAAGACGGGCACCAGTCAAGCCCAGTCTGCATATAATATGCATGACTGTGAATGGAGGTAAGTGAAAGCTGACACTTTGTGATGTACAGTTCTTTTTTATATTAATGTTTGAATAATATGTGCCTGGAAGGAGGGCTATAAATTAAAAAAGGAGAATTGAGGTATAAATTTTTATGAGTCATCTTCATCTGTTTCTATTATGAATCAGAAAATGAAGGAATCACAGTTATTTGGATTACGCAGACGATCCACTGCAGAGAGATTGAAGGTCAAAGGTAAAGCCAGAAAGTGTCTGTTTCCCCTCTAAAGCTTTATATAATGAATATGCAATGAACAAAATGTGCAATGTCATCTAAGTGCAGCATATTTATCCAACTCTTGTTGATCTATACAAAGCTTTGTAACTGTTCCACCAGTGCTACATGCAGTGAAATGGAATCTATTTTTAATGTTGTATTTATTTTAGTTTTATTACCTTTTTTTATACTCAATCATTGCAATCTGCTAAATCCTTTAGTGTAATACCTCAATGTACAGTGAGACAGAGTTAGCATGTTTATATTTTTTTCCTGGAAAAAAAGAAAAACTTTCAGGAATATGCAAACACAACGAATAAAATAACTTACTTTATGTTATTGTTGCAATATGACATTTAGAATTTAGGGCCTCATATATCTTGAGACTGTGGCGTCAGTTAATCATGCGCTCATAGGCCGTGCTTTACAAGACGTCAAAGCTGAGTGCTGAAACTGTGAATCCATGAATACTCGTTACTGCACTGCTCCAACCATAATGTATCTGACGTGCCATGTTTGTTACTAGGTTTAAGAATATGGAACGTCTTGAAGAAGGTATGAAGAGAATTTTGATTCAGAAGATACCCTTTTCTTTAGAAAACACAGAATCAACATCCCCTCACCTCCCTGTTCTCCAGCATAGTGCTGAGTTAATGTGCAGTCTAATCATGTTCTAGAAGCTGATGCGATGTAAATGAAAGTAATTAAGAAAATGTCAAACACAATTAATAAAACAGGTTTAAGATGGGAAAACACTTGTCAGTAGAATGAATGAAGATTTTGCCTCATGTCTTGCAAATGCTGCCCCCTTTTCTTTTTGTTGTTGTTGCTGTTCAATTAGGTCATAGATTGCTCCTAAGTTACTGCTGCCCCTTCACTTTGCTTAGCACCCCTATCTCTTGTTCTTACAGCCTTTCCAATGCTATGCATGAAGACCTGCAAGAAGGCGGGGGTGCTTCCATCCCGTGGAAGGGGAAATAAATTTGCCTGTCCATCCACCGCCTGGATGAAATTAATTGCAGGCTCCTCATGCTGTCTGGTACAACTGGGGCATTAACATAAGCAATTTGCGTCCAACTTCTTCTGCCGGCTGTTTAATAGAGCGTCCGACCTGGCCGATAAGGCTTAAGGTCCCTAAAGCATTAGCATTTTCATAATATCAAAATATTATAGCACCATGATTTTCTAAAGCCCATTCATTATTGATAAGAACAAAAGGTTTTATAAATTACAAAAGGGGAGCATGACCTATAATTACGGCAGGCAAATTAGGGTGTGCAGTAAAGTCAGTTACATTTTGAGGGAAAATAATGACGCTGGAGACCTTTTTAGTTCCCCCCAGATTGGAAAAAAAAAAGCTGATTTCTCCAAAGCTTGACATGAGACGGAGAAGCATACTGCTGGTTCAGAAGGGACCATGTCTGTGCACGTGAGAGGACAAGTGTTTGTGGTCCTTAAACCACACTTGCAGGTAAATAATGGGCAATTAAACAAGTTTGTTTTAGCTAATAATTGTTTTTTGCAAGAATTTATTGTCAGAATTCAAAAATGAATTTAAAAAATATAACAATTACGTGCTTCAAAAAAACAACAACAAAATCCTCAACATTTTTTCCAAAACAATACAAACTGAAAGAAAAGCAAGCTTTATTGATACACATCCTGTCTTTTATTGTTATCACTTTCACTATTCCATCGTGTAATGATGAACAACCGGCAAATATGAACAACTTCCTTATTTGAACATATGGTGCTTTCTGGAAAAACAACAAATAGAACCAGTATCTATTTGTATTTACAATATTTACTGTTTACTTTTTTGTGCTTTATTTATAAAAAGAAACTTTAGTATTTTGTAGTTGGTTCAATAAATTAAAATAAATGTAATCAAATAAGTACAAGGGCTTTTCACATTAATTTAAACATTACAATTTTTTGGGGGAGGGGTTACCCAATTTTTACATTTTTTTAATTGAATATGTGCTATTGTTCTGCAGTTAATTTGTTATGGTTTAACCTGGTATCATATCAAGTTCTGCAAAATGATCCTAAATTTTGAAGTGTCATTTACTGCCCCCCCCCCCACACACACACACACACACACTTGCACTGCCTTAAATGCTGAAATGCCAGTTCAAGAGACATGCTTGTAAAATTTTGGACGTTTTGATCAACCTCTGATTCAATGGGACAGATGGGATTTGGTTTTCTGTGTCCATCGACAATGTTTGTTCACCACATGACTGCTACCCTTTAAAATAAACGATCATAGACAATTCTAGAGTTTCATTCCCTTGTAAACTTTTTTAACGTTTGCTCTGTTGGCTTAAAATTCCAGGAGATGCCTCAGAGCAGTGGCAAAGCTCTTCTCCACAGACATCCAGATGTTTTTTTTATTGGACTCCTTTTGCAATGATATTTGAGATGATGAGCAGCTTGTTAACATCATAGCTGGCAACAGATGTACTAGCAGAGTTGCTTTTGTGTGCTTGTGAGTCTTTATGAGTCTTGGAAAAAAGCACTGGAACACACCATCCGTTCCAACAATGCTGTTACTGGGTGGATTCTGCGGCACTTGTTTGCAGTGTGTAATCACACACTTATGTGTGCATCTGTGCCAAACAACAGCAGTTTTACAAAACATGTTGAGTTCACCAATATAGTGTGACAGCAGTTTAAAAGTGTGAATGTGAGGGGTACTGCTTCTGAGCATACATGAAAACAATTGTGTGGGGTGCTAAGAGTTGCTGCTTCAGCTTGTTGTTGTAGAACGTTCATATGTGAGACTGAGTGGAAATCACTCTGCTGACGGCATATGCCTAAAACAATCTCAAATCTATCTTTTTATACTTTTTGGTTCAATAAGTTGGGTTAATGATTTAAATGTTCTTTGACTGAAAACAATCTTTTTTCAGATACATGTAAAATAAGGATATTTGTTTGAAATGAACAAACCAGACATCTGAGAAATAAAAAAATAGGTGTATAAAATGAAAGCACAAATATCTGTGAAAATCCTTCCACCTGCAACACAAACCAAATGCAGCTGGTATGAAGTTGGAGTTTCTTTAAATGTTCTGCTTGTCCTTTCAGTAAAATCGCTTTCACACCTAAGTTACCATACTTTGGTTTCCACGGTGCGTTTTTTAATTTTTTTTTGCATCGTGCTTGTTCTCCTGTGCGCTCTTGACAGATACATCCTGCACCTCCCTCGCATTTCCAGCAGTGAGAGCACATCTTCAGCACAACACCTCCCACTGTGATGTGGAGATGTGAACAGATACTGTGGAAAAAGTCTGGACTGCTGAGCAGCCTGCACAGTTTTAATGTGGGAAATCTGCTGAGCAGACATCACACCCTTCTGTAGAGTTTGTTAGGTTTTCCACTTGAAAACAAGATGTTTGTGTGAAAATGACAAGAGTCTACACTTTATTTATCTTCAGCTAAAATTAACTCAAAGCTGGTTCAGAGCAAACATGGACACAATTGGTAATCTGTAATCTAAAGGCAAATGTGTTCTTTTGTTTCAATAAAGGCTGCAAAAGAAAAAATAGAAATGAATTCCTATCAATTGTTTAAGATTTACTCTTAAACTTGATTGTTTTTTTTCTATTTTCTTTTGTTTATAAAAAACGTTCATATTAGTAAATGTTTCTTATACTAAAAACCATCCATTGGAGGACAACTAGTTATATTTTAAAATACTAATGTATGTATTTGTACAAGCTGGGGTGCAGTAAGTAGTCTATTCTTTCATTTATTTGCTTTTTTAATTGCATGTAATAGTTGGATATCAGCAGAGAATTACTTTGGTTTGTGAAGACAACACATGGTGCAGCATCTTTTAAGGTGATGTATAAAAGGTGTGCTGCTGAATTGATGGCAGATAATGTCACTGTGGCATATAACCTGCCATATCTGCAGTTAAAATTATTGAAAATACTCCTCATGTGAAATCCTTGCATTTGTGTATTACCCTATCACATATAGTAAAATCAAGTGTTGTTGAATAAATACCATTAGACCACATAAACATCGACAGTGCTGTCTTTAGATCTACACTTCTTCTGCTAAAACTGTAGAATATTTATTGAAATTTATACATCTGAGGTCCTGACCTCAGGATCTGAAGACATATATTAATCTGAGAGTGTTTTCACACTGGACACATTTGGTTTGCTTAAAGGGAACCAGAGTTCGTTTCCCCAAGAATCCAGAACAAATGTTCAGTCTGAAAACACCCAACTGGACCTCGGTCCGGGACCAAGAACTGCTCTATGACCCATGTTTGGTAGGTGGTCTCGTTTTGTTTCCATTTGGACTGACCTTTGGTTCACGCTGAGATTCCTCAATCTGAATTCAATCCGTTCCCGGAGTGGTGCAGCTGAACCAAAACATCCACCGTAGCCGACGTAAACAGAGTAGGAATGTAGCAACCGTTGAGTCGCGGACAAAAATAAAGCAACGATTATCATGTTATCAAACAGAAAAAAAGAGCCCAGCTGTTTAATTGCTAGGACGTTTATTTCACATAGCTGAAAACACTTCTTGCATTCTTTTCTGCGTCTTGTTATGCAGCACGTCCCTGACAGACGCTGCTGTGATGTAATCCTAAAAGCGACCTTATAGTTTCTTACTAAATCTCTTAAAAATAATGCCACAAAGATGAGACCCAGCCACTCATTGAAACGTGGTCGGAATCACTCAGACTCATTCAAAACAAGTTTCAACGTGATACACATTGCTTCTCACTGTTTTTCTGACAATCTATATGTCATAAACACTTATTGGTGTTCTTTTTCTGCTGTCTTCTTACCAGTAACCGCCTTGCAGCACGCCTCCACTGGACAAAAAAATGGACAAAGTATTTGTGACAAAGTATCGGAGAAAAAAAAACTAAATACGGCAAATGAGATTAAATTTAAATTGTGATCACATATTGTAACAGTTTCACTCTGCCACATTAATTAATATGTATCAGAGGACAGTAGGGTGTTCAAAGTATCTAATAGCTTGATATGTATGAAGTCTTCTGTTATCTCACTGTTGTAAGGTAGACTCAGAGTTGGATTGTGTTCTCCTGGGCTTGGCTAATCACAGACAGACTGTGTCTCTGGGTCCTCCGAGCTCATTATCATTCATTAACCTCTACCAATGAAGTCGCTGTCCTCCCCTTTCAGTCATACACTGTTTTCAATTCAAAGATACTATTTTAAAGAAGAAAAACTGACAGTGTAGAAAGAACAAATTGTCTTTGTAAAATATGAGTTATTCACCACTCTCTTCTTGTCCCAATTCTCAATTTCTTTCCATCTAATCTCGCTGTGTCCATAACAAAAAGAATTAATTAGCTTGCTTATTTTGTTCTGGTTGTAGAGAAGCACCCCATCTGGATAGAAGACAGTCCTCTGTGTGCCTGATTAATGGTGTGGAGAGACAGTTGCCAGTTTGCAAGCTTTGCTGTGTGGCCCAGGTCAGAGCTTCCAGAAGGCGACCTAATGTTAGTCCAAATACACACACACACCCACACACACACACACACACACACACACACACACACACACACACACACACACACACACACACACACACACACACACAAAAGACTAACGCTACGACATCATGGCAATTTGGTTGGATTTAGTGGGAGTCTGTTCAAAATATTCAATCACAAACAGTCCTGCCACAAGTGAAACACTGATAGTTATTCTACGAGGCTTCTCATTTTTAAGTAAAATTTTAATTAAATATATTTGCAGTTAAGAAATCAAACGAACTATAAGTTACTTACTGTTTGCATTGAGCCTGTAACCAAATCAAAGGGAAAGATCTGGTTAGGAGGCAAAAACATAATGTTAACAGTTTCTCTAGTCCCACTCCGATTATCCTTTCATCTATTTTCAAAGAGCTTCCGTGGTCCTTTAATTCTGATTTTGCTGTTGTTTTAAAGAAAAGAAAATCAAGAAAACCTGTGTCATGTTCTAGGACATCATTTCTGCAGAGCAGCAGAGATTTTTTAGAAATTCACATCTTTTTGCTAGAACTAAGTCCATCCCGTCCCTATTATCCATATGTTTTCACTCTCTCTTGCTAGCTTACAGCCCCTCATACATACCCAACCTTGATGGTGCAACAAAAATGGTGATCAATATTGAAGCCATATGGTGTTGAGCCAGATGCCAGCTCGGACTAGGAAACAAAGACGTGGATTAGTTGTTGAATGGAGCTGAGCAGGTATCTTGTGGCTTGCTGGAGTAGCTTCGATGTCTCAGTGTCTGCTCCTGATTCACAACATGTGAACACATTACACCAGTTTTAAGATCGCTGCATTGGCTCCCTGTGCAATTCAGAATTGATTTTAAAGTTCTTTTACTGGTTTACAAATGTTTTTATGGTCTCGGGCCTTCATATTTATCTGACATGATTTTAAAGTATGAGCCCTCGCGGACCCTGAGGTCCTCTGATACAGGCCTTTTGGTTATTCCAAAAGTTAGAACAAAAACATACGGCGAGGCCTCATTCAGTTTTTACGGACCTCGCCTGTGGAACAGCCTCCCAGAGAGCCTCAGGGCCGCAGAGACTGTTCATGTTTTTAAAGGAAGGCTTAAGACCTACCTTTTTAATTTAGCTTTTAGTTGAATTTTAGGATTTTTAATTTTAATTTTAATTTTTTATTCATTTATTTATTTATTTTTTAATATTTTAATTATTTATTTATTTTTCTTTTAACTAGTTTTATATGTGTATGTAAATACATTTATTTATTCTATTAATTTTTAAGTCACTCTTACTATTTCATATGCCTATTAAGGTTTATGTAATTATTTGTTTTATATATATTTTAATTTTATTCCTTTTACATTTTATTACACTCCAGTGTTTTCCTCTGAGGGATCCTCCACATCAGTGACTGACCCTTCTCAGTGAGCGGGGTCGCTGCAGTGGGATCTCCTGGGTCTGACTCTTTTGATCGGATCTGGGGGGTTCTGTGGTTGTGTTCTCCGTGAACTTGGGTTGGGGGGGTCGCTGGTGTGGACATGTCCCCAAAATATCGTTTCCCCACCTCAGGACAAAGCCAGGTCTCTACATTCTATACTTTTATCACTTTTTTATTTATTTATTTATTTTTTTGATGTGTGTGTGGGTGTGTGTGTGTTTTTGCGGAGGGGAGGGGGGGGTTGTCGCACGGTTTGTCTTGTCATCTTGTTTTTAAATTTTATTGTATTTTATGCACAGCACTTTGAGTGACATATGTTGTTGAAAAAGTGCTATATAAATAAAGTTTGATTTGATTTGAACAATTTTAATAAAGAAATACTCAGAAATGCAATTTTGAGCTTAATTTTCTTTGTATGCCCTCCATCATATCAAAAATTCCACTAGAACATGTCAGAAATGCCCAAAACAGTTTTTTACATCAGAGTGGGACTTCAAACAATGTTTCAGCTGCCCTGGTTAAATAAAGAATTCTGTAAAAGTCATTTCATCTATAATATACCCCCCCCCCACTAAGCACTGTACTTCTGGACCTCTTGAATAACTCAGTGTAGCTTACCAAGGTGATTACAGGTGTTTCTTTGATAGTGAAACATTTGTTTTACTACTTGTGATAATTTTTGCCCCACAAAATTGTCTTTTTTTATTCTTGAAAGTCTGTGCAATTTCCATCGCAAATATAATTTGTTCAAGTCATTTTCATAGCCCTGTAATTCATTTATTTCTCGAATTCTTTTTAAATTTTAGTGAAATGAAAGAAAGTTTTATGGCTTGCTTATGTTTACGTCCAAATTAGCAATAACCTAAATTTTAACTAATTAGAAGTACATCTTTATACAATTAAACAACTTTGCTCATCAAGTTTTTGTTTATTTTAAACTTATTTTTAAAGTGGAATTTTGGTTAATGTAATGTCATCTACAAAATATGTCAGACTTGTTTTTATTGTATTAGGATTTTTGTACATTTTTACTTACATTTGGTTTTATACTCACCAGAAAAAAAATGTTTTTATATAATTTTGCTTAAAAATGTAGCTTTTCCCTGCTGGTGTTTTACTTCTCAATCTCTTGGCCCACCCCCACTCCACGACCCACTGCTGTCAGAACAGGGTGGAGAACTGCTTGTGATTTGAGGAAGCTAGCTGTCTGAACCACAGAAAGTAAGGTCAAAGCATCTTTGTTGCCTTGACTCATTTGTCACTAATGTGTCATTGAGGAGATGACATTTACAGGCCAGTAAAAGTGACTGCCCTCCAGCCCAGCTGACACCTCAGAGATAATAAATGTTTACCTTTTCAGAAAATGCTTTATGGAACCGGCTTTGTTTCTTCTCCTACAGAATACCTGCACTTTTTGTTAGATGGTTAAAAAAACAATCAGCAATAAAAAAAAAGCTTTTTTTTTGCGACTGTAATTTGAACTGCCCCATCTTTATTTACTGTATGTCTTTGAGTGTATTTTTTTTTTATTTGAGAAATATGTCCTCATTAACACACAATTAACTCAATATATCTTCATTTACATAATGTGTATCTTTATGTCTTTGAGGTTTATTGGCTGTATTCAAACTCATTCAAAAAAGAGTTTTGTCCTTTTAATAAAAAATAAAAAAAATGGTATATAAAGACTCATTTACCACGCCGTTATGTTTGCAATGATGACCTTAGGTTGAATTCTTTTGTTGAGAAGGGAAATATCTTCATGCAAACCCTATAACAACCTTAAGCAAGTTAATTTCAGCGTAAACCCTTACTTTTGAAACAGATAAACAAAGATTTTTTTATTGTTTTCTATTGTGGGAATAGCATTCAAGTTTGTTTATAGTTTTGATAAAAATCTGAAAGTAAAAACTCTTACAAGGTCCTTTGTGAGACCAACAACATCTGCTCATCAGTTATCACTTAAACATGTTTGTGTATCTAAATGTCCGCACACAGGTAATAATGTACCATCAGTCCTTGAAGAGAACATGAACCAGTGGAAAGCTGCAAAAATGTGAGATCGAGATGAAGGGAAAAACCAGTGTCTGGGCCTTGAGGGCTGATTCGCGCAGCATCACACCAGACTCTTATCTATGGATGCATCTTTCCCCTGAGAGGACTGTGCACTCCAGCAAAAAAAAAAAAAAAAAAACAAGATTCAAAGGCATATCAGGTGCATGACCCAAGGCTTGTTGTAATCTACAACCAAGAAGAATTACCTGAAAAGTCTCCTGCTCAACCAGAGATCATGTAAGCGTCACACAACTTTACACACTAGCGCATGTTATCGAAACTTAGAACATGTTTTCACAGGCATAGAAGAAACATGTTTCCATATCCCATTGTATACTGTTCATATATTGCATATCCCAAACGTATATCAACCCAGGTAAATTATTGTACAAAAATAATCGTATTTAATGTAAAAGAATTGTGTTATACTGAGACGTATTGCATAGTGGCTGAATCTGCGAAAAATACATTAAATATCGGTTAATTTTCCCCTCATTAACCTTTGGTTCATCCCTTAATGTGTCACAGGCCAAAGGCCATTGTAATCTCTCTCAATGGACACACAGCTCTTGATCAATAGGCTCCTGCTCAGCAGCTCACATTGTTTTATTTTCCGCCCTGTGTTCCAGGGTAAGGTGTGAAAGGATCATTCCAAGTCTCAAAGGAGAACCTTCTTTCAATATCCTCAAAGCAGCGGATCCCACCCACTCAATTGTTCTCTACATAATCATATAAAAAGATTCAGGAAGAGTGGTTCTTTTCTTTTTTTTATTGTTGTTGTGTTTTTCCTTTGCTGAACAATGCCCTTCCGCCACAGGGTCCCATAACAGCCCACCAGTCTGTGCTCAGCGAACCTCCACCCCTCATCCCACCCTCGCTATCTCGCTTTCCTCATCTGGCCCAGGCCCACTTCCACATCTCGTCCCATTGTCTGAGCAAAGGCAGCACGCGCAGGGCTGCAGCCAGTCCAAACATGCTCATCTCTCAATTTGGATGATCGCCAGCATTATTTAAAAAACTTTGTTCTTTCCAAATCAATTTAACAGTTGTGTTTTGATAATACTACAAAGATATCACTTCAGAATGAGAGCATTTTTCTTCTTGTTTTTATATGCGCGCACTATTGTGAAGGTGTGTGTGTCATATATTTTGTAAGTGATGCATACATGCGTGTGTGTCGGTAAAAGTAAATCCCAATCTATCATGGATTCCCCCTGAGGAGGGCCAGCCACTGTATGTGTGTTCGTCACTGTCCCTTGTCAGGAAAGAGGCTTGGAGCGTGTTCTCTGGACAATCCCCCTTTGGCTGAGGAAGTGCTCCTCTATATTGGCCTCTTTGTGACTCGCTAATCGAGCTTTCCTGTCAGCAGGCTGCACAGTCCCAGTGCAGGGTGCACTACGTGATACAGGCCCACTCCGGCGCTCCAAGGGAAGTTCTGGGATCAGCAGATAACAGCACAGCTCCCTCCTCTAACACGCAGAGCAGAATATACTCCATGTTCAATCTGTACGGTATGAATAAAAAAAACACACACACAAAAAACACACACGCATTTTTAATAACAAGAAAAAAAATCTAATTTATTTTATGCAAGCTGGAAATCTGCCAATACCTGCAATTATCCTAATGTTTTGTCTTTTTTAGCGTACTTTGTAACACGATTCCCTATTCCGAATACCACTTACAAAGTATTCTACAATATTACAATTAGGCAAAGTGTTGTCTCACTTGAACTTTGTTCTCCACAGTTGATTATTCCTCCATCTGGCTGTCTGATCACATAAACTCTTGCTGTATTGCAGTGTAACTGCCTCTTTTCATATCAAAGGTCAAAAACTGTTCAAAAAGACCCATTCTCCGGTATTCAAGAGACATTTTAAAGCGATAAATTAAAAAGAAGACATTGATCTTCAAGTATTGACTTTCAAAAAAGGTAAGTGAGAGAACACCTTCAATTGCCGAAGCTTTGATTTTTATGTATATGTCACATCAATGCTTTGAAAAATTGCTTTTCTTGGAAACTAATTACCATTTTTTTTCCCCATTTTCACCAACTTAGCAATGTAGAATGAAAACTCTTGTGTTTGAAATGCGATAATATTTGGCTTCAGGGAAAATATCCTTGCTGGCCAGTGCTAAATCAAGTTACTAAGACTTGTTGTATGAGACATTTTTGAAAGATCTCCACCACCACATTACTTGAATTTTATATGAGTTTACCAAATGTTCAATTTGTCCACGGTTTACCTTTGCCCTTCATTATCCGTGACCTTACATAAAAATGGATAGATGGAAATGTGTTGATGTGTTCACGTGGTGCATCAGTGCAGAAAATCTGAGAAAAACGTAAAAAATAAGTTAAACCCTCCCTGGTAATCTTGACATGGTGCTTAAAGGTGGTGGTGGGGGGTGGGGGGTGGGGGGTGGGTCACTTGCATCGACTGTAAAAACAATAAACGAATCGAGGAGTGACGTCACCCAGAGAAAATGCCTTACCTCTAGCTCTCGCGAAATGAGGCAAAATCTCTCATCATTACTTCCTGATACGGACGCCGCCATGTTGAAACTACTGTTGCCATTGCCATAGATAGGATGACTCAGAGCGACTCGGACCACCAAATACCACTAGTTGTTACACATTGGTGTGTGAAATTTCTTCTCCTCATTTTGACACATTTCCTGGGGGAGTTCTAAGCACAAGCTGCAGCAACGCTAAAGAACTCTTTGGTGATTTCTTGATGCTGGATTTTAGCTCCAAAGGTCCTCAAAGTTAGAAAACACGTTTTTTTTCTGTGGACATTTTTTCTGTCACTGAATGTGACTTCAGTCTGTTTTATCTTTAACATTTAAAATAGGTGTCGCACTCAAAGATACTTTAATTTTGGACAAGTCCCTAAGGCCAAAAGAATTAGAAAACCTTTTTCATTTTCTCATTTTTAAATTTACATGTTAAATATTTCAATTATGCTTTTAAAGAGACTTGTCAAAATGTTGTACAGTGTCAAGTATTTATCGAAACATTTTTCGGATGGGATGGGACCATTTACTGCATATGAGAACTGGACATAGCGAGCGTAACATCACTCATAGAAATGTATTTGCTTTTTGCTCAAACAAAATGAAGTCAATTCACTTAACATGTTTTTAGTGATAGGAATTCTGCCATTTGGAACCAGAACTTGTCAGTAAGTAGTGATTGGTCTTAGTCCACATTTCTATGGCAACCACTCCCACCAATCAAGAGTGAGCTTGTTTGAAGTCCATATTCCTACTACTTCAAAGCGGGCCAGGTAAAATCTGTCGATCGAATGGTTTGAACATTCAACAAGAGACCACATACTTTTATTGAGGCATCTGATTGGCCAGTTTATAACTTGAACTACGGAAATATTCTTAACATGATCTTGATAATCCAGATATATTGGATATATCAGTCATTATATTTATCAGAATAATAGCTGTTTGTGTCTCAAAAGAAGTCTGTGGATTTTGGCTTCTTGGAGCCAGCGGCTACTTCCTATTTGGAACGGGAGCGATGAGGGGTCACTCAGTCCAGGTTTCAAAAAAAGTCAATGGATGGGACGAGCTCCAGAGGACCTAAAAGAGCAGGTCAACTGTTGTTTTTGACCCCATGTCCAGTTTTATTGCTTGGCTGTGATAGATCCAAACATTTCCTGAAAAGAGATCAAACTAAAATGTAATCACCTGATATATTTATAATTAAACACAATAGTTATTTTCTTCTGATTGCATTTAAAAAAAAAAAAAATGTTTCTATCCAGAGGCACTGCAGTTTCTATTATTCCATCCCCTAAAGCAAAATCCCTTAAACTGAACTATAACATAAATAGGCCTATAAAATATAACTCCAAATTACTTTCTTCCAATTGATTCTTCTTCACTTTTAATTTAGGTTCTATATTTAAGACTATAATGTATTCACTGTATAAATAAGATACTTTGATAATGATTTGCCTGTCTGTTCCTGGAACTTTTCCTCTGCTGAGTTTGAACAGGTTGTTCTCAACCAGTTTCTTTGCTTTAATATAGGAGTTTACAGTAAACTCACATGTAAACACAGTTTACAACAGAACTCGGATTAGCCATGCCAGTAACAGTTGTTTCTTGCTCTTTTGCATCATCACTTTGTAAAATGAGATATTGGATGAAAAAAAGGATAACTAGTCCTGTTTTAATAGAGAAACGTTTTTAAGTTTAAAGTTTTCAGGATTTTGGTCTTTAACAATGATTTTATAAAAGATTTATTTTTGTGACAATTGATTCACAGCAAGATGGTTTTTGATTTGAAACCCAGCTCACTGGGAAACATTCGGAGAACATTTATGAAATTCAATAAGTACAGTTGTCTGGTTTGGTTTTAATCTTTACATGTTGACCTTTTAAGAGGAAAATCCTCAAATCTTTTGTTTCGCTTGAAGAAAAAGTGAGTATTAAGAATCAATATTTGGACTTGTACCGCTCTCAGGTTTATCTATGTCAAAAATTTTAACGACTAACAGAAATTCCTCAAGGATAGTTACTACATTGACTAACAAAATAAAGGGAGGAGGCTAGCCGGATCCGATTCATTTTATTGTGAAAAAAAAAGAAAAACGACAAAATCAACACAAAAAATTGAAAATCGTGAAACAACAGTTTACTACAAAGGTGATTGTGGCTTTGCCAGTGCATTGTTCCCGAAGGCTAATTGTTCCTTAATCCCCCTTCCCCCCACCCTTGACTTTATGCAGGTGGTGCATGTCCTGTTCTTTGAACCAATCCACAGGAAGGTTTAATCCATCACTATAAAGATATATGTAAAACAACACACAAACCACAGGGAATGGTCAAAGCTGTTTATATATTTGTGATGAAAACCTACTTGATGGCCAGAATGTCCAAATTTTACCTTGAAGTGGTAAAAGTTCTTGATTTATCTCTTATCAGAGGATAATATTTTTTCCAGCTCTCCTTAGATTCACTTGTAAGTCTAATTATTGGTGCTGTGCTCACACATCCGCTCATGGAGTGTCAGCAGAGATCCAAAAGTGTGGTGTGTTTGTGACTTGTACATATTTAACTTTCCCATAAAGCTAAAGTCACAACTAACCTTACTGTGGATACAGGTTGTCTGAAGGGATAAAAAATGGAGAAGCCCCTGGCTGCAATGCGCAGACCGAGGTGTGCCTCAACGTGGGTGGAGTTAAGTGCGTTGAGGCACGGCTACTGTAAAGGTTGCTATTTAAAAATACTAAGTGTCTCGGCTTTGTGAAGCTGATCTAGTTTCTTCTGACAGTAATAATCTGCTCTGTTTAAGATAGTTCAAGATGGAATTGTTTTCCTGCAGACTCTAAATTCTCTTTTCACATTATCAATTAAAGTGAAGTGGTTTCAAATTTAGCTTCTTTTTCCAGTGTCACTAATTTCTGCATGTTTTTGTGTTGATGTTGTCTCTTCCAATCTTCTTGTTGCACCTGGTGCTCTATTCCATTCACGCGCTGCGCCGCTGTGAGTGCAACGAGCTTTCGCCACTTCTCCGCTGCTCAACCCAAACACGTATTGACTAACTATGAGCAGCTTGAAGAAAATTCTGTTAAGGAACTAAAAGGTAGCTTTTAGGATGACGTCACAGTAGTGCTGCGCGAGCCGCACAATGAGACAGAGAAAAGAATGTAAGAAGTGTTTTCTGCAGTGTTAAAATAAACATCCAACAACTAAAAGGTTGGACTCTTTTTTTTCTGTTTGATAACACGACAATTGTTGCTTTATATTTATCCGCGGCTCATTTGTTGCTTCATTCCTACTCTATTTACGTCGGCTATGGTGGCCATTTTGGTTAAGTTGCTCCGCCCTGAGGATGGATTGTATTCAGACTGAGGAATCTCAGAGTAAACGAAGCTCAGTCCGATTGGAAAGTAACAGAGACCATCTACAAAGATGGGTCAGATGGTTCCTGGTCCCGGACTAGGGTCCGCTTGGGTTTGTTCAGACTGCATATTTCTTCCAAGTTATCGGGGGGAAAGGAACTCTGGTTCACTTTAAGCAAACCAAATGTGTCCAGTCTGAAAACACCCTTACACAACACGTAAGGCTAAAGTAAGGGTGAAATAGATGAGATGCAGGTGGGTTGAATGGATTTTTCATTTTTTCAATCTCCCCCAAATTTTGTGAATACTGCATGGTGTAAAAGTAAAGGACCAGTACTCGCATCTTACTACCAACTAAAATGTGGCATGAGGGAACCGTACAACATCACCCGTTTGTCATAAGTGAGTGCAACTTAGATTTGCCTTACAATACTTCATTATAATAATAATAATAAAAACGTATTACATTTATTTGCGCTTTTCCAGATGCTCAAAGCACTTAGAATGTTATTCATTCACTCCTTATGTATCCTTGGTGATGGTAGAGGTGTGGCTGCCCGTTCGCGCCTAGGGTCCCTCTGACCAACACCGGCACATTCATACGCATTCACACACCAGTGGAGCCACACTGGAGGCAGGGAGGGTGAAGTGTCTTGCCCTCGGACACGACAGTTGACTGGGGGGAACGGGAATCGTTTTGCAGACCCTCCGATCATTGGACAACCTGCTCAACCTCCAACCTACTGTAGCCACTGCCGCCCTACTGTCACAGACTTTACACACGCACAACAATTGTACAATCCATATTTATGACATCCCTTGAGCTGGCCTTAGTCCCTACTGCCCTTGCAGGTGGATACCTGTGAGTTCCACAAATGAAAATTTAGGATTGTAGGCCACTCAGTGAACCCATAGAGCGAAAGTGTTCATGCAATTTTTTTTTAATGGGGATGCCGTGGGTGAAGGATCATAGTAAAAAATTAGACAACATTTAAGGGTGAAGTACGTGAGACGCAAGCACGTCATACTGAAGCCTGCACACTGTTCAAGGAGGCTGTTGGTGCTGTTCAAGTGTCAACCCACTATCGATGCAAGTGACAATGGCTTTAATGGTGGTGCACATGTTTGTGCTTTAGAGGCAGCATGTTTTACATACTGTACATTTGCAACTGTCTTTTTTTTTAATGCAAAGCAAAACATAATTCATCCAGGAAAACGTGTTAACTAAACGAATGCTAACTGTTTTATTTTTCAGGTAATACAAAGGTTTTGCTGTGTGGTGTGTTGTAGCTCACTGGAAGTGGTGGTGGGGTCTGCAGGATGCAACACTTTTCTTTTTGCACAGTTAGACATGTTACTTTGGTGGTAGAATAGCAATGATCAAGCATCTTGCTTTTGTGTGCAGCATAAATGTGCAGTTCTTCTCCACAGCTGGTATCAAGGGTACTACATGTGTGTACCTTCCCAACTATTGTTCTTCTGATTATCTCATTTGTTTTTTGGTATATACCACAACAATTTGAATGGAATGTGTTAGAAATATTGATTACTGCTGTCCTGAATGAAAACTTGAAATGTAACACAACAGCATGTGATGTAGCTCGAGCAATTTGTAAGGAGGATTATCAAATACAGCTCGGAAACTAGTGAGTTATTATGACTTTTACTGGTGACATTTTCCAGCGGCATATGGTAGTAAGCTCATGGGAGAGCACAGCTTTTTGATGAATTCTTGAGTCAGAGGGACTTAAAGGACAAAGCTGCAGCCTTGTCTTTTTTCCTTGTGAAATGATAATGTGGCCCCAGGATTGTGAAGGCAAGATGAAGTCGATTTTTACTGCAAGAGCTAAACATAGAAATAGGAATTCTAGTGCAAGTTAGCGTATTTGATGTCGAGTGTTTCTCTTTGTTTCTCCTTTTTGAAGGTGTGAATGTCAGCTTTCCATGTCACACATTTGTTGTTTCAATCATTTAAACTTCACAGAAAAGAATTCAAGGAGAATATCACTCAATGAAGCACGACTTTTGGTAAGAATGCACTACATTTGTGTCCACCTCCTACCATTGGTGGGAAGTTAGCTTTAAACGTATCTGTCTGAAAAGTCCGTTGTCCGGTATTTGAACATTTGTTTCGATTACAACACGACCCTCTACAGAAGTTTCATACTTTACAAGAAGTTTTAACATTTATGATAGCCTTCATTTCATTTATAGCAGACCGCTTGGAGTGTTTTTGATTGATTTGATATATTTCAAGCAATTTCATTGCTTAAAAGGAAGTAGAAGAAAGTGAATTTATAAGCAGGTTTAGTGGATTAAAGGGCCACGGTAGCAAATATTCTTCTTTTATTATTAAAATTAAGTCCTTTATTAAACAAAACATATACCAATAACGATTCTATCCTGTGCAAATAAATTTAAGTTATACATACTTTATCTTTGTGAAAAGTTGGGAAAAATAATAAATAAATAGACTATATCCTCGCCTAACTATTCAATTTTAAGAAAGTATTTCAAAAAAATTCCAAATTTGGGAGCCAGAAGAGTGTATTGTATTTCCAAACATAAGCGTGAAATAGTCATGTCTTCCACCAAGCAAGATACGTTTTTGCATTTAAATATGACTAAAAGCTCGTCTAGATAAGTGTAAAAATAAACAGACACATTTGCATCTTGCAGTTTCTATGGACAAAAAGGAACTGAAAAGAGCACAGCAGAAATTAATTATCCATCTAAAGTAAATGTACTGGAAAATATAATTTATGGAACAATTACGAAAATGGTGCACTTAAGTGAAAACCCGCAATAATTGAATTAATATTTCATTGTACTACTCTTTTAATTCCAAGCCCTGGTTAGTGTGTTGGAATGTTAGAGTGCTGAGTGGAGTCATATTTTAGGTTTTAGCTTAGACAATGAATGGAGATGGTGGTGTGTCCATATGTGAGCTGTATTTGTGTATGTGTGGGATTTGTGTGTTTGTGCTGTTGTAAGTGAAACTGGAGCTTTAAAAGCTTTCTACTAGATGCAAGAGTAAATGTAGAATATGAAATCTTTAGTCTTACTGAATAGAATAGAATTACTATTAGGAAAAAGAAAATTATGAAGTGGATGTCAATTTATTGCTAAGGTTTTGCCACAACTTGGATGTCTATATTTTGCATTAAACTTGTATCTGTGTATTAGATACTCAAAGAGCAATATCCAGTATATGGTACATACTGTACTTTATCATAGTTGATATAATTTTAACAAAAACTTCTATCGTTTAAAAAAGAAAAACATTAGTTACAGAGTTATTATTAACACAGTAGGTACATTTCGGAATGGGGAGTTTCTTCCTAGTCATAATGAACGTTTCAATCATACATTCAAATGCTGAATTAATGGAATGGTGGAAAAGTAGAATATAATGCAGATGTGGTTCTATTATTGATAGTAGCATTAGAAATAAGTATGATCCTTCTTTTAAAAAAACAAGACAAAAAAAACAGAACTGTGGATGGATGACCCCCCCCCAAAAAAAAAAAAAACACACACACACACACACACACACACCTCTCTTCTGATGGAATTACTGTGTCCTGGGCTGCATGGTGGAGGAGTGGTTCGCACTTTTTCCTCAAAGAGTGGTTCAGATCGTGGCTGCTTCCTTTTTTTATAGAACTTGCGGATTCTGTTGGGGATGGGGACATTCCGGCTTCCTCTCACCATCCAAAACACGCTTTTTAGGTTATTTGGTGGTTCTAATTGGAGCTTTGGCTCAATTTCAATAAGGAAGATCGACCTCACTCCAGGTAAGCTGAGTACTTGGGTCACTCACTCGACATGGCACTAATCAATTAAGCCTTCACTCTAAACCAAAACCTTATTCCCCGCTTTTTTCTCAGCCAATCACACTAATCACACTAATATTTCTGCTTTTGATTTCACTGACTTTTATCTCTCTTTATTTTTGCAGATCCTCCTCTGTCCCATTCTCCACCTGGACTGATACTATGCCATGGAGTGGCACCATCAGCGTCTAGCCTCAGGATTTTATTCATCTATGATCTGAGCGTATCCCACCAGAATAAAGACATCATCTGCCTAGAGCCTAACCACCTAAATACTATGGACTTTTTCATGCAAATTTTTGTATTACAGTGATCCCTTGCTATATCACGGTTTACTTTTCACGGTTTCGCTACTTCACGGATTTGGATTGTGCATTGTGTTCTGCATTCTGATTGGCTAAAAAGTCACTCAGCGAGTAGCTCAAGAATGGGACCCTTTGATGAGCCGTTAATTGCAGTTCTCCAACATAATCGATGGTGGCATGTCGGTGTATAAGGATCTTTAGCAAAGAAGAAAACATAGTGATAGGCGACAACAACTGCCTATCACTATGTTCCTCTCACGAACAAACACACCTGCAGCTGCACCGCGGGCTTCAGAAGGAAAAAACGCTGCAGAGGATGCAGCGGCCCAGTATGAAGAGCAGTGAAAAAGAAGACCGGAGTCACTATATGTCCCACTGTACTTTCTTATTTTTTTCATAATCATTTTAAATTTTCTTCCGTTTAATCCACTCGGGTCGCGGTGGGCGGGGCTAATCTCCGCAATTTAAAGCCTTCTGTTCTTATCGATGATTGAAATTATTATTTGACAGCATACTACGGAAGTTATTTGTTGAAAAAATGTTTCTAAAGTACTTTTATTTGTTAAAAAAATAATTGATTTAGCCTGTTAAATGCTTTGTTCTTTCTTTTCAATGTATAATAGTGTATTTCATTGTATAATAATTGTAAAAAAAAATAAAGGTTTCTACTTCACGGGTTTTGCTTATCACGGGTTCTATTTGGAACGTAACCCCCGCGATAATCAAGGGATCACTGTACACATGAATCTTTCTTTATTCTCATTCCCTAAAATCTCTCCGTATTGACATGATCTTTGAGGTATGAACGTGAGTAAATGGCGTATACTTGTATAGCACTTTTCTACCTTCCTCGAAGGCCCAAAGTGTCTTACAGTCACAGTCCCATTCACTCATTCACACATTCACATTCTGATGGCGGCTCCGCTCCCGAACACTGGTGCCAACCTTTCACCAGAGGCAATGTGGGGTTCAGTGTCTTGCCCAAGGACACTTCAACATATGGGCGGGGAAGCCGGAAAACATACCTGCAATCTTCTGATCAAAGATCCGCCCTCTCGCTCCACCCCGGCTGACCTGAGTGGTTGTTGGTCTCTATGTGGCTTTGTGATGGAGTGGGAAACAGTTCAGTGTGCATCTTGCATTTACTCAATGGTAGCTTGATAGGCTCCAGCAACCCTGTGACTCAGGTTTGGAAGATGGATGGATGGATGGATGGATGGATGGATGAATATCTCACTATATTTGTCATTTTAGGCCCCCCTGTCCAGCTGTAATGAAGTCAAATAGAAAATTAAATTAAAATTAAACTCAAAAATACATTGACTATATAATGGTTTGTTTCACCATCGCATTTTGTTTATCGCAATTTAAGTTTTAATGATCTATTAACTTATAGGTACTTTAAGATTTTGTGTTTTTTGATGAGGACTGGTACAGACTTTAAAGTTAAACAAGAGCAACTTTTGTTAAAATATACGGGTAAACCTTTGGAACCAAATGTATTTGTCAGATTTCTGCATCATTTTTCCATAGCATTTTTGCAATTTCTTAAGGTGCCCAGAAATAAGTAAACTTAAAAGATGAAATGGTTGGTTATTGAATGGAAAGGTTATGTTTGGAGTATTGCTTTTAAGAAGTGTAAACCAACTGAATACTTTTAGTTAAGGAGTTTACATCCTTGGTGGTGATGGGTAGGAGATGGGGATTGGGGCTAAGTGTCTTAAGAAGATTTTTCTTGGCTTTTTTTTGCCCATTTCCTCGTAAAGCCTTTATACAATGAAACTCAGTGTAGAGCAGCACTTTGTAAATCAAGAGAATGGCAAAGTGCCTTGTGTTGGGAAGAATAGAGCTGACAGTGTGTGGGGTGTAAAGTGAGACCACAGAATCTGTTTAGCACGAGTAGGACATTTGATCAGCTAATTGTGCGGACACTGTTGATACTCTGTACCTGCCTGTGGTGACATTTGCTTGCAGGATATGGTACAAAATTTAAAATCAGATTTGAAAAATATTTTTTCTGAATCAGAGTTTCATTTACTAATGTAACACAATAGTGCAGTTGCTTCTATGATATTTACTCTTGTTTTCCTCTTGTTTTTTTTCCACAAAAAAAAACCAAAAAACAAGCTTCTTCAGGTTTTTCATCCTTAAAAGTGATTAATCAACCCTGAAACTGACAGATTGGTTTAATTTATAAGCTCTAGTTTAAAAGAAAAAAATGCAAAAAATTTTTATCGGTGTTTACTGAGCAGCAATCAAAAGTATCTGAAGCTGCAAAAAAGTGCATTAAAAACAATCTCCTAATCATTATTTAAGTTTCAAAAACGAATGTAAATTAGATACAAATATTTATATAAACAATATACAAAATATTCAAATTTGATATTCTTCAAGGTTGTATTTAAAAAAATGTCAGGATTGGATATATTACTTCATGCCAAAAATGTTGTGATTTCTGAAAGATGTTTCAGTAACTGGATTTAAATAACAAAAAGCTTTTACAACTTCCATAAAAGTGTTAACATTTTGAAGAGAAAAATAAACGTCTCCTTTTATGACTTTTTGGAAAATCCTTTATTTATTCCTATTATTAGTTAAAACTGCTTGGCAAATTTTTGTGAAATGGACTTCACATCAAAATAAAAACTCATAACTTGTGGCGATAGAGGGTGCACATGCAGAAGTCTTGACTTGTGGTGGAATCTAAAACTTTTTTAAAGAACCTAAACATGATGAAATCAACTTTAAAATAACAGAAATAGAATCAAAAATGGGTAAAACAGATCATCAGAAAAATAAACTAGTTGAAAATTAAACTCCCAGAAAAGCTGAGGGTAAATTACACATAAAAAAATGATCCCATCATCACATAAAACCTGGTGTGATTGTGATTTAGGGGAGATAAAATAACTTGAACATAGAATACAAATAAATAAAAAACAAACCCAAATTAATGCACACCAAACTAATTCGATACAACAGTAAAAACACCAGTCTGGATATTTTTATGCTTTTGATACATACATAAAATATGCTAGCAGAATATTAAGGGATATTTTTGGAATCCTGCTCTTGTTTGAATGCAGAAAAAAAAGCAAAACTTTCTGAAAAACTACAGAGTGACACGTTAACTGTTTCCTCTCAGGCTGGCATTTCTGATCGAGTCTCTGAAGTATTAAAATGATTATGAGAGCCATGGGCTGCCACTGGAAACAAACTCACTGACACGCTGATAAAATTCCTGCCCCGTGTTTATATGCCATTTTGCAAAGAAATCAGAGAAGGTAATCATGTATGGAAGCCGAGGTTAAGAAGCAATGTAACAGTCTATTAAGTTTAATATAGATATGTAGAATAAGCATATGCAGGGAGACATTAGCATAAATCTTGGTCACAGACGAATGGTGCACTGCACCCTATTCTCTGGCTGCAGTCTGGTCTAATGACAAATACTCTGAGTGAGCCATACTAGGCTCCCGACTGCTCTCTTGAGCTCTCAATTAGCCCACTTTTACAGGAAGTTCCATCCTTTTAGAGTTCTAGTTTTGTTCACAGTTGCTGCTTGTTGATCAAATGCATTTGCAGACAACTAATTAAAAGTGATTAAAATTTGTAAAATTATGTATAATGCCTTAAATCTCATCTTTCGTGCACACATTGGAACATTTGGTAAAATGCATCTTTATTCTTCAAAAGTTCTTTGGGAAAACAGTTTCGATTTTAAGCTGTTGCTTAAAGTGGTTTTTAGTGGCTCATTATGCACTTAACTTTGAGCAAAATGCATTTTTTTTAACAGTTTTAAAAGAGAAGTTCAACTTTTTGTAAACTTTCTTCCCAAATGGGATTTTTTTAGCACCTGCTCTACTTAAACTTTTGTATAGTTATATTTTTGCCAGTTTTAAGAAAAAGTTCAAAAACTTAGTTTCCACAGGACGACATGAGTGTGTAAGCATGACAACATGCAGCTGATGAAGTAGAAGTTGTGGTATTTCTTATGGTCTCTTGCATTTTTTTTTTCCAATTGCGATTTTGCTCGAACATAACCACACATGCAATAAAGTTTAAGCAAAAAGCTCATGTTTCATTCATTAATGCCTTAGAAGTAAATTGTTTTCTTTACATTTAAAAAAAGTAAAACTTAAAGATTTTGCGTTGTATTTTTTACCTTGAAATTATCTTATTGCTTTAAAAAATATTCAAAAATACCTATGGCTTAATTTAAAGACTCGTGTTTCTTTTAGTCTGCATTTATTATTTTTTGGAGCAGAAAATCAAATCTGTTTCTCTTCATAAAATGACAGTAAACCATTTCTTTTAACTGTCAGCAGCTGGTTGCAAACTGCCATAAACATTATTACAAAAATGATATATCACATGGTAGAGACCTCATATTCAAGTGAGTTGCTGCACAGCGTGGCGCCCTCAGGGGCTAATTGGATTGGTGTTTAGCAAGACCTACAGATGAAGCCAGGATTACCTCCATGCATAAAATTGTCTTTGTTTTTCCTCTGTTGTCTTGTCTCCCCTCCTTTCCTCCTTGGCTGCTTTTTCTAGTGCCTCCCCCATCCCGCACAGGCCATCCAATGAGTCATGCAAGCATACCTTTGTCCCTGCATGGGAGGAAGAAGAAATGATCTGGTATTAAATTTCAATAACACGTTTTCCCAGGTCCTCCAGAGTACAAGCAATCAAGGGTTAAATTGGATCTGTAACGTATGCTCGGTGACCCACAAATCGCTTACCCATCAAACAGACTCATTACGAGCCGGCAAGCAGATGAGTGTTTGTGAGCCTTGCCTCTGAGCGGTGGGGATTGTGTGTATTACCGCTAACACGGCTGAGGTATTTAAATTTTGATTTTTTCGTAATGGGTTTTGACATGTTTCATTTCCTCAGGGGGAAGCGCTCGAGACCTCCGAAAGTAAATGTTGCTAAAAAGTCATCAAGGCAGAATATTAAAATGCCATCAAATAAGAATTTCACTAATGCGATGGGGCTTGGGCTTCAGGTACGCAGCACTGGGGTCAGAGGGGCTTGGTTCTGGGAGAAACACTATTTGTTCCCCTTGGCTGCCTTCTTTCCCTCTTAAATAAATTATTAAACTACTTCAATCCCCCCTCTTCCTCCTCCTCCTCCTCCTCTCTTCTCTTCTCTGTCCATCCACTTCTTGTGTCTGACATAGCTTAGCCCCTGCTTTTGAAGTAAAAGGCCAGCAGGAGCAGGAACTGAACCAAACAAAACACTCTTGGGGTAAAATGAGATTTATATTTTCACAAGAGCAAGACTTCTGTTATGATATTTTGGAATAAAAAGTGGCGACAAATTCAATATCGGGAACGCTGTTGTACATTTCTCCTATCTGGAAATGGAAACCTTTGCCTCCATGTAACAAGCAGTCTGTTGACTGCTGTTGCCAAGGTTGGAACCTCTGCACCACTTGTAGTTTTTGTATTCCACGGGTACTCCTTTTGAGGCCATTACCAAGCTGACAACCCACCAGCTGTCACTAATTGCACACTAATGGGGTTTGGTGGTCTGATGGTTTGTCTGCGAGGGGCGTTCCAGTTCTACACTGGAGGTCCCTCTGATTTGCTAAATCAAAGGGGACACATTTAAAAAAGCATGTCATGTTATTCCGTTAGATTACCTCCAACTGAATCTCTACATTAATGATCAATTTATGTGGTAATATACATAGAGACAAAGATTTCTTGTGTGAACAATTAAGCGTCCCTTAGATTATTTCATATTCACTTGACATTACCTGTTGGGGATGGGGGGGTGGGGGGATTGCTTTGTTGCTGGCAACAGCCATTATCATGCATGATATTTTCTACTCCTTGTCATTGAATTCTTTGCAGGAGACAAGACGGGTTCGTGTCTGCCCTCTGCGTCAGCCAGCCCGCTAATAGATGTGAGAAGGTCATTTGGCATTAGTGGCAGAAGTACGTTAGCATTTGTGCTGAGCGTCTCTTGCCAGACTGTGCGCATGTTTGAAGGCGCTTGGACAAGCAGGCCCTTTCATGGTGATGAATGGCTTTTTTCAAGCGTTCTGCTCCCTAGTTATGAGAAGGGTGACCTGGTCATTGGACGACTTTATGAAGCTATAAAAAATGTATGTCAGTCTGCAGTCTCTAATGCCATCCCTAAACGGGAGAGAGAAGGGGGGAGGGGAGCTGGAATGGTAAAAAGGCCATTTACCGTCACTCTAAATAGCTCTCTGACTGCCCTTCTCTACTTATCTGACAATGCCCTTGTCGTCAAGATGATTTTCATTCTGTTGTTTTTATTTTTTTTACCTTTCCCATGTCTTATTGCTTATATTGGAGGTAAATATGAAAATACAAGCAGTCCAAACAGCTTGCATTATGTCCAAGCAGTTTTATTTTGTGTCATAGTTTGTTGTCTAACTTCAAATCTCCAATGAAAATTCTGTTGTTTTTTTTTTTAACATGTTCTTCAGGCATTTTCGTATGATGGAGGACATATGCAGTGTATATTTAAAAAAATAAAAATAAAAAAACTTAGATTAAAGTTGCATTTTTGTGTATTTATTTATTCAAAATGTTGTGAATGAGGAGACAAAAACTGCTAGTGGGAAAACCTTGTAGGTGTGACAGAAAAGCCACAATTGGCGGGCCACAAGCTCCCTGCTCCACTCGATTCTGATGCATCCACTTGCAGATGACTAGATCCATGTACGTCTTTGTTTTCCTCATCTGAGCTGCAATCTATTTCAAAATTGTACGGCTGGATAGCTCCGATGTTGTTTGCCATTTTTATTGTACCAGTAATGTTAGCTTGGGTGTGTGAGGGGCCATAAGCTGGAGAAAGCATAAAAAGATGGATGACGGGAAATGGAACCAGGCTTGCTTGGTGCCAACAGTTCCACCCACAACTCAGAGGTATATTTCTCATGAACCCCTGTCCTATTATTTAATTGTTTTGGCCTAAAATAAAATAATTAAAATTGAAACACCCCTGGGAATACATAAAAAAATAGTTGAAAAGATGATTGGGACTGACATTAAAACGCAGTTTGACCAAAACATCTGACAGCACTATTGTAGCAGAACCTATGTCCTAGAAATTGACACATTTTTTTTTTTTTGCCTAAAAACGGCATAATTCTCATTATGAAAGCACTGGGAGCCATTTAAAAGTATATGAAAATATGATCAGTGGGACTTTAAACATTCTAAACAATTTTTTAAAGTCTGAAATGACTTCTTGTTTTTATCTCTCAGGATTTTGTGAAGGTCTTTGTCAGTCTTTAGTCTGTTTCAGACTGAGTTTTTAAAGCCATGATTTCTTCTGACATGGCTGGATTCCATTAATCACAAATGTCTCCCTTTTAATAAATATGCAAATTAATACTCGTCACATGATGTCACAGCTTTTTCTGATTTTCATTTATTATGATCTTTCCTTTTGGGAGTCTAAGTTGTTTGTGGTGAAAAACAACATTGTGCTGCTACTGACCGTTTTAACTGAGTTTAACAAGAAGAGGTCATTGTGATGAAATGGATCATTTCTCATTGAGACAATATGTCCAATATGCTGATAAAGTGTTACCCCACATATTTACTTAAAGAGTCAGTGTTTACATCAATAAATCATTAAACCTCTTTTTTAAGAATAATGTGAAATATCTTTATGACAAGTTGTGAAAATGAGAGGTTCACACTTATATGGTGTTATATGTACTGAGAAGTGAGTATTTACTATATATTTGTATGTTTCATGTCCTTATGTAGTCAAACGTTTTGCTTAAGAAGCGCCACAAAAGCTTCATGTTTCCTCCATGTTAAGATTAAAAGGTACATTCTGAGATTAGAAATGCTGGAATGTTTCCCTTATCAGGGTATGAAGGCAAAAGTGAGATGTGGGGGGCTGAACTGCCTGACTCTGTCTTTTGGTGAGCAATCAATCATGGGCCTCTCTGCAGTCTCTTTGATCTGAAAACAGCTGTAATCTGTGGTCATTGTTACTAGAGTAGATTGTTGGCCAAACTATTACCATAACTGCCAGCCCAAATCGGAGAAATGATCGTATGGTTCTGGACAGATATGGTTCCTCTGCATTATTGATATGGTCATCTGAGAGAGAGGGGGGAATTATAAAACATAGTTCTATTTACAAAGGGAGATTGGCTTGGTCCTTGAGAGTGAGTGAGAGGGACATGCACCTCTAGAAAGTGAGATATAGCCAAGTTCAGGAGCAAAAAAACAAATTTCCTGGCATCTTTAGGGTCAGCGAACCCCATGGGTCTACTTCCTCCCTGAAATGAGTCACCAGAATACACAATGGACTGATTTCAGAGAACCGACCATACACATGGACCTGAGAGGGACATTAAAATATGTACATACGTTTCACCCTTTGCTTTTTTTTAACGGTCTCAATAGACCTCATGAGGAAGCAGGGCATGCATTTACCAAATCATTCATTGTTTAGAATAAATGTTTATCTATATTCAGTTTTTCCCCCAACAAAATGAGATTCTGTGCAGTGACAGAGTTTGGAAAAAAAAAGGACAGCATTCTGCACAACACTGAAGGTTTCATTAGAGAACAAGGTTGTGCCTTGCTGAAAGGTTGTGAACCCCAGCGCCCAAAGCATGTTTATTTAGCAGCTCCACAAACTCTGTGGAATTGGCCAATTTCAGTCATTTAATGTTGAACAAATGAAAAAGAAGAAGGAAAAAAAAAACACTTTCTTGACACAAGAATTTTACCAAAAGGGCAGCTAAAAGGGCGTGGAAAGTTTGTCATGCTTGTACTCGGAGTGATTTGCTATGCATTGTGGAGGCACTGACGTTCTAATTCGTGTTCTTGTTTCTTTGTAATTGACGACTAAAATAGAGCTAGCGAAAGGTCCCACTCCAATCACCTTTTGATCCATTTTCACAGCGATCCTAACGATCTTTAAATTATGATTATGCAGTTTTTAGCCAAAATCAGAAAACCTGTGTCATTGTCTAGGACAGGGGTGGGCAAACTTTAAAACTCCTGGGCCACAAAGGGTTCTAAAATTTGATAGAAGGGCTGGACAAGGAGCAGCTGTGTGAAGTGTTTTGATAATCCACCTTATAAGAGAAAGAAATAACTTGGGATCTGGAAAAAAACATTTGGAGTAAAAATTAACATAACAATTAACAAAAAAGAACATTTTGAGTTTTGACTTCAAAACTGTGGCTTTTGTTCTCATTTTACAGCCAATTGCACCAATTCCTTGATGTACCTTGTGTAAAATGCAAGCTTAGCAGCGTTTGAAATAAGCGGTTATCCTGTTGTCAGGGACAACCACATTTCACGGAGAACCCGATGGTTGTCCGAGTGACAACCTGGTCTTTTATTCAACATTTTGGTATTTTTCGACTTTTTTTCAAAGTTTTTGGGAAACTGACGTCCGACTTTTTAAGATAAAACCAAGTGTACACGTACGATGTCACGTGACTTCCGAACAAACCAAGTACGCCCGAAGACGTGAGCGGCATCATCCTCAGCAGACTGAGTCGGACGTTTATGATGATGACATATTCCTTGAAGAACTTGTCTGAAATTACTTGTTAAAAATGACAACATTGCACCTGCATGTCTGGTTTAAAAGATCAGGGATATTAGTCTTTACTGCTACTGCAGCGCACAATGTAAACATGGTATCATTTACACATGTGTTTATTTGACATAGATGTTATATCATATTATAATTTTTCGTCACATATAAATATTAATTTATATTTGGAATGCTGTACTCGTCTCAGTCCATACAAGTGTTCTAAATTTTAAAAATACTCATTAGGTTACAGTGTTGGTTGATGTAATCAATTTTCTGATATAATATAGGGTAAGATAAAGTATTTTCATTTGACCGTAACAGTATTTGATTTACATGGCAATACTTTGTGTAACCAGATAGTTCAATATTTAGTAAAATGTTTGTTTATAATATTTAAAGAGTTTTTTTATATGTCCATCATAAGAGGCAGTTGATATTAGATGTATAGAAGAAATACAGATGTAAGTACTGACATCTGAGTAGGTTTCGTTGCTGTTGAATATTGGTAATGAAGGACAACAAAAAATTGGGGAGGACAACCAAAAATTACCTACCATTTTTTCCCCCTTAGAGAAATGCTGCGATCATGTGGTCTTTGAATGATTGGAAAAATGAACAAATCTTCCAACTCCACATGAACACCAGAGCAGTAGTCCCCAAAGGTTTTCTTGTGAGGGCCAAATCGCTAATTTTTTTTTTTCTAAACTTATTTTGTCTGTATTTTATTCTGAAGCCATTTGGTATCCTGAAGGAGTTGTAAAGTGCAACATGAATAAAGTTTCATTCATTCATTCATTCATTCATTCATTCATTCATTCATTCATTCATTCATTCATTCATGATCCTTTTGATAAAAAACAACAACACTGTTTATGAAATAAAAACAAACAAACAAACAGATAACTCTCTGTGATTTTCAAAGAAAAACAGTCAGGAAAAATAATACTAATACGTTTCTGTCCCTTTGAGACTTTGGAGGGCTGCAGCTCCTCGCACATATCACAGTTTGCGCTATTTACACTTTAACCCTTGTGCTATCCTAGGCACTTTAACATTGGGAATTGGTGAGCAGTGGCTCAGGCACTTGTGCAGGTTGTCCAATGATCGAAGGGTCGACGGTTCAATCCCCGCTATCCCCAGCCAACTGTCATTGTGTCCTTGGGCAAGACACTTCACTCTCCTGGCCTCCAGTGTGGCTCCACTGGCGTGTGCATGTGTATGAATGATCCCGGTGATGGTCAGAGGGGCAAACTGGCAGCCACGCCTCTGTCAGTCTGCCCCAGGGCAGCTGTGGCTACGACAGTAGTTACCATCACCAAGTATGAATGAGGAGTGAATGAATAATGGACACACTGTAAGCGCTTTGAGCATCTGGAAAAGCGCAGATAAATCTAATTTATTATTATTATTATTATTATTATTATCTAGACCCACAAGACAGTGCACTGAACCTTTTTTCTTCAATTATTTGTGATCTTCACTGTTGTCCATGGATTACATGAAATCCTCTTCACCTTTATCTTTATCTATTGTCTTGGTAGGGAGAACACGTCAATGTAAGGGTGGGGTCATAAAATTGCACAAGGGGTTAACTGGAACATTGTAAAACAGTTTGCTTTTCCTAACCAGTCTTAACTGAAAAGGTCATACATGGTTTAGTTTGATTGTTGTGTTAAAATTCATGAAATTAAATTTCATTTTGGTTGAATTAAATTATTTTATAATCTTTAGAAATATAATTCAAAACAAAATAAAACCAAGAAGTTATAATCAAGGAACAAATATTGAGATTATTTTTTTACAATGCTTTTCTTCCATTTCTGAGGGTTATACATTTTCTAAATGTTTTTTTTTATTCGTTTTTTGTTTCCTTGTCTCTGCAGCTCCATCGTTTGTTTTTTGATCAAGTAATTTTGGTTCTTGAACAACTTCATAAATGACCTGAAATGCTTCTATTTTTAGGTAACCTGTTGATGGGTCCTTCTCTGCCAGACCCATCAATTCTTCACTATAATCACCAGCAAGTTTTTGTTTGACAAAGTAAGGAGAGTATTTAGTGTTTAGTACTTACTAGTAGACACAAAGATGTACAATGTTGCACAAGTATGTTATATTATACTTATAATGATACCGGTACAACAGTCATAGCTATATACAAACAGAGGCAAGATGCAATTGTTGCTTGGGTTAGTTGCCAGGGTGGAACATGTAGATATACATCTATCAGCCTCCTCCAGTGTTAATTTGTGTGTTGGCCCTGGGTTAAGACGTCTGCTGGTCTTGGCCTGCGTGACCTGCACTGGTCTGCAGAGATCTTACTTGGGACTTGAGAGGTGTATAGGTCTACTAAAGTCAGCCCTCTCTGCAGTTCTGAATGTCTGTTGAAGTTTCACTATGTCTGGCTTGGTTGTTGAGCCAAAGCAGACAGAGGATGGACACTGTGGTTCTTCTGTGAAACTGTATCAGCAGCTCCTGTGGCAAGCTGTTTTTTCTGAGGAAGTGCATCCTCTGTTGTGCCTCTAATAACTAATATAATGGTTAGGATTTTCATGAGCATGGTGTCACTGTTAACCTATCCTGGCTCAGTCATTTGTTTCAGTGTATTTACCAGAAATAAAGTAAATTATATTTACCAGCATACCATTCCTACTAGAAAAAAAACAACTTAGCAACAGAGAAGGCAAAGGAAGAAGAGTGAGACGTTGCTCATCCTGCTTAAGGGACCAAATGACAAAACAGAAAATCTGTATGACCTTTCTAGCATACATCTGAACACACTACCCACACTGCTGCTCATAAAACCATAGTGCATTCATAGGGCACTATGTGGCATTCATTAACATTGTAAATACATGAAAATACCTGATTATGATGCCAGTTATAAGTTGTCAGTGACTGTAAAACTGTTTAAGATGAAAACTTGTTTTAGGATATAGATCAGTTCCAATGAGATCTTTCTTCTGTTTATGTTAGCTCAGTGTGCTCAATATACTTGCTTTTGACATTTTAGAATCTCATCTTTTTTTATCTTGATATAAATCCTGGGGTACCTTGATGTGGTGATTGGCCCTGTTGCCTCACATTAAGAAATGTAAGGTTCAAATATTTTTTGTGTGAAGTTTGTTTGCCTTTACCAACTTTCCCTAGCTCAAGTCCTAAAACATGGTTTGATAGGCAAGTCAAAATAATCCAGTATCTTTCTGTGTGGTTCTGGCAAACGTTTCTTTCTAATCTGATTTTGTCTTGAAGTAGTTTGGACCCTTCTGGGATCTTCCACAGGATAAAGCAGGAATGGGACATGGGTGGAAAAGATTTCACTGATGCTCAAGTTGTTGAGTGTTATTTTCCTGGTAACTAAGTTTTAGAAAGTGTTAGCACGTGTTGCATGGGGCTGCCGTTCCAAATTGCATTACCTATTTGGGATCAATAAAATTGAACCCAAATAGTGTTGTGTTTGGCTTGATAATCATCCTGTAATAGAAATTGAACCACATTAAAAAATTAAATATTTCATCTTTATTCTACAGTGATAATCCAACTTGAATATGAATGAGTTATTTTTGAGCTTGATTTAAACATGGAATGTGTTTTACAAAATAGGATGCTACTACTCGTTAAGAACAAACAAATAAAAAAATTAAAAATTGTGTGCTTTTATGCTTAAACACTGCCAAAACATCAGGTAAAAAAAAGGATGTTAAAAACAATAATTTATGCATTTCATGTGTCTGCATTGAACTGTCAATAAGGCAAAAGACCCAAGATAACAAGTCCGACTTTCTGGAGTCAGTCAGCAATTTTTATAAAATAGACTTTATTATCCTTGATAATTGCATCTATATATATGTTTCATGGCTGTGTCTGAACGCGCGAGAGTCTGTGACACAGGAACTGCGACCTTCTTCGATCCATAAATTACACCTTTTAGTTGACTCCCTTGTCATTTGTGAGTATACTCCGGCTTAAAGGTTAACAAAAGAGAAACAGGCTAAGCTCTGCTGCCGCTACAACAGATCAATGTCAAGTAAATAACCTTTTCTACCTTATTTCCTGACTCGTATTGATCTGTCTGTCCTTTCCCCACCTGCTTTCTGCACTCTGTCCCTTTCTGCAACCTCTCTTCCCATCCCTGCTCTTCCTAGGACCTGCTAATATGTAGTCAAATATATGCATTCTCTCAGTAAATATTATTTAATTTAGTTATTTAGCAGTTCTAAATCTGATTTTTCTGTAGGAGAGTTATTGATTAAAGATTTTAAGTCTTGAGGCTTAAAATTAAACTGTTTTTACTTAAATCTCAAGAAAGTTCTTTGAATGTTTATGAAATAGTTAAAGTAAAAAGTTAGTTGATGTGCTCATATAAAATTATTAATCATTGTTAGTTGCATATATCAATTTAAATTTATAATAAAATGAATGCACCCGTCATTTCATCCAATTTTGTCAAACCAACAAGGAGAAAAAACTAAAAACATTTAAATGTTTTATTTGTTTATTTATTTATTACTAAGGCTTATTATAGGAAAACATAAAGATTACATAGAATGGCTTTGGGATACATGTTGAGGATGGTTCCTGTCATTTCACAGCATAAACGCTGTGGTTCAAATCAAGGGTCTTTTCTCTATAAAGTTGCACGTAAGATCGTCATTTAGGACAGGATCTTAAATCTACTAATAGCAGATGTTTGTGTTTTTAACTTTTCTGGCATCACGTATTAAAAAAAAAAACTTTTTTTTTTCCTGCTTTCATTTTCCAAAAATCTATCAGAAGTGATTTTTGTGTTGAAGAAGGCGGTCCTTGCTTAAAAACAACTTGTGGACCTAAAATAAAGCCATCTCATTAGTGATCACAGTTTTTAAGAGAATTAGTACAAAAAGGAAATGATTTTCACAAATCATTTGATCTTTTATTGTGCATTGCAATCTTGATTATCTGCAATAGTCAAACACCATCACCTTGCGATTTTTGACTCGAAGTGCTCTTAAAAGCCCCACAGAAGTGGCAAAAGGGCTGTCCTTGATCTTATCATTAAAGCAGAAAATGTAACATGCAACTCTTTAATCAGTTAACTTTCATCCCCTCTATGTTCTTGGTGATTGCTATTATAGCAGCAGACCAAATAGATGTGAGGTCGGTGACATTTTTGGGCAGAGGTAACTGATCTGTTTAATTGCAGCTTTCTTGTGTTGCACATTCAAACCTGTGTTTAAGAAACATCACTTCAGGATATTTGTAAAATGCATTTTAATTAAAGCCATCCACTGTCAGACAACGCTTTTGCGGTCACATCTTTTACTGTCCATCATAATGAGTATTCTTGTAGCATTTTTCTTATGATTGAGGACATATATAAAGAAAATTTCAGCTTAAAAATTGCATTTCGGAGAATTTCTTTATTCAAATCCTTGTGAATCAGGAGCAGACAAAAAAATACAGTTTAAAAAAGCTTGTAGTTGTTATGTACAAACTAGAATCAGCAAGACACAGGCTCCCTGCTATGCTTAGTTACGATGCATCTACTTGCAGAAAAACAGATCCATGTACGTCTTTATTTTCCTCATCTGAGCTGGCATCTGGCTCAAAACTGTACATCTGGATTGCTCTGATATTGCTAGACATTTTTTTTTGCTGGAGTTGTAAATTAGAGTGTAAACAGATGGATGTTGGGATATAGGGGCGGGCTTACTCTGCGCGAACAGCTCCACCCTAGGCTAGAAATCACATAATCATAATTAAAAGACCACTGGAAACACTTTAAAAATAAATCAAAATACAATTGGAGTGTGACTTTCAGTAACTTTTCAACACTTTACTGTTTTAACTATGTATGAATGCTGCAAAACCATTTCACATTTGTGACAAAGCACTTTTATATCATATAAAATATTTAATTTCAATGACATTTATTTTCATGTATTTTAAACTGTAGATATTGGGATGCAATTCAGTAGTTTCTGCTAAAACAGCTCTCAGCTAAGTGGGTCCAGGCCTTCAGGTTTGAAAAAAAATGAAAGGAAAAAGAAGTTCTCTGTGGTCCAAGGTCAGTGACCTGCTCTGTATCTGTCTCTATTCCACCTCGGGGCACCTGCTAATGTCAGCCCTCTTTTAGATTCCCCAAATCGTGGCTTGCCACTGGTTATTTTCAGCTGCGATAAGTGATCCGCGTGACCCTAGAGGTCTGACACACTGCTTCTTTTTTTTTTAGGTAGAAGTCAAATGCCAAAGCGTTGCCTCCGGATCAAAGCCTTCAAAGTCAAACTCTGCTTAGGCGCCCATTGAAATAAGAGCTCCAAGATCCAGACCAAACTCATGACTTGACTTTCACTTATCCCGCTGCCAAATGGTAGGACCACATATGCACATGTGAAAGCATACACATACATCTTATGCCAGTTAGCCTTTTTGCACCTACAACAGATAGCAAACTGTAGTAAACAATATCTACGCACCCTCTGTGACTTAAGCAAATTATTCAGTTCGCAAAAGATCCTTTGAAATATGCAAATATTTGAACCTGTGACAGTTGTTTAAAAATCATTCAGGGTGACGAGGAATAAATGCTGTTGCCGGTTCCTACAATTCTCTCACCTAATCCTGCTCTTGTCCTCTTCCTTTTCCTGTTACCGACATTACTGCTCAACTCCTCCTCCGCTTGACAGGATGCGACGTCTGGCCTCTCAGCAGATAATGTGACGCACACGTGTGCTAGCGGAAAACGAGGCCATGAGCCACAAAGGTCCTCTCTAGGTCCTGGATTATGATAACATCAGGAAGCGCAGAGAGGAAGAGGTGTCTGCAGGAAGTTGGCAGGTCTGCGAAGGCCTTGGAGAGAATCACACTTATCTTTCTGAGAAGCTGGGGTGTCAGCTTGACTCTGACACAATGAACGCTGTGAATGGGTGACCACTGCATTTTTACTGGCAGTCGTCACATTGCTGTACATTAGATAATATGTTCTGTAGTTTTTTTTTACCGACAAAAAAACAGAGGAGTCAAAACAACGCAAAGCAATTTTTTTTGAGAATCACACAAAAAAATGTCCCATACCTAAAAGCTTGTTCACATTAGAGGACTCTCAAAATGTTAAGCTAGAAAAGTCCAGATGGTCTTATAAAGAGTATTCCCCCACCATAAGCGCACGTGATTTATGGCATTCTCTAATGGTATCTCTGCTCAAATCTGGATTTCTTTCACCCTTCTCTTTTCTGAAGCTTTAAACTCATCAGGTTCTCTGAGCCCAATCGTTTATCCTGGAGTACAAAAGAAGGTATTCCGGGGAAAATTTGGGATTTTACGTCCTCCGTATATCTTCTGCTGTCTGATAAATTATAAATTGATGAGTAGACTGAACCCAGTCATGATGGGCCCCCACTGTTTTACTTCACATTCCACAAACTTTGGGAGCCATCGATAAGAATTCACCTTAAAATGGATTGCTGGTTAGTGAAGAATTCCTCTGGAATGACCGAGCCTGTAAAACGGACCACGAAACCCCAAAGTGGCATTGGTGGTGTTTTTATGACAACAGACTCCTTATCTTTGTATTGTTGTCTTGAATCCGTCACTTTATGAAAGTAAAAAATAAAATAAAACTCACTTCAAACTCGCCTACATAGAAAAAGTTGCCTACGCTTTCAGTCACACACAAGAGAAAGACATGTAACAAATTTTAAATGAATGAAAGGACTGTCATGTCAGAAGTAAAACAGTGATAAAATATTGTAACTTTAAAAAGAAATTTGTAAAACAGAAGCCTGATTTAAATTTTGCTATCCTTGTCACATGCCAAAAAGGGATGAACAAACTCAGAAGGGAGAATAGACCTGTTCAGTTGGCTCCTGACTTTTAGTGGCATCTGGACAAAACTGGGTCAGTTTTTTTTTAAGAAATCCCCCAAAATGTCAGCTCTGCCCACCAAGGATGCTGGAATATTTTGTTGTTGTTGTAGTTTTTTTTTTTTTTTTTTTCAAATTGTGCCATTTTGAAAAAAAAAAAAACAGAATCATAAGCACTGATAAATTGCTTTTTTGTTTTTTAGCTTGAAACCTTACTTCAACAAAAAAGATCTGGACTTCAGTCTATTAAAACAGATGAGTGTTGATAGTTGGGTTGAGGGGTTTGGGGTATTAGTCAGTGAAACAAGTTTAATTTTGCATTAAATGTACATGCTGATGTTATGACTGTAATATGTTTCAGTTAAATAACTTAAACATGGATTGTTTCGGTGGTTTGATGCTTTAAGGAAAAACTCTGCTCTGTCAAGAGTCAGACTGATGTAAAGTTTTATTCCAGGAGTATTAACAAATTAATGTCCTGTAAAGTAATGTCCTGTTTCTGTGGGATTAACATAAAACATTTTGTTGCAGTGATATTTAAATTGGATATGGTTATTATAATTTATGTTATTATAATTCTTCGTTTATGTTAGGAGGATTAAATTGTGTTGGGATATCAAAAACATGTTTGATATCCTAGCATTACATTTATCACCAAATACCAAAAGATAGTTAAGGTACCCAATGACAGAGCAGTAGCATAAGGCCTTAGTCACATGCACCCATATGGGGGTTGACCCGTACAGGTGCTGCAGGTGTTTGGGTTGTCTGGGCCTGTAGAGGGTCAGACAGGTGTGGCCACATCTAAAGGGGAGCACAGGTGTATCTTGGAGTTTCCTTGAGGTTTTTGCAGCAAATTTAAAGGATTTTGTGAAAATGGAATGTACAAATTGTTTTGTATGAGTGTATTTTGAAGTATTTGTAAAGCACATGGAAGTTGATGCTGTTATACGATGCCCTTACGCCACACTAGTTGTTGGTAAAATGCACGTACTGGCTACTCACTGACTGTTGTCCGCAGCATGCATGTAGAAAAAAGTCCTGTACACAATGTTGCATCAATAAATACATTATTAAATACTAAAACGAAAAATACAATTAGACAAAAATCAAGAACATAATGATAAAAAGCTCAAAGCTAGGAATTTAAAAAACATCCTCCTTTAACAGCAGTTGTGACTAAGACATAAGGTTGGTCTGCAAAGCCAAAAGTCAACCAGACAACATTTAAGTATGAACTCTGCTTCCACATGCGGCCATAAGATGAGTGCTTTCCACTTTTGTCAGCGCTCAGGAAAGCCAGATGAGAATTAACACCTCCAGGTCTGCAGTCATGGTTTCCCTCAGTGAGCCAATGGTGGATTTGCCTCCTCCAGTCGGCAGTAACTTGTTGCGTCAAGAGGGGTATGAGTATCTCTGGGTCCTGCTGACAACTGGGGAAGGGGGGGGGGTTTGACCTAATGAGAGATTAATATGTACACTGAAACAACATCCACAGTAATGTGCATTCTGTTCCTCTCTGAGGTTGAAAAAAGAGCTGACCCAAAATACAAAACAGCTAATTTACCCTCTGATCAACGTTCTAATCTCTATAAGTGGTAAGAAGTTATGAGTGGTGACAGAAAGTATGAGGCAGGCTAAAACAGGATAATTCTTAGGTTGTACTTTGGAAACTTAGTAATCATGGAGGAACCTGGAACAATATTGCTGATAGTTTCACTAAAAACAGCCAGTTGAGGTGTTTGTCTTCTCATCAGGTTACTTTCTGGATCCTTCCCACTCTTGATGTTTGACACTTCTGACTGGAAGGAACTTTCAGAGCAACTGTGGACTCAGCAGGAAGATCAGGCCTGTTTAGGTCAGACTGCTGCTAATCAGGGAAGTCCTATGATAACTCATTGTATTTATTGAATTTACTGGGAACAAAAGACATTGTGTAAGTTTATGGTTTTATGCTTTTTTATGTGTATTAGGTAAACCAAGTAAACCTGCCTTAAACTTCCTGTAAACTTGACTTATTTTTAGCACTGATGGTGAAATTTTTCTAGTGGGACCTAGATAAATCATTTTTTTAAATATCTAATCCTGATGCCATAATGTAAAAATCAATATAAATAAATATAAATAAATGACATTCTGGATCACTTTTAGTCTATTTTTTTTGTTTTCACGATCTGTATCACTTATCTGTGTCTTGTGAAAAAACATCTAACTTGCTTAAACCCTTTTAGGGGAATCTGAAAAACATTTAGCTAAATAAGAAACTAAATAGGAAACTTAAAATATCTACCAAATGTACTTTTCATATAATAATTGTAATAAGGCAGTGTTTTACCGCAACTTACTTCAAATATATGTCAGGAGTGCAAAAGGTAGAGGTAACTCCCACAACCACCTTAAAATGTGATATTAATTATTTATTCTATCAGCATTTTTAATTTTTGTTTTTACTTATGCACAAGATGAAGGCTGAGCATAGAAAGAAAATCTCAATGCCACTCTCAAAAAAATAACCAGCTCACAAGGTATTTAATGTTCAGATGGCGTGCAAATAGATTTAGAAATGCCTGTCAGTCTGAAGATCTGGGGTTAATGGCATGTACCCCAGTACCTCTTGGATTTTATAGTTTCAAACTATGTTATGGTGTCCTGTAGCTTAGACTGATATTACATGTAAAACTACACAAAAAGATTTTTGGAATGTCAACTTAAACTTAAAGAATTTCCAAAAAATAATCATTTAAAGTGTGGAAAAGTATGACGATCTAATAAGAGGTCAAACCAGTAGTTTTTTAAGGTAAATTGTTGGCCATTTAAATAAATAACATGTCCTAGTCTTGTGTAATTCAAATGATATACCCATCAGGAGACTTTTTTATGTTTTGGTGTTTTTTTTAGCTCATTTTTGACATTTTAAAGCTAGTTTCCCCCCTCAGTTGATATTTAACAAAAAATCCCTTAAGATGCTTAACTGTATTTTTCTCTGATGAGCAAGTTTTAGTGCCCTATCACCTTTTGGCCTCCTATCTCTCCAGCATCCTTTGCAGTTTCTGTTCACCTCTCATGCGTTGCTGTCATTATCTTGATGTTTTTGTCAGCTTGAGCCTGGAGGGCATCAAAGCAGCAGGTTTGTCCTGAGATTTTTTTTTTTAACAATTCTTTTTTTTTTTTTTTTTTTTACTTACTATTTCAGGCAGGGAGAAAAGGAGACTAGCATGGTGGCAGAAGTGGTTATAAAAGTCAGTACTGGTAACCTTGTCCGCCCATGGTCATGGGTCATCTGGCAAGTGCATGTTGGAATTTGCCTCAGTAGGAATCCCCTTTCCAAGGCAAGTAAAGTGAATGAGAGGAGCTGAGCTGGGAGGAGAGTGCAAAGGTGAAACAAAGACAAAGCACACTGTCAACATAATTTCACAAAGGAAGCACCCTGAAAGGCTTCCATGTTTCACAGATTTTGTTGTGTTGTGAAATACTTTCATGTATACAATCCTTATTTTGTACATGCAATTTTAATTTTTATTGTGATTGTTCTTAGTGTTCCAATAATAATCAGAGCATACTAAAGTTAACCTGCATTAAGGTAAAGACAGTCAGATTACTGGAATTTTTTTATGATTATAAAATCACAATATTTCTATAAAAGGTACCAAAAAACAGATTTCACCCTTTTTTCTGGATTTACCCAATTTAATTGCCTTGTGATTAAAAGTCAATTTTATTTTATAAATGTATTTATTTTACATGAACATAATCGACATAATCACCAGCTCTATAGCACAGAACCAAAGCTTTAAAATGTATGTCGGCCATATGTTGACATACCTTTTGAATTGTTTTTATGATCCCAAATGAATAAAATAAAGAAGAAAGCACAACATTGTTTTTGCACATAACTCCACTACCTGCATCATTGCAAACCCACATTTAAACTCATTCACTGCAGGTGAAAGATATTAATACATATTGCAGACAAAAAAACTGTAAAGTTACATTAAATCGCCATTGTGGGAAGAAGAGGGAGAGGGGAGCTCTTAAAAAGGACAATAGGATTTTTGTATTTACTCTTATTTCCTTCCCTAATTGAGTCACAGACTAAAGTAAAGGAGTACAAAGACTTTTTTTGTTAGCTACAAGAAACACCTATCCAAACACATTGTGGAAGGGCATGCTGGAGCAATTAATAACCCTCTGAGACCGCAGCTAGACATAGACTTTTTTCAAGTGCAATTCTGGCCAGTAGGTCACCCCAGCCTGGAATGTCTAATAAAAATTGAAATAATGAGGAGCATAATTACGAGGTTATGTTTTGTTTTTTTAGCTTTTCAGAAAGTATAAACTTGTAATTAGCATGTTGGGAAATGGTTAAATGTGGAAGTGTGTGCACAAGCATTTTTCTGCCTTAATTATTGATTTAAAATCAGGCATCTGCTGTAGCAGGAAGTGCGAAGTATTAGGGGTTTATACTATGTTGCATTAACCTTGTCACCAGTAAATACACTATTCCAAATTCCCCACTGTCAACAACTGTTGTTAGTGAAAGAAGAGTCTCTCTGGGTTATTTAGTCGTATATGAGCATACTTAAAGACTTCTCCTCTGACAGGCTCTTGAGAAATGGGAGCTCTCTTGGCAGGTGGTGTGATATAAAGCTTCAGTCTTGAATGTGTTATGAAATGATACGGTTTTCCTCTCCAGAGATGATCTGTTGGTTCTGTAGGTGTTAGTTATTTCCCTATGTTTTCTACAGCTTCCACCCATTAACACGTAACACTTAGGAGATCGTGTGGTAAATGATCGACTAGCATGACAGTTATGGGTCTCTGGCTGCAGATGACGGGGTGCTTTAAAGGTGCAGTAAATTATTTTGAAAGTAAAAGCTAAGATGGGCGGGTGCATGGAGTAAGCGTGCCATTAACATTCCCTCTAATAGGATCTCCGCGCTGCACATTTCATTTAGCTGACATCTGTGTAGGCTTCTGCAATTAAGGTAATATGACGCCTTTTGCCAGGGTTGCAACTCATGCTTGTACAATTTGAAGGTTTGAAAAACAAGAATTAAAACGGTTAATTGGACCAGCGAGGGTTTTATTGAGGAGCTGTCTTTCACTGCAGGCTTTCCCTTTGACCCAGAGGCACACACCTGGCATTGGGTCAGATTACAGCCAAACTCTAAGGCCTACAGGTCAAGACCTTGTGCCTCTCAGACCTCTAATCCCTTGCATGGCAGCATATTTGACTGAAGGCCTGAGTCTTCACACTCCTAAACCCCATTTCTGGGGTACAGCACTTCTCCCGGCTGTCCCCAATCCCTCCTGCGATTTTGCCTCCTGGATGTTGAGGAGGTTTTGTGGCGCATTAACCTTCTATGATTTATGGGCTTGCTAAATTATGAGGAAAACATTTTGTCTTTACATGGGTTTGTGTTCAGTGCGTGAGGGGAGTTTGATGATATGTGTAGGTTTTAATTATTATTATTACTATTATCATTTTAGATTTTGCCTGCACCCATGGTGTAAATATGAATTCTAATTATCCCAAGAGAAAAATAGCTGTTATATCTAATTTGTAAATTAAAAGGAAACACCAGATCTCTTAACTTTATTGTTTACTGCAAATCTGGATTTTAGTGAAATGTTTTCCAGAGGATTATACAGCTTCTTGCTCCTATGAAGTTAGTGTTTTAACCTAAGGGACACCAATTATGCCTCAGATTACTCTACCAGGCAGTACAGGGATAAGCACACCAGGGGGAGCAGTTATACTGTTATTTTCCATCCACACACAAGAACAAGAGCTTGAAGTTAAATGTTTTCACAAGCAACACAATACATATTTCTTGCATGATTACATAGATAAGCACATTTCTAATAGAGACTTGTTTCACAGTCTGCCCAATTGCCCTGCCTCAAGTGGCCCCCGCTGCTCCTGGCTCAGAGGATTTTCCAGCATTATCCTGCATGACTGCTGGACAGCATGCTCACTCACACTCTCCCTGCCCTAAATATTATTAAAGTGTTCTTGCTAAAGAATCAGCGATAGGATTTAAAAGAAAAAGTCAAGAAAATGTTATTTGCTTCCTTTGTTGAATTGGACTTTTGTGCACCAAAACAAAGCCGTCGCGGATCATACGCTTTTTTTTTTTCTGTTGCAGTCCTAACAGCGGCCATACTGTTCTTTCTGTTCCACTTGTTAGAAATCTTTGATCGCCGCTCTAAACCTCAGTACCATTTATTACAGCCCGATTACTCAGCGCTTCCATGCTGCCTGTCAAAGGGGGAAAAAAAGAGGCATAATGAGTTAAGCTACTGTGTGTTCACCTCCTTGCATCAGCAGCCTTCAGCAGTTTCAATAACACAAGTCAATGTGCACAGCGATTTGTGTGTGACAAGAACAGCAACCAAGATGACAACAAAAATAACGAGACAAGCCACAGCATGAACAATGAAACAGTTTTTTTTTATACATTGGTAATATGTCATAACAAGCAGTTCTGTCACTGTTTTAAACACAGTGTAAATGTACTTAAAGCTGCAGATGTATTACTCCACATTTGTGCAAAGTTTAAAAAACTAGCCGGCCAGTGTTTGCATCCCAACACAACAGCATTAACTCTTTAATTGTTCTGAATTAAAGGTTGTTAGTGCAACGTCTGGTGCAAATGGATAATCAGATGATGCTGTAGGAGGACACTTTTTGGGACTGAATCTTAACATAAAGAACATTTATAAGCCATTTGACATACTGTGACTTCATCAAATATGGGTTCAATTTAAAAAGCTGCAAGTTTTCTATTTAAATTTTTATTTATTCATTTTACCCCATTCTTTATGCTTTTTATTACTTTTGCCTTTTAGAAATGATTTTAATTGTATTCTTCCAATTTGTATGATATTTTCCTCAAGTGACATTTAAAGAAAAGCACAAAAAAACAATTGTGAATGACTTCCAACATCTGTTAATGTGAGTGTACTTAAATGGTTGGTGGTGTGTGTCGGGGTTCCTCTCTACTCTTCTTTTTCCAGGTAAATGGCTCTATTACCCCACTTCCTTAAGTTGGTTATTGCTCCATATAGCTGACATACGGCTCAGCCTCCATTTTTGTCCCAGACAGTTATGGGGCTGTGGTGATGATGTGAGGCATTTCTCTGGTGCCCTTGGTTTAATAGGATGTGTGTCTTACATCTCTGATAAATACAGCCATTTGAGAGAAGTAGCTGGGAATGTTAGTGGCCTGCACCCCTCTTTATCCTGCTTCGTGTAGCGTGCGATATAACAACAGCACAGAGATTTCAGTACAAGTGTTTTAGGACATGACAACAGAGCTACCAATTGTACCTCTGGCAGTTGCTTTATCTGACTTTGTGATCAGGAGGGAGATACTATTCCAGCATCGCTATTAAAGCAGAAATGCTGACCAGATGTAAGAAGCCAGAGAAGAGCTGTCCTCTTTTCTAATAGTGATTGCTGAACTCTGACTCTCAGATTCCATCTGCTCACCCCTGGCTTCCTGTCTTAACACAGCGGAGGACTCTCATTGCTGTTCCTCCGCTCTTGGCCTTTCTCTTCCTGCGGGAGTTGGTTGTGCTGGACTGAAACAACTGTTTATTAAGTTTCCACTCTGTTAATTTTCCACTTTGTTGTGCTTTGACACTCAGGCTTACCATGACACCCCCCCCCATCTCAATGAGATGAACAACTTGTGGGCAATATGGGGTTTGGGGTTGGAAAGCAGACGTTAGTAACTCTGCATAAGTTACAATGATTATAAGCACACGCTTCAGAATAGTGGTCTTTGAAATGTAAATTTAAAGATTTGCATTGAACATTGGTTGCATTATGGGATATCTTCAGACTTAAAATAGAGCAAAAGTGTCATATTTCTTTAATCAGGAAAAAAAAAGATCATTTCACTTAAAAACGTCCACCTTACATCCTGTTTTCACCTTAAAAAGAAGCCTTATTTAATTCAAAGTAGACTAAATCTTTTGCATCGAATTTATTACAGCATTCTCCAAAAGAATCAGAAACAGAAAAATCTGTTATCTGTTATGTGAACTGATTTTAACTTTCAACTACATTAAGCTGCAAAGTTCAAAAGCTATCCAAATGAATCCTTTTTAGATCATGCGCCTAATAAACAGATATGCATTTGAGTCAATTTTGTTTAGAAGCAAATGAGGAAAATCGCAGCAATTAAGCGCTTAAAAGTGCATGCATCAAATATGCAAAGTAGGCCCACACATATAAACTCGCCAAAAAAAAGGCTCTGATTAAAAAAAAAAAGTAAAAAGAAAGAGGCCTGTGAACATTTCTATGGATTGGAGGTGGGGCTCAGAGCCATTTACACTTCTAATTTGGGGCTTCTTTATTCCCAAATGTTAAATACGAATGATTGGGCCCCAGTTTGAGCTCACCCCCATCGGAGGCCTGTTCAGGATCTCCACTGACGCATTTGTGTGTGTCTACTCCACTCCTTTCTTCCACTTTTAGCCACACAGGCTCAACTTCACAGGACAGTCGACAGCCCGTGGACAGCAGATGCAATACTGAGGCGGCATATCCTGCGCCTGTTAAATCCTCGGCTAATTAGGAAAAAATGGTGTTCTTTCTTTTCTTTTCAAGCATTTAGTCTCGGGGGTGGCAGGGAGAGGGAGAATAAGACCAAGAGGAGGAGACAGAGAAAGGGGGGAGATAGAGAGTGAGGCAGGAAAGGAGGAATGGAGCAACGCTTGAGAGCAAGTCTGGAGCGAAAGAGGAGAGGCATTTGAGCTCTCAGCTGGGCTGTTTTGAAAACACACCGTTGAAAGGCTCTCTCCTAATTCATGGCTTTTGTTTTTAGAGCTTTTGTGTTTGCCAGTTTGACCATATAACATCATACATCTGCTCTATAGATTTTTAGGAGCATTCTCGCTAAGGGACCCACCAGGTCCCTCTGGGCTCAGATTCTACCAGTCTCAAGATAAAAGCACATCAAGTGTGAGATGAAGAAGAAAATAAGAAAGGAAGATAAAGGAAAGGAATGCATTTTTGAATTTTTTGCATCTTGCGATAAAAGAAGCAAACTGTGTATTTTTTTGTCGTTGCTGTTGTGTGTGTGTGTTTTAGAACTACCCGTAGATTTACACTCATTTTGTTCTGTTGAAGAGTAAATGTTGTTTTAAGAATTTACAGCCAACATGGACTTTAGTACAAATGAAAAAAAAAGAACACAGATGTCTAATTTGGGCATTTTTTAGTTAAATTAACATTCATAAAATAAAGTTTCACTTCATTCTTCCCTTTGTTGGATAAAAAAAAAAACTAAAATTACAGTAATGTGTTAAAAAAACATCCAAACTGTGACTGACCCTGACAAAACACAAAATAAAGGGAAAAAAAAAAAGGATTTAAAAAGATCTGGGATTTTCTTTGATGTGATTCAGTGTGACAAGTACTTTACTATCTAAATACAAAAAAAAAATGCAAGGGTTAAAAAAATGAATGAAAAAGATATCTGATCTGGATTTGGGAACTGTGAAGAATGAAAACAAGTTAATATTATGATTTGAGGATGCTAAGTGTAAAACAGTTGCTGAGAATTTAATGACAGATCCACAAAATTTTCATTTTCCCTCAATCATAGTTGTAGCCAAAGATTGGTTGAATGAGACAAAGAGCTCTAATTGTATCCTTCTAAAGGTAAAACAAACATAAAACCACTGTTCCACCTCCAAATTAATTAAAAAAAAAATATCATGATCAGAATCAAGAATTATTACATAATTATTTGTTAGCACGTGTTTTGAGATGCTTTGACATCTCTACCTTCAACATTTCAGATGTCTTGAGGGTTTTATATCAGTGTTAGTTGGTCTGTAGGAGAGGGGGTTATTGACATTTTTTAACCTTGGAAGACAAGTAAACATACCCAAAATATTCTTGTTGTTTTGCTTATTTTGGAGCTTCTTTGTATGAATCAAAGAAAACTGTAACCACTGGATAAAAGTTGGTGTGGAATTGGTATTTAAGAGATGTTAGTATTTTCAAGAGTTTTGCTCAAATTCTTACCAAAAGAGGGGCTCTGTTTTCAATTTAGACTTGGTAGATGGATAATTGACTTCTGCCTTAGTCACAACTGCCTGACCTGCACCTAATTTTGCATAGTAGACCGCTTGGGGAACCCGTAGAGTGAAAATATTGTTGCACATTTTTTGTGGGCATGCTGTAGGTGACAGGGCACAGGACAAACTCATACAACACATAAGGTAAGGGGGAAGTATGTGAGATGCAGGCATGTCATACAGATTTTTTTACTCCTCCCCAAACCTGCGCACTGCCTGTTAGTGCTATTCAAGTGATAAGTGCACACTCTTTCATGCCCCTGGTTGCAGTCTGACTGTTAGAAATGAGGAAATTAGGCAATTCTAGTGTAGTTAGTGTGGGCATCCTATGGAAACTTGAGTATCACCTCCACACCCTGTGCATACTGCATTTGCGCGGTCAGTAAAGGTCTTGTAATCGTACCTTACTCATGACTAAAGTGCAGCGAAAGGTATGACAGCATCACCCGTACATTAGCAGTGCATGTAACTTACACCATCCTTACAAACACTTCACAATACTTTACCACATGCAGCATAATCGTATGTTCCATCTTTATAATGTTCCATAAGGTGGCCGTACAAGCCACAAGAGAACTGCAAGACACACCTGCACTCCCTTTAAGCACCTTTCTATGGCCTTCCATGGGCCCGGACAACCCCAAAACCTACCGAAGGTATGGGTCAGTCCCCCATGGGAATTCATTAGACTTAATGGAAGTCATCATCATATCTTTACATCATATCTATACATATGAACGGATGAGAACACTTATGAACAATACATTCATTGATTGAATCTTAACGTGGTACCATGAGTTTTGACCTGCTGTTTTTGTTTAACTGCTGTAAGGCGGAGACGCCACTGCACAGCAAGTCAATATGCAAAACTTCATCTGGGCTTTCCAGTGCACTGGTGTCATGGTATTTAAAGTATAAAATGGTGCTTGGCTGAAACATATACCGATACATCTGCTCATACTTACTCACTGACTTTCTCTTATTAAACAATTCATTTGATGTTTTCCAGTCAGGTTTTAGACCCCATCATAGCACAGAAACTGCTCTTATCAAGGTAACCAATGACATCCGCCTGAACACTGATGATGGCAAAGTCTTTGTCTTAATCCTGCTAGACCTGAGCGCTGCCTTTGATACTGTTGATCATGGGATCCTTTTGCACAGACTCCAAGACTGGGTTGGCATCTCTGGATCTGCCCTAAGTTGGCTCAAGTCTTATCTAGAAGACAGGAAATATTTTGTTGAAATTGGGAGTTGTGTCTCAGACTACATGGCCTTGACTCGTGGTGTGCCCCAGGGATCGATCCTGGGACCCCTTCTGTTCAACCTCTACATGCTGCCACTAGGGCAGTTAATACGCAGTAATAACATATCTTAACACAACTATGCAGATGATACTCAGATCTATGTGTCACTGACAACAGGTGAATATGGGCCGGTGGATTCACTCAGCCACTGCCTCCAACAGATCAGTGCGTGGATGCAGAACAACTTTCTCCAGCTAAACTCAAACAAGAACCAAAGCCAGACCTGGAGATACTTATTCATGCATTTGTCTCCAGTAGGTTAGACTACTGTAACGGCCTGCTCACCGGCCTCTCCAAACGAGCTGTAAAACAGCTTCAGTACATTCAGAATGCTGCTGCTCGAGTCCTGACCAGAACCAGGAAGTATGATCACATTAGTCCTGTGCTCAGGTCTCTGCACTGGCTCCCTGTACCTCAAAGAATAGACTTCAAAGCAGCTCTGCTTGTGTACAAGTCTCTCCATGGCCACGCACCAAAGTACATCTCTGACATGTTAGTGCCATATGAACCATCTCGTACTCTGAGGACCTCAGGGGCCGGCCTCCTGATGATTCCCAGAGTCAGAACTAAACAAGGGAAATCAGCGTTTCAATATTCTGCAGCTAAAATCAGGAACAGCCTCCCTGAAGTCGTAAGACAGGCCTCTTCTGTGTTCATGTTCAAATCTAGACTTAAAACATTTCTGTTTAGCCGTGTATATGACTGAAAGGTCCTATCTGCACTTTTCTTTCCTTTCCTTCCTTTATTTTTAAATCAATTTTCAAAATTTTTCTTTTCTTTTAAAGTAAATTTTACGTTGATTATTTCTATGAGGTATTGTGATTTTAATGCATTTTTCTGTTTTGTGAAGCACCTTGAATTACTTTGTGTACGAATTGTGCTATACAAATAATTTTGCCTTGCCTTATTTGTCTCATCCAAGGACTAATCGACGGTCAAAAACCTGGAATCAACTAACCAGTTAACGGAGCAGCAGGTGACTCATCCTTTGCAAATCTTTCCAAGTTATCAAAGGGTTTTTATGCTTTTCCATTTCAAACTGTTTGAAAATGGTATTATAAAGTAATAATCATCTTCAGGTTTATTTTGAGACCCACGACAACTGGTGTAGCAGTTTTAGTATGGGGGTCTAAGCAAATGGCGTTTAGCACACCCACATTTGTCTTGTGATTATTAGGAAACAGCTTTTCCCATGTTGACTCCTAATCATCAACAATCAAGACATGGTTGTTTGCAACTTTGAGCAAACTGTACATGTAGCTCAATTATATTCATTAATAGTTGAGAATTTTGTTAGGGATGTTAAGGATTTGTGCTCATCTTTGCAATTCTGCCATAACATGCAATTGTTGATAAATGAAATCATTTATAGTGCAAAGTAAATTACCTTTGTGGCTAAATGAACTCTCAAAAAGAACATGAAATGCCATCAGAAACCCTTCTTAGTCCTTTTGGCTAGTATCTTTAACTTTTTTTTACTGCAGTTTTATTTTGGCCTTTTTTCCCCCCAGAAAAAAAACTAAGTAAACCTTCATCAAAAACAAGGCTTTATTGAAATGAGCAAATTAGGTTTACGTTTTGTGATTATTTATCTTGCTGTTTGTTAACTTTTTAAAATTTTCTATTGACAGAGAATGAAAGAAAATAAGCATCCATTTTAACCAATCTATTTTTTTATATAATGTTCCTAAATGTATAATAATAAAAAGTACACCCATTTATTCCATATAGGATTTACAGTAGAAAGCCAAAATAATAAAAAGAATTATAGAATCATACTATGTATGACAAGTGAACTTGTATCAACTTGACTTGTACAGATCCTTACATGTGCTGATAATACAACAAGATAACTGCCTCCTCCCCAACAAAGAAAGGAAGAGAAAGAAGAAGCCACAAACATGTACTTGGATAATAAATTAGGAGCTGTCAGTATTACAATGTATATTAATAGTCACACCCCTTTTTAATGAGTTTGGCATTGGCAGCTGAGAGGAAATACAAGTCATCATAGCACAGCTCAAGCACACCACGATGAAAGAACCTATAATAAATCTTGTGAGAGCAGGGCTCACCATAAATATGTATCGCATAAGGCATCTGTTTTACATTCTGCATATAAATCAGCCAGAGTGCTGAATAGCAATGAATCAGACACCCGACGCTTGATTTGATAACAAATCGACTCTGAACTTGGGAGTGGAGAATTTAAAGCCTTCAGCAAAAGTGGGGAGTCATGAGGTCAGCTGAGACCTGTGAGGCTTTGACATGCGTCTTCTTTACCAGATTGTGCTCCCTTCTTTCCCCTCAGGTCAGTTCAGGAGCTAATCTCCTTTGCATTATCTGTACCTTACTGTTTAGTCTCACGTGTAACAAATGATGACATTGCCTACACCTGACCAGGTCACAGTGAGGGGAAGATGCATGTACTTTGTTTGGAACAGACTTCCATTTTAATTCTGTTGCCTTCTACTGGTGTCATATTTTATAACACCAAGTACATCTCCCTGGGAATGTATTAGAAATCTCTACTGTATTTTTTGTATTATGAGTCACTCTGGCGTGTGAGTCGAAGCAGCCAAAAATGCAAAATAAAGAGGAAAAAATATAAATCGCACTTTGGGAGAAATTTCTCGAACAAAATACAGGAGCAAGAACTGACGTTTCAACTTGAAAGCAAAATCATAATAATAGAATAGAGAATAGATAACAATATTAGACTAAATATTTGCATACTATCATAGCACATTGTTTATTTCGCTTCATGAAGCATAAGAAGAATC